>OY282640.1:36534846-37134846 GCA_958299015.1 Tetanocera ferruginea | reverse complement strand
TGAACATGTTTTAAGAAGCATAGACTAACAACTATGAACAGTTTGAGCGATATAGAGCACGGAGCAGGAAGCTTGTCTTTTACAAATTAAGATTACACACATGTGCGTATATACACTCAGAAAAAAACACATACCTTTCCAGCAGGAAATTAATCGATCCGTCTTCGAAGACATCTTCTAGATATGTCAGTTTCTTGCAAGACGGATCGATCCATTTCCATGGGTGTCTTTGAAGACATTTTCCAACAAAATTCTACTTTGGCTTGCAAGACATATCGTTGAAATGTCTTCAAGGACGGAATGCGTCCATGTATTGCAGAATGGATGCATAGTATAAACAAAACCATACGTTTTCCGTGCATGGTTTTCTTTTTTTGTGAGTCAAATGTCATTTGTTTGCTTAAAATTTATTTATTAATTTGTTGCTGACAATACAATGACTTGTCTTTCAGAACGTCAGCGTTCGCTCTGAGTATGCGTACTTGGTCTTCGAGACGGATTTGAAGACTTCGTCTTTGAGGATGCATATTCCAACTGGGTTGTTCCGGTAAAAATTTCTCTTTTTTCGATAATAGCAATTTTCTCTTTTTCAAATAAAACTTTCTTCAATAAGAATAAATTTTCACATTTTCGAAGAAATATTTCTTTACTTCTACACTGAGGGAAATATGTGTTAAAATTAAATGAAATTGTGTTCATATTTAACGAATTTGTTTTTGAAATAGAGCTTGAAACAAATTCATTAAAATTAAACACAACTGTTTTTAACGTTAAGTTTAAAACAATAGTTTTTGTTTTTAAAACAATGTTTTGTTATGAAAAACGATTTAATATAAAAATTTTAAAATTTAAAACAAATGTTTTAAAGCATAATTTTTTCCATGCCATTTTTTTAGCTTTTCCGAGTTTTTGGCAACAGATTCATAATAAGCTTCCTCCGGGACCCTCCGAAAACTAAATGATAACTCCATTTGATGAAGCTTGCATTTTGAATATTTCAATATTAGTTAATATAACTTAAATAAGTTTTATTTTATCATTTGGTCTATATATGTCAAACCAATTTAAAAAATTAAAAAATTGTCATTATATTCAGATTTTTGTTTGTTTTTTCAAAGAAATAATAATGAGAAAATTAAAAAAAGAAAGGAGTTTTTATAGGTAGTTGCAAATCAAACACACTTGCTTTAAATTTTGTTTTGTAGAAACGTAAAAGCATTATATTGCTATTTAAAAATTTTTTGTTTGAATTTAAAGTATGTTTTTTTTTCTCAGTGTAGGAAATGAAAATATTTTAATGTCTCTAATAATGATAAGTGTTTTCCTCGCACAAAAAATTTCTCATTTATAGAGAAAAATTTATTGAAAACGAAAAACTTTTCTTATATTTTGATAAAAAATTCACTATGAGAAGTATTTCTTCAATAAAAACAAATTTTTTCTGAAAAATAAAGGAATTTTTCTCTAAAAACGATATATTTTTATATATTTTGCTTTTTCATGGAAGCTTTTTATCATTTTTAGAGAATTTTTAGTATCGCAATTAGAGAATAGCATTCTCCGGAGCAAAGTCTATACCATTTTTCTCTATATGATGCCATTTTTATCATATTCCGAGAAACTTTATTCTGAATGTACGTAACAATAGGAAAATATCTAGTTTGAAGTTTTGTTTAAACCAAACGAAGTTACTCTAAAAGTACCAAATTGTACTTAATGAACAAAAGCTTGTCAGCTCTCTACCCGTCCAACCGATTTTTTAGAAGACTATATATGAGACCAGATATGAAAATTTCAATTACTCTCCGCAAGAGAGTTTATAAGCAATTAAAATTATTGAACGAAGAACTGCGCTCGAGTGTGAGATAAATAAAATCGTATATGCCGGTATATTTCAATCTTCGTTATAACTCCGATTCAAATTTATCGGAGCCGAAGTCGGAGTCAGAGGTGTAAAATCAATCGGAAGTTCCGACCTTTCGGAACCGAAGTCGAAGCATCGTTACATCCCTAGTCTATCGTTCTACCTTATTCAATTTTAAATGTCATGCCTTTCTTGTAAGAACTGGTAAGCTTTACGAAGTAGTTGTTATTACTTGGTAATGTCTTCAACGCATATTCGTAATGAATTTTTGCCGATGCTGGTGGCTATGTATAATTATTGTAAATTTTGATAGATTTTCTATAAATAATTTTTTGATTTTTGGTTCTAATGTCAAAAAAGTGAGTCCTTGCTACACTCGAGATAAAGTTCACGTTCGCTTGTGCACTCTTCATTAACTCTTCACAGCGAAACTTTACGAGAGTCTTTTAACTTTTTGCTAGGTGTGTAAATTATCCCTGGCTGCTCACATATAGAAGATAATGTAACGAATAATGATTTGCCAAAAATTATGGTGCTCATTCTTATGATTGCTTGATGCTCTGCAATATTTTTATTTTTTTTTTTTAAGATTTCTTTATTTTCGGAATATGGCAAAGATGTTGTCGATAAGGGTGGAATTTCTTATTTCCTGATCCTTGATTTTGTGTGCTGCTTGCATGTTTATGTTGCAAATGAAAATATTTTGGATAAACATGCAAAGCTTATTAAAGGAAGTGCAGGAAATCAGGGTTGGAAAGCAGAGGACATTGAATCTAAGGAAAGAGTGATAGGAGAGAAGAAAAAAAAAACTGAGTTTAGAGACGAAAGAATACAAGTTAGTCATTGCATAGGGGGATGCAAAAAAATAAAAAGCATGAGAATTTAAGATAAAAAAAGGACATGCATGCATGTAGCTAATAAAGATGTTCACAGCAGAACAATAAAAATAAACAAATCTAAAAAAGTTGCACAAAGAAAGTGAATGTTCCTTAAAGCAGGACAGCAAATAAAAGGAAATTTAATTTAAGCTAATTTTATTGGACAACTTTGTTGTTATTTAGGGCTCTTTCTGGTCAGAAATTTTGAAAAAATTATATATATTTTTTTTTAATTTTGATCTCTTTTATATCTCTTATTGGTCTTTCAAGATTATTAAAATAGAAATTTTGAATTTTTAAATAAAGTTTTCTTATCATTTCAATTTCTGACATTAAAACCTTTTACGTTATAGCTTTGTATGAACTTATTTATTTTACACATATTTCCAAATTTTGCATTTAATTTGACTCAAAATCACTCGCACTTCAACATTTCTCCTCAACTCAATTACCTTCAACGTATTCAATACCTTCAACGTATTCATCAAAGCAAACAACTCCATAACGTTTCCTGCAACTCCAACATCGTCATTTCCTTTGCCAAACCAACATTAACATAATACTTGGTCTGACAAAAAAGCAAACAAAAACATCAGACTAAATAAAAAACTCCATCAAAAGTCTAAAATCAAATAAACAATATCAACAACTAGAGGAAGATTCTATCAGTTCACCTTCGTTCCTAATCGATGCTGCTGCATTTGATGCGCTCGTTGCTTTTCCTGCGTTCTTCCTTCTCTTCGACGTTCAATAGCTATCAATAAACAAGACGAAAAAAGAAATGTGTTGTTGCTTTTGTATATTTTGGTTGCTGCTTTTCTAAGTTATTCAATGGACAGTGAAAAAAAAAACGAACATAAAAATAAATGCGCCCCGAATGTTTTCTTTATCACCCGCAGCAACTGCAACGAACGCATTCAGTATTTTTGTTTATCGAGGACAACAATAATGATGCGGGAGGTGTGGTGAGTAAGAGAGGGCAAAAAATAATAACAACAAAACGATGCATCAACTGAAAATGAGAGCGAAACAGGAGCGTGTGACCCTCTAAAGAGCGCCCTGAAAGCAAGGCTATTGCGCCCTGACCAGATGTTCCTTACCATATTTTAACTACACTTATCCAGCGATATACAATTACCTGTATCAAATCTAAAAAAGAGGAGGTCCCTTTTAAGTAAGCAAACAATTATTGCAAGTTCTTTTTCCACCAGTTGATTTCAAGCAGTAAACAAAGGGAGAAGATACTTAAAAGCTTTTTTATTTTTAATAAATAATCAGAACATTGTTCAAATAAATAAACTTCCGTTTATTTGTAGTACATAAATATGTCTGTGTCGACAAGGAATAACCGCTAAAGTCGAGTTACGACAAAGTGAGGTTATTACTTTCATTGCGGTTTTTCGCAACGAAATACACTAGTACGCAAATTTTTATGGTTGTACCTTGAAAATGAAATGTTTGCGGACATCAAATTTAAACAGTAAAAGGTCAGGGTACCCTGATATTAGGTAGCAATTTTAATTTTAAAAATATTTTCTTGAAATTTAGAAAATGAGTTTAGTTGTTATTCCTTGTCGACACAGATGTACATTTTCACTTTACACGGTTTTTCGTGCAAAAATTTCAAAGTTGAATTCAAAAGTCGAATTCATAACATGAGTCTCCAATAAAATTTGCTGTAAAAAGGAGCTCATTACATTAAAACTTCTTTTATGCAACAAGATGCTTCTAATGCTCTTAACTCTGGCCTAATTTTACTTTAGCAAGTTATGTTGATTGATAAGTATTTGAAAGTTCAAGTCCAAAAATGTATAAGCCCAAAAAGTAAATCCCATGAGGATCATATTCAAATTTGAACTGCATATGGGTTATTCGACTGCCATGTTGCTCACAGTTGTTTAGAATGTCACGCTTCAATAGTACGGATATTTTTTCTGGTATTTATGTTAAACTAAGCTTTTATCATCACTTCATAACAACAAAATTTCTTTTAATTTCTTATGGTTAAAAGGATATGTATGTAAAGTGTACTATCACATTGCATAAATTTTAAAGTGAACTCAAAGTTAATTAATTATTTTCAATAAAATTTGCTCTTCTAACTAAATGAATAAAAATTTTGTCATACGACTTTCACTTATAATTGTTTCATTCAAAAGTTTAAAAAAGAACAATAAAAAGGGCATCTTCTTGAACAGTTTAGTTTAAAAACATTATTGATCTATACCGAACAACAGTTCTGATTTTCTATAAACTTCCAAAAATTTAATGTATTACAAATTTGGTTTACAGAAGCAAACAAGACTGTCCAGGCCTACCGCGTAGGCCGAAAAAATGCGGATGGTGATTTCTTTTGATAAGACAAGAAAGCTGGGAGAGAAAAAGCAATAGGTGTACTACGTTTTAATAATACTTTAACTTACATATTTCTACAAAAACTACAAAACTTCATAGTTTTTTGAAAAGAAAATTTACTATCGATCAAGCTATTACCCTCAAGATTTGCCAAAGAGCCATACATCAAAAATGTTGAGCACCGAAAGTCAAAAAAATGGGTTTTTTCTAAAGAAAATCCACTTTCAAGGCCACTTTCCACACATTTCCACATATCCACTTTTCGAAATAAATGAAATTTTTTGCTAATCCTTTCACAATAACCCAGCAAAATCTTCGCTTACATATAATCGAGAAAGTAATCCAGAAATTTCATTCATCGCTTACCCTTTCGCTTACGGAACCCATTATTTTTATACAGGCATGTCATTGAAGGTAATTGATGACGCTTTCGCTTGACGTGGCAGTACTTATGTATGCGCTTATTAAACTTGACGAATAAGTACTTCTCAGTAATCTATTATTTATCAACAACTAAGAAGTTGTTTAATAACACTTTGCTGTCCACAATAAGGAAACTAATTAAATATTGAATTATTGAACTTTACTGCACACAATTATGCTTGGAATAAAAATAGGTTCGCTGAAGCCTTTTCAAATGAATGTTAAAACATCCTATCCTTCTGGAAGTTACTTTTACTAAATAGAGAAAAAAGTGATTAATTTATTAATTGATATTTAGTTATGGTTATTTATGCTTACCTTTTATTTTTCTTCTTTATATAATTAGCAAATTTTATATTTTTCAAACGTTCTTCTTTTGAAAAAAATTTTAGTTTTGCGTCTTCAAAAATTTTTAAAAATTTGACGCGTTTGAAGCAAAAAACAAAAGTCAAACAAAAATTTTAAAGAATCTTAAAAAAAAACAAAAATCTGAAAAGCAGAAACGCCTGACATTACTAACTGCATTACGAGTAATACACAATATAATGCATTATTGGTCAATCAGCATTTATGTAATTCATTTTAGAATTTAATGAAAATCAAGGCTTTACAAAAAATTTTGCTGGGAAGTAACACACATAGCTCTCCCTCTCTGCATGATTTTCCTCTGGCTATGGGACTCTTTGAAACTGCTTGCATCACTGTATGATATTTTTAATAGCAGTCCTATTACCAGTCGTAATTTACATTAACCTGTTTATGTCTCTGTTATAACATGTTATGTCATAAATTGTATAAAGACGAAATATGACCTAAGTTGTCAAAAATCGAAAAAAAAAACTTTTTACGTTTCCAAATTTCCGACCATATTTTTATTCAACAATTTTAAAAACAACAAAATTTTATATTATTTCCAGCTATGCGTTTGCTTGAAAACATTGATGCATTTCAAGCAAACAAAAATTATGATTTTAACAGAAAAGTCTATATTTTAAATAACGCAAGGGGGTTGAAATATATATTTTTCCTTTATATTTCTATACTTCTGTGTTTTTTTATATCATTAATTTGATCCTCAGTTTGTGCTCAACCAATTCATAAGTTGAAGAAACATGTAAGTAAAGTACCTCGGCACACACTCGGTTTAAAAAAAATAAAAATAATCATCGTAATGAATTTTATAAAAAATTTTTATTAACTATTCAAAATAAATTTTTTCTTAAATGCATGCATAACATGAAGGAGACAATTTTATACAAATTTCAATATTGTCAATATATTGCTTATTTCGAAACAAATATTAAATTTAACCCAAAAGCCTTTTGGCACTTTATTAAGTCAAGTAGGGGTTCGTCAAGTATTCCATCTTCTACATATATTTTAAAATGATAGGATCTCTTGGCTTTTCGTAATAAGATTATTTTTTTTCAATCTTATTACGAAACGCCTTAACATTCCTAGTTTTTTCTGTTAAAATGATAGTTAGTCTGTTATTGATGTTCGAACTTTATCCCTAACTACGGACAATATTATAAAGGGAAATTTTAATCTAAAACCTTCATCTCGAATGGATTGTTTTTTTTTTTTTTTTTTTTTAAATAGTGCTGGCAATCTAGTTAACCCTTTAATGTTAATCTTTAATAGTTTTCTATCTTCAAGTACTTTCATTGATAGGTGGAAAAAGTCTTTCAGTACTCCGATTCATAAGGCTATATATGTGGATTTTTCTAAAGCGTACGCCAAATTTACTCATGATTTGTTAATAAAAAAGTTAGAAAAATGGGGCTTTACCTTGTCTACCTTGTTTGGATACAACAAGGTTCATTTTAATTTACTCATGTGAACAAAAATATCACACAAAAAATGTTGAAACTCCCGAAGCTGCTTTAAAGCGGCCCTGTATTTTAAAACATACCTATATTACTAAGAGCAACACGATGTAACCTTTAGAAAAAACTTTGTGAGTAAGAAATTTTTTTTGAAAAGCAAAGGGACACAAAGGAAAATATAACAACACAAGCACACACAGACAAACAAACTGACAGACGACCTAGAACAGACAGCCAGCCAGCCAGATATGAAGTACTAAGAGCAAAAACAATAACAAAAAGCATGCATTAAAAGCAGGGTACACTGAATAAGGTAGTAGCAAGACGGAGAGCGTGACTGCCGTAAATGTCAAAGCGAACTGCTTGAGCTGTTGTTGTTGTTGCTGTTGTTTTTCAGCAGCCATTTGATTTTGACACTTTCGGATAAGCGAAAGAGAGCACAGTCAGTTTTGAGGCAACCTTGTTATTCAACCATGATTAAAAGGGCTACCGAGAGAGAGCGAGTATCTGTGAGAGCTCGTTTTTGTGTTGGTGTTTGTGTTATTGGTGGTTAAGAATGGTGGAGAGACAACAACATTGATGCGATTTGGTCGACGTTCAAGAAGTAAACAGAAAATGTTTTCAAAATTTGAAATCAGTTTTTGGCGGCACTCGGTGAACGAATGAACGAACGGTCTAATGTTAAGCGTTACGTGCGTGCGTTTTAGGCGAAATTTTAAAAGACAAGGACGCCCTTGAAACGTAGCAACAAATTAAATTTCGAACTCAGGAAAAATTTAAATTTGCAAAAATGAAATTGTGCTTAAATTAAAAAAAAAGATATATCAAAAAAGGATCCAATTTGAGCCAATATCAAAAATACAAAAATTGTGCTTAAAAAAATTAAGTTTTAAAAAATATAATAAAAATAACACAAATTTGCAGTAATAAAAAATGTTTACAACACCAAAGAAAAAATTGCAAAGTTGCAGTGGTACGTTGGAGCATAAAACCAATGTCACCAACAGCAACAACAATAATACTGACAACAACACTGTGACCAACAGTTCGACAACCAGCCAAAGCAACATTAATCCAGCCACAGTAGTTTTGGAAAATGGCACCATGATGGGTGCCGTCACCTCGACTCATGTGGTGGATACCAATACATTGTCACACAAAAATTTAATTATCCCGGAGATTATTATCAGCGCCAGCTACAGCAGCAACAGTCTCAACCGCAGCCGCTGCGACATGCGTGGCCAACACTCAACCACAACCCACACCCACAAAAGCGAGGACAGCAGCAATACTGCCCTTGAAAGTACTGCACTGCTAGAAGGTCACTCGGACGCTGAGTTGCAGCAGGATGAATTCGAGCAGTTTGTGCTGAATCGCACTACCTCGGAAAGCAACATACTCGAATCAAGTATCTACAGCGAGCTGCAATTCGCACCCTCTATTGGTGGCGGTGTTGATGGTAATGGTATTGACGGCAGCAGTGGCGGGCCCACTGCTGCTCAAGTTGCTGCACCACAACAGCTATCCAGTCAAGCATCCTCGAATGTTGTCGATATGCTCAACAGCAGCGCCTGCTCGCGTGAATCGCGACAGAACAAACGCACGCGACGCAAGCACAAATCAAAATCCAAATGCAGCGTTGTATCTGCTTCCGGTCAGCTTGCAGGCACTACAGTGGGCGGCACATATCCACCGCAGTATACGGCCATCTTTTTGGATCCACATCATCATCATCATCATGCTGGCGCTGCCAATGTAATGGGACAGATTGCAAATGCGGCAGCGTCGTCACCGTTCCTGAATGCACCCGTCGGCGCTGATTATCAATATCAACATCAACATCTGCAGTTCTATCAGCAACAACCCATGCTGACCAGTCTGGGCAGAGCACTAAGTCATCACATGAGCAGGTAATTAAATTAAATGTATTAAAATAAACCATTGCATTTAATTACGTGCCTTTTTGCATCTAAATAAAAGCTTGCCGAAAGCTCTCTATATTTGACTCTATTTAAGTGACTCTTGTGACAAAAGTTAGAAATGAGAAGTCAGTATGATATGGTTCAGAGTGACAATAAATGAAGTCTTTAAAATTTAAAGTTTAAATTAATGCAACAAAAAAATGTTCACGTGCCATGAAACTCTACAAGCGTCGTGAAAACTATCCTGGTGATGATTTTCAGTTAGCTTTTATGATTTAAGTTGAAAACAAATGGTTCTTGTCATTATCATCAGTGCTTAGTTCAAGCTAAGGTTCTTAGAGGCGACACGTGAGGTCTTGTTCGAAAATATTTGTTTGTTGTCATTTCCACGAACGCTTCTCGACAAAATTCTCTTTTAATTATAGTTCGGGTGTATGGATAGTAGAGTGGGTCTGTTTCTATACAAAAATTAAAGTTTGAGAAGCACTATCCGTATTTTTAAAATTGCCTCGAGACAAATCCAAAGAATACAGAAATATTTTTTATCATTTTATATTCCCCAGACGGCCGAACAGAATGTATTGTAACAATATGTATTTCGATTGAAAAAAAACTTTTGTCCGTGGTGATGTTTCAACTCGGGATTTGTTGGTACGCACGCCACACACTTAGTATGCTCGACTACAGCCTCCACAAAATCTTAAAAGTTTACTTGAATTTAAATTGAATTAAATAATAAAAAATTCATTTTTTCTAATATGTTGTTTCGAGTTGAAATGATATAAGAATCTCTTCCTAACCTTCGATCTACGTGGATTAAATATAATACTTTATTTTCTGAAAATACAAATTTTTTTTTTACATCAGATAACTTAACTCATTTCCATAGTAACGGGTGTGACAGATTTAGACGAGTTTATTGAAAACCTTGAAGACTCTTGGGCAATAGTTGCGCATATTTTTGAAGCGTTGACATATTGCTAGTATTTTAAAAATCCCCGAAAATGTCCTTAATACCTTAAATAACCTAAGAAAGAGGAAACGGGTGTGACGTTAGAAATAGTAGATAGTTTTTTTTTTTTTTTAAGTCACTAGTCAATTATGCAAAATTTTTAAAGAGGACTTTCCAACGATACTTTGTAGTATTTTGAGTAGGTTGCGATTTGAGTACAAAAGGTCTTTATTAGTTTCTTTCATTGATATTTATACGTAACGGGCGTGACAGCAAAATGTAACGGATGTGACAATACAAATAAAAATGTATCGTACATATATGAGAAAAAGGACAATTTTTTTATAATGAAGCATTCAAAACTTTTTGAGTTAAAGGGGCAGTGCTGCAAAAGTACTCATCTTCTCATTTTGCTATAAGAAGATAAGTAAAATTGGCATGAGGTAAAATAATTTTTCATAAAATAATGACTTTCCTACATTTTTTTTTTTTTTTTTTTTCTAAAAAAAGAAAATCTTTTTTCTTTATTTTTTTTCTTTAAAATGCTGGAAGCACTGCATAACAGTCATTATATCTGAGCTGAATCTGCTCACCGTTTATTAGCTTGAAGTCTTTTCTGCCTGGTGTTTGATAACTAATAGGGAGTCCTTAAGATAAAAATGTCATACTCCATGTTATTCTTCCGTCGCGGAAATGTCCTTACTTATTTTATTTTTGAGTTAAATCCCAACTTCTTCAATGGACTTTTAAATTTTTTCCGAAAGACTTATAGCAAGTTGTAGTTTGATGCTTGTGACAGCTTTTTTCAAAGAACGTTCTGAGTTAAAACTTCGGAGCCATGATGACTGGAGAAATGATGAAATATGATCTGCCACATGTCTATTTTTCTACACGAGATCTCCTTTGGCTCTCGCGGCCCTTTCTATGTTCGTCTTTTAAGCACTTTTCATCCATTTTCTTCTTTAGCTCGAGCTTTCGTTTCTTGTTCCTTTCCCTATCATTTTCCAAGTAAGCCTGATAACTTCCCCCGTCCTCCCTTAATAGTTTTATATGCTTCGACATAGTACATGCGACTTCCAAAGCTGTTTTATTCAAATAGAAAATTAAGCACAAAGTAATACTTTCTGAAGATTCCATTTTTTTTTTAAATTGTCTTCAGAAACGAAGCTCATTTATGGCTTAACGGGTACTTCAACAAACAGAATTGTCAAATTTGGTCTGAAGAACAGCCAGAGGCAGTTCAAGAGCTGCCAATTCACTCTGAAAAATTCACTGTTTGGTGCGGTTAGTGAGCCGGTAGCATCATTGCGATGACTACCAACTTTTTTTTATTCAAAATTGAAGAATTGAACTTGACTGACATGTGGTTTTAACAATGTTTTCAGGGTGCCACATGTCACACGGCACGCGATTCCATGAACCTATTTAGAGGCGAGTTTGGCGAGCAATTAATCTCACATTTAGGAGCAGCGTAATGGTGATTTGACCCCACTAGACTATTTTTTAAAGTTTCTCATCTAGAAGGACAAGCCCGTCACAATTGCAGCCCTCGAAGATAACATTACAGCTGCCATTGATGAGATACTGGCCAAAATGCTGAAAAAAGTATGCCTTAATTGGACCGTACGGATGGACCACCTCAGACGTAACCGAGGGCAACATTTACATGAAAAAAATTTTTAAAAAGTAAATTTCAGACCTTAACGCATCGCTCCAAATAAATATTTTATCCACTATCGGAAATTTTCCGTATTTTTTCACGTTTCAAAAACTAAACTCTTAAAAAATCACCCTTTATATGCAAAACTAAACTACTACACCTTTAAAATTTTTGAAAATTCGAAATAAATGATATCTTGTACACTAAGGAAAAAACTGCTGTTATATCAAACAAATCATGGGTTGAAATAACAAATTTCACTGTTTAATGCCATCCAATAAATGAAACTTTCAAATCAACAGTCGTTTGACTATTGGTCTATGCAACACGGTACACGTATAAGTACGTACTTATTGAAATGTTGTCCTTTTTTTGGAAGTTCAGCCGAGTGTGCTGATGTTTGCGTCCAGTACTCGACTGACTTAGGTTCAATCACTGACAAGGCCAACAAAGAATTTTTTTTATTAAAAGTTTTTTGTTCTTTAAATAAAAAAATATATGTACAATTTTTAATAAGATTGTAAGCAAACCTATTTTGAAGGTTAAAGGTTAATTGATGGAAAATTAAATCAAAATTGATGGAAGATTAAATGAAAATTGTTTATACTTACACGAACCCATGTCCTCCGCACATTTCTACTGAGATATTTATAAAGATAAATGCAGCAAAACCAGGGACCGTACCGGTTATGGTTTTTATCCAGGGACCGTACCGGTTATGGTTTTTATCGAAAAAGTCACATACTAACTGTTATTTTTTAACTTTTATTTTTTCCGACAAAAATAAAAGTTATTTTGTGCCTTATATTTTTGCGGGCAAACATAACAGTTACTTTTGACTTTTATTTTATCGGTCAGAAATAACAGTTATTTTCTGCCTTTTATTTTTTCGGTCAATAATACCAGGCAATTTGTGTTTTTTCAAAGGCTGTTTTATCGACTAAAAAACAAATGGTACCATTATTTTGGTCTCATCGGTGTGCACAATTAGCGTATGGTATCAAAAATTTTTTAATTGGTCAAGCGGCCTTTAAAAAATACAAAGTGCCTGATATTTTTGACCGAAAAAATACAAAGTGCCTGATATTTTTGACCGAAAAAATAAAAGTCACAAAATAACTGTTATTTTTGACCGATAAAATAAAAGTCAAAAGTAACCGTTATTTTTGTTCGAAAAAATAAAAGGCAAAAAATAACAGTTAATTTTTAACTTTCATAGAATCAGTCGAAAATTTATAAGGCACTTAATATTCGTGAAGCTGAGGCCATTTGTATCATAATGGTATATTTGAAAAAGTCCTGCGACAATTTTTTCATTGTGTCTTTTTCATTTAGAAATTGTAAAATAACAGTTATTTTCGGTCCCTGTTTTTATCAAAAAAGTCAAATATAAACTGTTATTTTGTAACTCTTATTTTTTTCCGGCAGAAATAAAAGTTATTTTTTGCCTTTTGTTTTTTCAGACAAAAATAACGGTTACCTTTGACTTTTACTTTATCGGTCAAAAATAACAGTTATTTTCTGGCTTTTTGTTTTTTCGGTCAAAAATATCAGGCAATTTGTGTTTTTTCAAAAGCCAGTTTACTGAATAAACAACTATCGATACCATTATTTTGGTCTCATCGGTGATCACGTCTTACATATGGTATCAATAGTTTTTTAATCGGACAAACAGCCTTTAAAAAAACACAGATTGCCTGATATTTTTGACCGAAAAAATAAAAGTCACAAAATAACTGTTATTTTTGACCGATAAAATAAAAGTCAAAGGTAACCGTTATTTTTGTCTGAAAAAATAAAAGGCAAAAAATAACAGTTAATTTTGAACTTTTATAGAATCAGTCGAAAATTCAAAATAAAATATTTATTTATTATTTAAAAAAACACAGATTGCCTGATATTTTTGACCGAAAAAATAAAAGTCACAACATAACTGTTATTTTTGACCGATAAAATTAAAGTCAAAGGTAACCGTTATTTTTGTCTGAAAAAATAAAAGGCAAAAAATAACAGTTAATTTTTAACTTTTATAGAATCAGTCGAAAATTTAAAAGACTCTAAATATTCGTCAAGATGAGGCCATTTTTATCATAATGGTATATTTGAAAATGACCTTCGACAATTTTTTCATTGTGTCTTTTTCATTCGAAAATAATAAAATAACAGTTATTTTCGGTCCCTGAGCAAAACACATTTAAGAACTATTGCTTAGAGCAGTGATGCCCAGAAAAATTATTTGAAGAGTGCTACAACAATTACAACAAAAAGCCAACAACAACAACAAATTTTTAGATTCGTGGCACAATAATTTTTCTAACAACAAAAACACATAAAAACTACAACGCACATAAAACCTACATCTGCGCCAGCGTGAAAGTTCATAAATATTAAACACACAAAACAACAACACGAATCCTTACTATGTGCAAATACAACAATAAAGTAATAAGAAGTAAGGGTGAAGCTGAAAACTTAACTCGGCGAATTACAACAATCGTTGCAATATTGAAGTTGTTGTAAAGAGTGGAGCATGTTAAAAACAACAACACGAATGCTGGCAGCGCCCAAGTAAAACAACATACAAACAACAACACGTATGCTGACCGTGCCCAAGCGCACAAGTTAAATTGTTGAACACAGAAAAACAACAACATGCAAATGCAAGATAGCGTCATTTGATGGCTCTTAAAAAAACAACACAGCCATAAGAAGCTATGATTTAACTTCAAACTGAATTCGTCGAATTACAACAATCATGAAAACATAGAAGTTGTTGTAAAGAGTGGAAAGAGTGGAAAGAGTTAGGCGCTGGGCATCCCTGGCTTAGAGAATACTGACATTTCAACAAAAACGCAAACATATTTCAACAGATGATTTTGACTAAATTGAAACGTTCATTCAATCTTACAGTGTTTTGAAATAACAGTGGCCGACTTATAATATTTAGTTGAAATTTTGATATTTCGAATCTGAGTGTTCGTTTAGGAAATATTCCTTTTTCAAAATAGTGTATTAAGTAACCTTGTTAAAAATTTCTTGCATTTTGGTACATAGTATGTAAGATAAAATATTTAGACATAGGTTTTCCATACCATACCACGCAAAATTTACTTTTACGGTTGTTTTAATAAATTTTAATACCTTGTTTTTAATTTTTTTTTTTTTTTGTCAACGACTTGAAGAACACGTTGAAGCAAAGAACGGTTAAATTTATTCAATTTTTGGTTTTTTATAATAAAATATCTTTGTATTTTTTCTAAATTTTACTTAAGATTATCATAACCAGACACCAATATTCTAAGATATGCAACTGTTAGTTTTTTTTTTATTACGACCTTTAAGCCAACTTTCTCGTGCTAGTTTGCTCTAAAAAAACCATGTTGAAAGCAGCATGAATGCGGCTTAAAAAATAAAAAAATTAACAACATTGTCTTGACAACAAGCGTTTGTTATACATTTTTTTTTTCATTTAATTTATTTATCATTTGCTCAAATCGCTTAAATAATTTTTATGACCTTCCACACCATGCCCAAAAAGCAAAAAAAAAAAAAAAAACATGTCGCATTATTTCCACATTTGCTTAAAAACTATAAAGAATTTCTGTGTTTTTCTTAAAGCTTTGTCACAACATATCTTGCCACTACAATCTGCCATCTAGATTACAGCTAGCTTTATACTAAAAACACAGAGAAAAAAGCCCTTCCTTTGTTAAGTTCCAAATGCGTTTTTCACACACACGCATACCTATTATTTTTTTTTTTTTGTAAAAATATATAAAATAAATATAACTGTACGACTTTGCTGGCTACTGTATTGAGACTTTTATGCATCCATATGTTATTGTCATGCAGCAATCTTATACATCTTGACAAAAATAAGAAAAAATAAAACATTTGTTATGCTAAAGTTTTTGTTATTTGTTTTTTTTTTTTCTTACTGAGACCCTTATTGTTGTCAGCGTGACAAGATTTTTGGAGTATGATAATCTGGCTGTTTTTCATTTATTTTTATTTTTTCAATTTTTTTTTTCTATATGTATTTGCTACGCGAGTATGTGTTTTTTGTTGTTGTTATTTTGTTTTTTTTTTTTTGTATATTTTTGTTCTTGTGCTCTGGAGGACCCTTCATCATTCAGTCGTTTATGGAGCATGCCAATTACCAATTTAAATAGGCCTGTCAAGTATTTCTGGCTGCTTTATTTTTGTTTATAAATCGTTCTAGCTACAGATCTTTGGGCGTTATTTCTGTTTTTTTTTTTTTTTTTTTTTTTTTGTCTCTTACATCCATCTTCATGTTAATATATGTGATGTTTTTGACATTTCTAGCACAAAAACAACAAAAATAAAGCTAAGATGCTGCAGTTGTTCCAAAAGATGTGCTTAGATGAAATAAATGTGCCGTTATTGATAATGATAATTAGAGCAGAACGTCGGGTTTAGTGAAATTTTAGGGTAACGCACAAAGTTGGGAACGGATTATTTGAGCTAAGCAGAGATGAGAGTATGAGATGATATCAGATGAAATGAGCAAAGATCTACAGTCGTAATGAAATTGTCATGGAAACTCTTTTCTAGATAATAAAACTCCGAAATTTTTTCACTCACTACCAAAGTTTTATGCAAGAAAGCTTTGCGATCCTGTATAAATTTCAAGTTAAGATTTCAACATTTTCACATTTATTAATGAAATATAATTAAATAATGGTTACAAAAATTTGGCTTACTTCTTGCTCACTCTTTCACTAAACATTTTCAATTGAAAAATCTTAAGCTAACGAACGATCTCAGACAGGATGTACAAAGCAATTCTGTTTCGACTTTAGCACTTAAAAGACGATATAAATTTCTCTCAAATCTACTTCCTTAATAGCCTCTAGCCTTAATTACAAGCAACCACAACTAAAAGTCATTATCTCTCAACGTAGTTGTAGTTGTAATCGTAAGACTCTTCCCAAATGTAATTATAACAACAACCAAAATTAAGCTACTCACAAAAACAATGCAAGAAAAGAAAAGATAATTAAACCATTAAGCTGTCTATTATTTAAAGCAATAAACGAAAATCAAAAAAAAAAAAAACTTCACCCAATTTTATTGAGACTATTTGAAATGCTCGCTCGCTAACCTAGTTTAAGAAAACACATTTTCGAAATTTCACTTTTTTATTGTTTTTCTAAGCATTTAAATTTAATGAAATCCATCACGAAATTGAAATAAACGTCACTTGTTCATCAATTTGATGGACATATATATAGTCTATACAATAAAGAGGGGCTATATTGAGGAGGCACAAATAAATAAATGAAAAAAAAATAAACAAACAAATAAAGAAACTTATCAAACTTCAATTAAATTTATATATTTAATGCATGCAGCAAATACTTAAGACTATTTAGGTTGATGTTAAACTGGTATATGTAGAGACTTAGCAGAGATAGACGGAGTCTTATCTATGGGGCAGTCATAAATACTTCTGCCATATAACTGCAGCTAATTGAAAGTTCAAATAATATCTGACACAACTTGTTAGCATAACGAAAGCAAACTAAAAATTTATGGTTATAAATATTTAAGTAAACAGTTGTGATTGAAGTTTAAAGAAGAGCCGAGAAACAGGTTAACAAGATTTTGAAAAACATAACTTTTGAGAACATTTCAAATTTGTCGAAAATTCAACAGAAAAAAACTCAAAATAACTTTTATTTCGTGTAACAGAACAATTGTGGATTTTTAAGCAAACTGTAACAATTTCGTAAACTTATGAACAATTGTTTAAATAAAAGATAACAATTATTTCTTATTATAATTTATAGCAAAAGTCAAACAAACACTGAAGTCAAACACTTTATTTATTCGAGATTTGCCTTTTGAGTCTTGTGCCCATGCAATACAAAGCATTACCAGATGAACTTTGATAGTTCCATTGGAAAATTTAACATTTTCTAGCAGAAACGTACCTACATACAATGGTCACATTCAGCGTACTCAACACTGCGAAAATCTAGAAATTTGCTGAATGTTACCATTTTGGTAGCGCTCAGTAAAAGTATTGTCTTAGCAGTCGCCATTTTATGTAACAGAGATATTTATGCTCTTATGAAGTTTCTGATTAATGAGAAATCAAAATTACTACGCTGAATGTGACCAATGTTTTGATCACAAATCAGAGGGTTTTACAAGGTAAGAGGGTTTTACAAAAAAACTCATCATGAAGTTATACAAAAAAGACCATTTTGGGCAGATTTTTGGTCTACTTAAAAAAATTTGTATGGCACCAACACCCTCTTAACATAAGGTTTGAAATGAGGGGCGGACCCGGCGAACTTTTTTTTCCCATAGGGGGTGACTCATAGGGTGTGCAGCTCAAGAATATATATACTTTATATACCATACGCCTTTATATGGGCGTTACAAACGTAGTGACAAAACAAGTAAAAAAAGTCTAAAGTCGATCTAGCTTGACCATGAAATACCCTAAACTTTCTTTTTAAAAATACAATAATAGTATTGAAAATGGGCGAGTCTGTGGGCAGATGAAGCCCATATTTCATATGCATTTCAATTTTGATGACAAATTTGCACATACCAAGTTTTATTTCTGTAGCTCACATGTTAATGCTTTATGCTGTTTTCGCTATTGTGGATTGTATGGGAGGTAGGCGTGTTCGTAGACGGATTACGCCCGGATTTTTGAGCACATCGTTATTTTGGTAAAAAATATATACATACGAAACTTTATCTCTATTAGACAAACATAAGCTTATTTATGGTGTTTTCCATTTTTGGCTTGTATGGGAGGAGGGCGAGTCCGCAGGTGGATGACGTCAATTTTTCAAAAACATCTTTGTTTTGTTATAAAATGGATACATACCAAATTTTAAGTCTGTAGGTAAACCATAAGCTTAGGGGGCGTCCATAAATTACGTGAGGTGTTTTTTAAAATTTTCTGTACCTCCCTCCCCCCCTGGTGAGATGTCGTGAGATTTTATTCAACCCAGATTTTATTCAAAAAATAATTTTTTTTTGTTTCAACCAGAAAAAAAAATTGCGTGATATTTGCCGAGACCCCCCCTCTCTCGAACGTAAGATTAGATGAGATTTGACACGACCCCCTCCTCCCCTTAAACATCTCACGTAATTTATGGACGCCCCCTTATTTATTGAGTTTTCCGTGTTTGAGTTGTATGGGAGGTGGGCGTGTACGTGAGTGGATGACACTCATTTTTCGAAGACATCTTTGTTTTGATATAAAATACATACATACCAAACTTTAAGACTATAGGTAAGTCATAAGCTTATTTATTGAGTTTTCAGTTTTTGGGTTGTATGGGAGGTGGTCGTGTCCATAGGTGGAAGACAGCGATTTTTCGAAGGCATGTTTTTTTTATATTAAAAACATTTATACCAAGTTTTATTGTTGTTGGTAAACTATGAGCTTTTTTATGCAGTTTTTAATTTTTGCGTTGTATAGGAGGTAGGCGTGTCCGTAGTCGGATTCCACAATAATTCAATATAACTTGGATTCATGTGACCATGTGAACCGAGTTTCATCTAATTATGTCAAATCCTTCTTGTCCTTCTTGTCCGTTTGAACAAAGAGTTGATATACCCTGACCTTTCAGGTTTAGGATATAACTAATATACCCCTTAAGCAGTAGGCGTGGACGTATAAAATTGGAATTAAACAATGAAAATGCGATCATGCGATGAAAAAGAATTGTCGTCTACACCAAAAGAATGATCTATCAATTTACTTCGCTTTTTTGTTATAAAGGATTTCATTCATCGAATGTAAAACGCTGGTTCAATGAGTTTAAGCGTGGTCATCGTTTTTAGACCTCTAGACCTCTAGATATCGGTCATTTAAGCCTGTACAGCCTTCGCCTGTAGTGCCAGAAAACATCGATTCAATGCGTTAACTGTGTTGCAAATATTATTTCAGAGCAGACAAAAAAATTTCTCTAGAGAATATGACCAGTCAGTGAGAAGAACATGCTTCGTTCTACATTCCGTTCTAAAGAACGGTTCGACTAAAGATGGCTCATCGCCTTCTCTGGCGAAATTCTTTTTAATTAACATTTTGAAGATCTTCTATTTTAATGTTTTTGACCTATCAAACATTCTATCTTACATATATATTTATTCACTTGCACTTACATTTGCAGGAAAATTTGGTTATTTAGGAAAGGATACTTCGAAACGACATCGCAATAGGTGACCAATCATGGCTCTACGCCCGATCTAAGCGCCAAACAAAGCAGATATCTACTTTTTAGGTCTTTGGGTCTTGCCTTGGTTCGACAAGAAAAGTTGTCGAATCTGACGGACGGAGCACATCCAAACAAATGATCGCCAGTTTTTTTATAAAAAATAGTCATGTCGCAACTGTGTCACTTTTGGGTAAGGCTTCCAGATCAATATTAGGCTAGGGAGGACAATAGATGGCAAAAATTTTTGAACTTTGTTCTAGGAAAGATGAAAAAGGAGGACACATAAAAAACACATTTCAATAATGAAGAAGGTATTAAAAAACAAAAAACAGAAGTACTCTGTTGCTAAAATGTCCACTTCAAGTTTATAAATTTGAAGCACAAATTCTTGAATAATGGAATTGATGGGAAAGGCAAAACAAGTAAGGAACAGTATCAAAAAGGATTGCCCACAGAGAGAAAAAAACCACTTTACAAACGTTACAAAAGATTTTGACATGAAAAAATTATGACATTTGGGACTAAAAATAGGTCATTTAAGTAGTAAACTAAAGGAAGAGGATATATACTCCCTTAGGATACCATCTGGTAACTCTACTTTAGAGCAGAGTTTTTCTTTTGAATACATTCTTCATTATTGAAATGTGTTTTTTTATATGTCCTCCTTTTTCATCTTACCTAGAACAAAGTTTAAAAATTTTTGCCATATATTGTCCTCCCTAACCTAATTTTGATCTGGTAGAACTTGTTTGTAGAATTTGTTTGGCGGAAGTCTTCGGAGCATTAGGCCAAACGATTTCGTAGGAAAACCAGCCGAGAACGACAATGTCAGCTACAACACACCAGCTCGAACAAAAGTTTTTTGAGCACTCAAATTATAGATCAAAATTTGATGGGTCGTCCGCCTTACAGCTCCGACTTGGTAAGCAAGGACTTCTTTTTGACATAGAATTACGTCCTACAGCGCGGTTTGTATGGGATCGTTTTAACAGATTTTTTCAAGGCAATGAAACTTTTTTGACAAATACTTTAGAGTATACCTACAGCCCTTAATACTCATCGTTCAAAGATAATATATATACTAAAATATCAAATATATTCTGCGCTGAATTAATATTGAATTTGGATTTTGTCACTTTTATATTAAAGTCACAAAATAGCAAAATGTTAGAAGAAAAATGCATGTGTTTATGTAAAAAAGTCAATCATCAGCTGATCATGTTGTGCCTGCTGCTTTCATTGTTTGTATTTTGTTGTTTTTGCTTGTATTGTTTTAGTTTGTACGAACTGAATCGCAGACTCATTGGGTTCTTGTATGAACTACGTCTCTAGTGTACTGAGGGCTCTATTTTGACACAAGATGTCAATCACAACTGCTTTTCAACTCAGTCAATGAACTCAAACTGTCAAACTTAACGAAATGGGTCTGTGATCCGGTTAGATTTAACTCTTATGACAAAAACGACTTGGATCATATTTCGTTTTATACTTTTACACAATAGATGGCGCTGACTGTTTTTCTGCACGCTATATGGGTCCAACAGAGCAAGCTTTGATTATTGCGCCTAGTAGAAAATAGCAGAACTAAATATGTGAAATGAACAATCGATTTAGCCATGTCCGTTCATTTGTACATTCATCTATGTGTTGTCCACAAACACATGCTAGAAAAACTTAGGAGTATGTTATATCAAAACTAAAATTTATACCAAATGATGATGCTAACTGTCTAGAGACACGCCCAGCTCCCAATAACCCACAGTATCCAAAGAAAACATTTACCCATTTGCCAAATCTTAAACATTTTGCATTTTAGGTGAACTTGTGATGAGGAATCGTGTCCACCACAGATAACCGTTTTGTCGAAGGCGTTTCCTAAAATCTACTGCCAGCGATTCAATAATGAATATATCCTATATAGTCCTATATAGTCGCCCTATAGTCCCCTATAGTAAGACTTTGTTGACAAAAAAGTGTACATGATTTATTAAAGAAACTTACTGCTTTAGAAAAATAAAAGTTTAATGAATTGAAAAATATTATTTTTTAAATAAAATTTATAAAATACTGACAAGGATTTTAAAATCCTTCAAATATTTCTTACAAACATAATTCTTAGTTATCACCCGAAACATGAACGATCATCTTAAGGCAAATCCCGCTTTGTGACTTGAAATTTATTTCTGCTTAAAATCTGCTTGTTTTGAAAGCTCATAAGTTCTATAATCAAACATTTGATTGAAGTTTATTTTAGTAGAAGTTCTCTATAAAAACAAGTGCTTTTAATTAAATATGCATTTAATACCTTCGTCATAACAGTAGCTTTAATAAAATTAATACTCAAAGCTTTCTCAGCCATTGTTATAGCAATAAAAATTCAATTCTTCTGCGACATGAGTAGGCATTAAAAAAAGCTCAGAGTCATTCATTAATAAAATAGGTTTTTTTGTATTTTTGTATTAATGCCAAAGTGTAGCCCACATCAAAATTCGACAAATGCACTTCATTAGGAAAACGCTTAATGAACTTAAGATAAGGTCTTAAGAAGCGTCCAAATAACCATTAACTCGGTTTTTACATACATATGCATATGTTTGTGTATGTGTGTGGCTAATAATTTATCATCGACATATAACAGCTGTAGCATTTATGGATGAGCTTCTTAAACGGTGTTGTAGTTATGTTTGTAAAGGTTTATATTGAGGCTTTTTAATTTTTTTTTTTTTTTTTTTTTGGGCAAATACCAGTAGCTGTAATTGTTGAAAGTTTTATAGAAATTTGTTATAGGATCAAGTTGAAAATGTATGTAATGTGTGAAATATTTTCTGAATTAGTAGCTATTTAAGAGGCTTAAGGTACGGTGAAAGTTTGTTTAAGATGGTTAGTTAGTTGTTTTTAAAGAGGCTTAAAGCAGTTATTTTTTAATGCTATTTGCTTTTTATTGAGTTTTTTCATATAATATTTTTTATTTTTAGCTTGTTTCATGGTTTATTTACGAACATACGAATCAAAGGGCTTGATTGTCTTCCAGTCTTAAACTAAGTCACAATTTTTTCTTAGTGTATTTTTCACTTAAGCTTCACTTCAAATGTTGACCTGTTTGGTAAAAACTCGATAAAGCTCGAAATGAACAAAAAAAAAACAACTTAAACCTGACACGAACGATTGATATGATCGCATCAATTAACGCACATGTTGCTAGCAAACAAATAAACAAACATACATACATAGTTTTTGTTGTTGTTTTGTATTTATTCTTGATATTTTCACTATAAAAACAAAATTTGGTAACCAACATGTGAAGGCCAGTTAAGATAGTTTGGTTGAACCGTATCTACAAGCATGGCAAAGATATTTGGTTAAAAAAAAACACACAGACAATACCATTAAGAAAAGCAAAGAAAACAAAAAACTTAAAGAAGTATCATGAAAGAAGAACCTAAGCAATCAAAGCATAAACAGAAAAAAATATATTGGAAAAAAAAAACCGATGAACTTCCTTTACGGTGTCAGATAACAAGCACTTCACTCAAAAAAAACAAAAAAAAAAAAAAAACCCAAGAAATTCGAGTCTTTTCAGAAGTACCACCGCATTGTCAGTGAAGACAGCGGCAACCAGAATAAAACGTCAATGCTTTGACCAGCTATCCATCCATCGTTGTGCACACTTTAGCCTCAAATGTCACATGAATTGCTGTCAAATGTTTGGAAACGAAAAAAATGTAATCCAAGCATAAATGTTTTCCCGAGTGTGATAGTCATGTTGTTGTAACAGAAATGTTGGCTTAATGATGAGTATCGAAGTTATTAACAAGCTTCTAATGTTGCTGCTAAAGTTGATTTCTGATTTCCTTTACATAAAATTTGAGTTGGACAAATGAGGCGACAAGATTATGTGACACTGACGGCCAGTTTCGGTTTGGTTTCACATGCATAGATTCTTCTGACTGTGAGTAGCCACAAATGTTCTAGGCTATTATTAACACGTTATAAATATTCATGGATAGTTATAAGTGTTGGAGTTATATTGGAAGACTTTTACATGCATCTGTAATTCTGTTTTTGGCTTTAAAGTTTAAATGAAGTTTTTTCTTTGTAATATATTTTGGCATCATCTCTAATTTTTCGATTTGTTGAGAACGTGAAGTAAGGCCCAATTTAATGTCATCGTAACAGACTTTTACTATAAGAGGTAACACCTTAAAATCCAGTTTTGTGAGGCATTTTATCACCAATTCCGAATAAGTTCGAAACTAACTCTTAAGCAATAAGCCGGATCGATTTTGTATGGAGAAAAAAAAGTCATCCGGACACCGACCCAAAAGTTAGAGGGCCTCTTAAAAACTATTTCTGCATCATTTTTTTTTTTGGATCGTAGAAATCCCTATGGAGCGGTTTTGGTTATCCTAAACCCTTTTTTGTCCGAAATATCAAGTTTTTTGTCTAAAACTTTTTTTCAGTATGCAAACCTTAGATAAGCAAAAAAGTAAAGATTGTAATAATACACAAATATTGGTTAAAAAAAATTTTGAAATTTGTTGTCCTTACAAACTCTTTTGAGACTCCAAGAAATCGATATTTCATCATTTTCGAAAAAGTGTTTTTTTTTTAAACACCTATGCATTCTGAAGAAAAAAAAAGTTATAGGCAAAAAACTTGATTTTTTTGGCCAAAAAAAGGGTTTAGGATAACCAAAACCGCTCCATGGGGATTTCTCCGATCCAAAAAAAAAATTTATGCAGATATAGTTTTTAAGAGTCCCTCTAACTTTTGAGTCGATGTCCGGCGATATCAAAATTTCGATACAGCTTATTAAGCAATATTCTTTCCAAAGTAAAGTTTAAGTATTATGGCCTCAGCGAGCCATAATAATGGAAAACAACACTTTCGGACTTGCATTAATTCTAAATCTCTATGGCACAGAGCAATCAAAAGGAACAATCGACTACATCACACCTAGTTTGAAGTTCTGTACAAAATACACCACATCTATGTATTCCCAGCATATAAGAATAGAAAGATAAGACAACAGAACCCTTCGGTAATCTCCAATTCTACACTGACGGCTTCAAAATGGAGAACTGAATAGGATAAGGTACATACCGCTCAACGCTACAGAGAAAATAGTCTTAGAAACTCCCTTATCATTGAAGTGTTTTTCAGGCAGAGATTTATTCGACTGAAACATCGTCCTGGTTGTTCAGAGAAAAAAACCTAACCCCCCAATCTCAACCCAACAATGCAAAACAACCAAAGTCTGAACGGTACTAAACTGTTAGCAAGTTCTAAAGAGTGTTCTATAGAATGTATTGAAAATCTGAACCCAATTCTCCCCAAATCCAAATCCTCAAATCCAATCGAAAGGATTTTTCATGTAGTATTTAATTTTGGTACCGGAATTGTAGGTCCGATTTTTCCCATACAAGTCAATTCATACCCACAATATCACTCTCTGCTGGGTCCTCGAACACAGTAATGTAGAAGAAAAAGACAAAGCAGATGAGCTGGCAAGAAGTGGAGTAACTATAGACACAAACAGAACCATTACAAACGCGCACATTCCAAAAAGCGTCGTCAAAAGAAGAATCAACCGCAAAGCCAGAGATAATGCCAACACAAGCTGCACGGTTAAAAATCTTGGACTAAATTTTAAACTTTTTTGGATTACATATGGGACACGACCAAAAAAAGATTACTTTTTTATCCAATGAAAAGTTTTAAATTTTGCAATCCAAAAAGGATTTATTTTTAATCCACAAAAAGTTTACAATTTTTTAATCCAAAAAGAAATAATTGTTAATCCAAAAAGAATTAGATTTTAGTCCAAAAAAGTTTAAAATATTATAATCCGAAAAGGATTACTATTTAATCCACAAAGGTTTAAACACTGTTTACTGTAATAATGTATATAATAATATTTTGGTTCAGATTTTAATAAACAATTTGTTTCATTTAATTAAAAATAAATTTCGGATACTTATAACATTAAGAATTATATTTAGCTTAAATTTCGTAGTAGTAGTAGTAGTTTTCAATCTTATACCTGAATTACAATGTGACAGTGGCATCATCAGTGGCAGTGGCATTGATCAGTTGTTATTTTAGGAATACTGTTGTTCAATGGTGAAACTTACATAGCAGCAGTGGTTGTAAGCAGTACTGCCGAGGTTAGCCCTATTTCTAAATTCACTGCCAACATGCAAAAAATTAAACTACTAAAAAAAATTCCACATTCATTGCTTTTGATGCTGACGCTGCCACTGCTAGATTGCGATTTGCAGGCAGTAAAATACAAAACAGCTGATCACTGCCGCTGCCACTGACACAGCTGCTGCCACTGCCAATGCTGCATTGTAATTCAGCTATTAAATAACATGAATACTTTTTCCTGAAAATACTACCTAATGCAAATTTGTAGTCCAAAAATAGTCTTAAACTTAAACTTTTTTGGATTAAAAAAAAATTAAACTTAAATATGGAATAAAAAGTGGTACTTTTAGGATTAAAAATTCCTTCAAACCAAAGTTTGGATTAAAAACTAGTCCAAAATTTTTAACCGTGTGGGCTTCCAGAAGTGACTAGATTATATCAAGAAGACTCTGACCAGAACTAAACGAGTACAGAACTAAGACCCTTTTCTTGGCCAAACGGGAAGTCCGAATACTGGTAGGAATCCTAACAGGTCACTGCTCTATCACACACAGTCTATGAAGGCCAATAAGATTAGCATTAATGATGCGGAAACCATCACCCAGCTACTGTGTGAATGCCCAAATCTACAGAATTGTCGTCTCCGATACCTTTGGAGGAGCCAAAAAACAAACCATTTTTAAAAACACAAAGAAGTTCGCTAATAGCACAGTTTGGTTCCGAGAATGAGCTTAAAAATAAACAAAAAAAATATATATAAATCCAACAGGTTTATTGGTTACCACATCCAATGGCTTAAATACAACCAAATAAGGGCCACAAATTTCCTAAGAATGTCCTTAAACTAAAAAGAGACTTTGAAAACTCATATTTGTTATAAAATATAGAAATTTTTTATTTAAAAGTTATCATAAAACATATCTTAAATATTTTCTAATTATAAAATTCTTTCGATATTCGCAAAACAACTTTCAACTTAATAGAATCAATTAACAACAACTTTAATATTTGGCTCATGGCTCTGGGTGGATCCGGACTCGTGGACGACCCCCATATCCACGCCACTGCTTTTAATATAATCTTATGTTTGAAATGTTCACTTATTTGGCGTTCAAATAGACTTTTGAGCTTTTAGTGTATTCACGGTATTTATATTTCTCATAACAGAATCTTATGAGAAAGATTTTTGTGGGACATGTAAACCCATTTAAGCCTGGCCATTTTGATTGCATTTTGAAAGTAACTCCGGGAGACCATAGAAAACAAAACAAACAAAAAAACGAGGCCAAAAGAAAAAAAAGAAACAGTTCCGATAAGTTGTAACCTCTTCTATTTTGTCTTTTTGGTCCGATGGTTTTGTCCATTTTGCACGTATTTAATATTGATCTTCCGAAAATTAAAAAATAAATGAATAACACTCAATTTTGTACTTCTTATCGAGACCAAAACAAAGAAAAAGTTTAAAGTAAGCATGACAAAATGAAGAAGCATGATAAAATAAAAATTGCACTAAAAACTAAAATTAAAATTGTACGCCATCTATTGGGTAAAAGTATAAAACGAACGAAATATGATCCAACTCGTTTTTTTATAAAAGTTGAATCTAACCGGATCACAGACCCATTTCGTTAAGTTTACCAGTTTGAGTTCATTGACTGAGTTGAAATGAGGTTATGATTGACATTTTGTGCTTAAATAGAGCACTCATTTCTAGTATTACATGGAAGAACCCAATAAAGAAGCCTGCGAATCAGTTCGTATAAAACAAAAAGAATACAAGCAAAAACAAAGAAAGCAGCAGGCACAGCATAAACAGCTGATGATAAATTTTCATATAAATATAAACACTTGAATTTTTCTTCTTATATTTTACTATTTTGTGATTTTAATATAATAGTGACAAAATTCAAAATTAGATATACATTCAGCGCAGAATATATCTGATATTTTAGTGTATATATTATATTTGAACGATGAGTATTAAAGGCTGCAGGTATACACTAAAGTATTCGTCAAAAAAGTTGCATGGCCTTAAAAAATTTTGTTAAAACGACCACATACAAACCGCGCTGTAAAACGTAATTCTACGTCAAAAGAAAAGAGACAAAACAACAAAGGTAGACCAAAGAAACTGTTAGAAAAAAAAAAAATTAATTTTAATGAAATTTTTGTATATATATTTTTTTTTTCAATAAATTGATATAAGTTTTTCATATTTGTAATCTTTTATACACGTTTAATTTCACTGCAAACGAAAATTTTTCATTTAGCAAAGAATAGGTATTTTTTTGTACACGTCATGGACTGTCGGGGGTTGAATTTTCCCAATTTAGTTAAACCAGGTATGACTGCCATGTGTGCTGGTATGTCGCTGAAGGTTTTTTTAAATTGTGAAAGTGATTTTTCCGCTATTTCCATCTACCTCTTTTTGGAAGCTATTTTCTTAAGGATTTTCCACAAAAAAAAAGTTTTTTCACCTGTAAAAAACTAAAGGTAAACTGTGAAAAATAAGACCGTTCCATTGTTTTTTTTTTTCTTAGGTCCATAATTTACTTTATTTCAAAAAAAATAAAATAACGTAAATTATCTCATCTAGTTCGCGCTAGAATTTTTAAGTTGCCAACTTTTTTAATGGCTATTTAAATACCCAAAAATGTAATGGAAGGCACGTGTACAAGAAAGTTTTAAAATAAGCGAGATTCAATACAAGCGAGGGTATGTGGCTATGGCTGCCGTGGTCGTGGGTGCTAAGTGTGTGGCATGCGAACTAACGAATCTAAGTTCAAACCTCATTTCGGGCAAAAGTTTTTTTTTTAATAGATAAAAATATTTCTGTTCGGCCGTCAAATAAAGGTGGAAGTACGTTTTCGAAGCACAGTTTGCTCACAATCAGGGTTGTCACTTGCACCTATTATTATTTTGTTTATATAATTTTTATTAAATTATTTTCTGATTTGGTACATTTTTCTAAAGCCGAGCTAAATTCATGACATTTCACAAATATCAAAACTTGGCAGCGTTGTTGAAGAAATTCGTTATTATTAAGTGATGTTGGGTGGAAACTTGCATTGCAATAAGTTCAACCTAAGGTTTGAAGGTAAATGAGAGAAAAAATACAAGCTTATCAAAACTAATATTACTTACCTCTAATATTAATTTTTTAATTTCGAAGTTTTTATTGGTACTTTAGAAAAGAAATGTGTCTATTGGAATATTTTTCTTATTATCAAAGAGAAAATCCGAAACTATTAATTTTTAATTTTGTATGAGCTGCTAAACAATATTCAGAACAGTTTCGAATTTGAACAGAAGATATGAAAGATTTCAATTAAATTACATCTTCATAGTTATGTCAGAAAATAAAACAACAAAAAAACAAAAAAATTAATAAAATATGCATCAATATCAAAAAGCCTCAAAGCAATATCTCTAAAATTTAGTAAAAACTGAATAATAAGCAGCTAATAAATGCTATATTGTTTGACTTAGAGAACAAATTTCAATTGAATTTTGAGTTGAATGCCTCAACTAAAGAAAAAATGGCGAGCTAAAGAAAATTACTAAAAATGCGGCCAAAACTTTAGATAACAAGGATATAACAAAAGTTCCCTTCAAATTAACTTTAAAAACTTAACCATTGAAAAACTGACAGTCACCCTCTCTCACCCCTTATACCAAAAACCTAACATCAAAGTATCATATTACTTTGGAAACATCACCTCGCAACATTTGAAAATAACAATTTTGCATTATTAAGAAAAAAATATCACAACACCAGCAGAAACAAGTGTTTGCCTATAATTTAAAAAAAAAAAACAAACATACATTTCCTCTACATACACTTATTCACCAACATGCATGTATATTTTAACTTCCTCTCATGTTAGTTATTTCTTTTGACAAGCCATATTTTACCCTATTAAAATTTGACAAAAAAAAAAAAAAAAAAACCAATTCTAAAAAGCAAATCTAATATTTTTTCCAATTGTCAAATAGCGCTCAGAAGTTGGGGGTGGTGTTGCTTGGTATTTCCGCTTGACACCATTTGACATGAAATTTCAAAGAATCTGTGACAAAATTGAATTTAAATTGCATTTTTAAGCTAGGCATACATACAATACATGACAATATAACAAACAAAAAATATATATATATAAAAAAAAAACACGAGCTACAGGCCTACTTAAACCCCTTTTCTTGCACATATTATGGTATGTAGCAAAATTTTTAAGCCACAAATAAATATAAAAGGATTTTCAAATTTTAAATCTCTCCTCGTCCGCTATCGATAGATACTTGTATGTTGGGAGAGAAAAAAAAAAAATGAACCCTAAAGTGCAAAATAAATTACACCACCAAATAAGGGTGGTGAATTCACTTTTGCCTGACTTGCTATCTTCAGCGTTGTTGAAAATTAAATTTATGGCATTTTTAAGAAAAATTCGCAACCCTTATCAGCTGCACAGCAAAACAGCCTGGCAACCCTGTATTTAGCAGCGGAACAAGTGGGGCAGTCAAAAAATGATTATGAGATTTGAAAATTTTTTATAAATGTTTTACCTACTTATTAAAGCTATAGTTGATGTTTTTAGTGTTTAATGTTTATTTATGGGAGCGCATTAATTTTTATGCAAGCTAATTTTTTTTTATATGTGTTTTGGCTGAAAAGCATTTTAAGACAGCAGAAATTCTTTTTCTTTTTGTAGTGTTTAAAAAAAAAATTGCTAAATTGAATAAAAATATCTAAGCTGAGCCATAATGAAAAAGTACTAAAAGCTGATAAATGCTCAATATTCAGCTCATCTTAGAACGATGAACACGTATTCGTTCTTAAAATTACGACTGTTAGTCTTATTGCTGAAAATATTTGAAGATTATCTTAATGATCTTCTTTAGGAAAATACTTGAAGTTTAAAAGTAAAGAACGTTAGGTCTTTCATATGAAACGAAAAATAAATGAGAAAATAATACCATAAAAAATAAAAAAAAAAACATAAATTTGCCATAACAGCTGTTGTAAGGACTTTGACTGAGCTGCTTTTGCTCAATTGTGCTGTGTGTGTTATCAAATTATTGTACATAATTGATCGAGAACTGGACCTACCTGTTCTATGCCGGCTCCGAACGGCTTAAGTGCATGTTCTCAAGAAGCTTTTCATGGCACTGTCTTACTCTCTGAGGTTTACCATTGTCATTGTTCAGAGAGGTGAGGTCGATCGGAAATATGAATTTCTATTGAATATTCCTTCTGTGTCAGATGGTGATTCGAAGCTGGGTCTACCGAGATTCGTTTGTAGACCCATGCCAGATGAGAAATAAGAACGGCCCTGGGTCTAGAACGCCGAGCACAATCCAAGATCGTTTTAAAGACCGTTTAACATGGAAGTCCAAATATCCACTTTGGGTTTAAATCTCGTATAATGGTACGGGACCAATATTTTGTATATAAGACAAGATGTACGCTTAAATGTAAGTTGTAATTTTAGAAATTCAAATGGTCATTCCAACAGTACAATGATCTAAGCATACGATTAAATTAGCAATAACATGGTTTTTGAAAAGAAAATAATTGTTTTTACGAGTAGATCCAGACTTACAAATAATTAAGAAACCTTTTGGATGATGGGAATAATTTTAAGAATGCATTTAACAATGCAGTTCCATCAGCATGAGAAATTTAACTCATAGAATTTCGATTATATTCAGTTCAATATTACAAGACATCTTCATCATCATTATGAATCTTTACGAATTCATAAAATCAAATACCATCAAATGACATGTTCGAGAACTAGCCTTATTAACACTTTGACAAAAATATAATCAGTTTCTTTTAGTGTGAAGACAGACCCATCCTTATGTACAGAGGCTGCATGAATTTTGGTCACTAAATGCATAAAGTATCATAGTTCACGCTTCCATTGTATAAGTACATGAGTTTTTGAGATTTTTTTACTCTTATCTTGTGTACTATTCTTGCTGAGCTTGTATTTGTGCATGGATTATATGAATTTTGGTCTCTAAACTCATAAATTAGTTCACTTTTTCCTTGTATATGAACATGAGTTTCATGCATGTTTGACTCTTATCTTATGAACTATGCTTGCTATCCTTGAATTTGTACATGAATGGTATTAATTTCGGACTCCAAACTCATAAATTCGTTCACGTGTCCCTTGTATATTTTCATGAGTTTGATGCATTTGTTACTCTTTTCTTATGAACAATTCTTACTGCCCTTGAATTTTTACATGAGTTGTATTAATTTTAGTCACTAAACTCATAAAGTAGTTTACGCTTCCATTGTATAAGTATATGAGTTCTATGCATTTTTGTCAATTATCTCATGAGCTGTTTTGATTCTCCTCTTTTTAGTACATGAATTTTGTGATTTTATGCATAAAAATTATGAATGATTCATGTTCCCTTAGTATTTTTTCATGGCATTTATGAAACTTCTTATTGGTTCCTGTATCTTGAAAACACACTTTATGAACTTTAAACACAAAGCTTGTGAAATATTCATGTTCTTGTGTTTTTTGAAGTGAAACTTCTTTGGCGGCGAGTGAAATTTCAAAGTTCTCTAATTAATGACGCTAAGCTAACGTTTTCAATTTAAAACGAACCCTGAATTCGTTAAATAAAACGAATAAACGCTGAATAAAACGAACCTAGCGAGAATTGAACCCTGACCATCGTTGCTCAAGAGTCGGAATCTATACCTTTACGCCACGTAGGCACATGATAAACAGGCAAACAAAATATAATTAAAACTGAACGCGTAACATTCTGTCCGTAACATTAATTTTTATCCGAAAAGTATGCACGGAAAATGTATTTCTTTAAGCTTCAAACGAAAATATTTAGGCATAGAGCTACATACAGCGGGAAAAATTAAACTGCCTGTACGCCGCATAATGAGCTTAAAGCTTAATTTGGTTCGTTGGTTGTAATCAAAAACTTGACAGATGATTGACAAAATGCAAAAAACAGTTAATTCACTTTAATAATAAAAGCAAAAAGTGTTAAAAGTGCAATATTTAAGACTGCCGAGAATAGTTTTTGCCAGCCAAAAAACCTCTCAAAGCTAAGAAAAATAGTTAGAACAGGAGCAGAACGCGTTCGTGAATGTAAAGAGCGAATAAGAGCTCTTAAGAATGCAACCTCAGCTGGGTCTACAACTAATGATGAAGGTAAGGTGATTGCAACATCGTCTGAGTTCCAAAATGCATTTTTACGAAGCATCAGTGTATTTTGATGAATCTACAAAGAATCAATCCCCAGAAAAACACACTGATGCTTTGTATAAATGTATTTTGGAACTCAGCCATCATCTCAACAAAATTTTATAGCCAACCAAGTTGATACACTCAATAATCAACGTTCGCTGCTTTACGAGGCAAACTCACTTAACATAGCAATTAGTATGATTAGAAAGCAGGAGGTATTAATCAACAAGATTTGCCTCTGCTTTCATAGGCTCCTTCAACGAGTACGAAGCAAATGCAATCTAGCATTCAAAAAGTGACAATTTTGAGAAGACATTCGAAAGCAATTAAAAACACCAACTGAACTAAAACAAGTACCGAAAATAACTGTTATTTTACAAATTTTCAAATGAAAAAAAATTGTTGAAAGACTTTTTCAAATATACCATTATGTTACAAATGTCCTCAGTCTCACGAATATTAAGTGTCTTTTACATTTTAGACTGATTCTTTAAAATGTAAGTGTTATTTTTTGCCTTGTATTTTTTCGAGGAAAAATAAAGGTTACTTTTGACTTTTATTTTATCGGTCAAAAATAGCAGTTATTTTGTGACTTTAATTTTTTTGGTCAAAAATATCAAGCAGTTTGTGTTTTTTTACAGGCCGCTTGACAGATTGAACTGTTGACACCATGTGTAACATGTCTCACCGATGAGATGAAAATAATGGTATCAACATTTTTTTAGTCGGTAAAATGACTTGAACAAATATAAATTACCCGATATTTTTGACCGAAAAATAAACGGCAGAAAATAACTGTTATTTTTGATCGATAAAATAAAAGTCAAAAGTAACTGTTATTTCTGCCCAAAAAAACTTTAAGGCACACAATAACTTTTATTTTTGTCGGAATAAATAAAAATTAAGAGATAAAAGTTAATATGTGATACTTTCGTCAAAAACCATAGCCGCTACGGTCCCTGGATGCAAATATTGAATCAACAGATTATTATTCCATTTTGTATTGATTGAATTTCTTTTCAGATACTTTCGCTCTCTATTTGACACTAAAATCTCTCTTATTTCTTACTGTTAAAGAAGTTTCACTTCTGCCACGCGTACATTGCTACACGCGAGTTTTTTTTTCTTTTGTGTATTTTGTACATTGATATCATGACTAGTTAATGTGCCTCATATTATTGTTTACTGGACCAAAATTTATGTACGCAATTCATGGCGATCAAGAAAAAATTCATATTTATTGTGTGCGAAAATAAAAATTTGTTTTTGAGTGGCATTTTATTTAGTTTCGCGGATGATTTCAAAATTATTCATTGTAATTGCCGAAAAATTTACTTTTTACACGATAAAATTCAACAATGAATTAAAAAAAAATATACTTTTGTGTCATTTTACATTTTAAATTCATAACATTTTCGTCAAATTCATAAAATTCATGTACAAATACAAGAAGAACATGAACAGTTCATGAGATAAATGACTTAAATGCATAAACCTCATGAACTTGTGCAGGGAAAACGTAAACTTCTTTAAGAACTTAATGACCGAAATTCATATAATCCACGTACAAATTCAAGAGCAGCTGATAGCTTATTAAAATTTTATATTTTTACATAGAATAACGTCTTACAGCGCGGTTTGTATGGGGTCATTTTTTTGGGGAATTTTTTCAAGGCCATGAAACTTTTTTGACGAATACTTTAGGGTATACCTACGGCCTTTAATACACATCGTTCAAAGATAATATATACACTAAAATATCAGATATATCCTGCGCTGTATGAAAATCTTCTTTTGGATTTTGTCACTATTATATTAATGTCACAAAATAGCAAAATATAAGTAGAAAAATGCATGTGTTTATATAAGAAAATCAATCATCAGCTGCTTATGCTGTGCCTGCTGCTTTCTTTGTTTTTGTTTCGTTGTTTTTGCTTGTATTGTTTTTGTTTTATACGAACTGATTCGCAGGCTTTTTCATTGGCTTCTTGTATGTTCTACTTCATAATTGGGTTCTAGTATGTACTATTTAGAAATGAGTGCTCTATTTTAGCACAAGATGTCAGTCACAACCCATTTTCAACTCAGTCAATGAACTCAAACTGTCAAACTTAACGAAATGGGTCTGTGATGAGGTTATATTTGAAACTTATGAAAAAAAAGAGTTGGATCATATTTCGTTTTATGTTTTTACCCAATAGATGGCGTACAATTTTAAAATTTGTTTTTAATGCAAATTAATTTGGATCCCACATCTCACTAGCACTAGCGAGTGTAGCTCGTAAACTGTCCATCGAACAGAGACGAAAGTGTAAGTCGCAAGCTAAACATCGGACTGAGACGAAAGTAGAACTAATGGAAAGGACATGCGCTCAGCGTATACATATATATATATGAGATGAGTATATATGAGATGTAGTCACCGTACGATTTTTTTAAAAACCGGCGTCTTAAATTTTATTTTGAAATTAGTAGTTAAACTGACTGTAGCTCGCAAACTATATATCGGGCAGAGACGAAAGTGGCACCAATGGAAAAAGCATTTGCTTTTCCTTCGTTTCAACTAATTCAATGAACTCAACCTGTCAAACTTAATGAAATGATCGAAAAATTTGACATTTTGCTTGTTTCTTGTTGCTTGCATATTTTATCATGTTTACTTTTAACGTTTTCTTTGTTTTGGTCTCGATAAGAAGTCCATAATTGAGTGTTATTAATTTATGTTAATTTTCAGAAGATCAATAAGAAACAAGTAAAGAAAGTCTAAAGTCGGTCTAGGCCGACTATGAAATACCCTAAACCCACTTTTAAAAAAAAAAAAAAATTAATTGTAAATGGGCGTGTCCGTGGGCGGATGAAGTCCATTTTTCCAAACCATCTTTGTCTTGTCATAAAAGACATACGTGCTCTGAGCCAAATTTTAGCTCTGTAGGTTAAACACATGCTTATTTATTGCGTTTTCAATTTTTGGGTTGTATGGGAGGTAGGCGTGTCCGTGATCAGATGACGTCCATTTTCCGAAGACATATTTGTGTTGGTATGAAACACATACATATCAAATTTTATTGTTGTAGGATAATTATGAGGTGAGCTACGCAGTTTTCAATTTTCGCGTTGTATGGGAAGTAGGCGTGTCCGTGGGCGGACGATGTCCATTTTTCAAAACCATCTTTTTTTTGTTATAAAAAATATTCGTGCCAAATTTTAGCTCTGTAGGTTAAACAGAGGCTTATTTATTGCATTTTCAATTTTTGGGTTGTATGGGAGGTGGGCGTGTCCGTGAGCGGATGACGTCCATTTTTCAAAGACATCTTTGTGTTGGTATAAAACACACACATACCAAATTTTGTTGTTGTAGACTTATTATGAGCTGAGTTATGCAGTTTTAAATTTTCGCGTTGTATGGGAGGTAGGCGTGTCCGTGGGCGGATGATGTCCATTTTTCAAAACCGTCTTTGTTTTGTTAAAAAAAACATAAGTGCCAAATTTTAGCTCTGTAGGTAAAACAGAGGCTTATTTATTGCGTTTTCAATTTTTGGGTTGTATGGGAGGTGGGCGTGTCCGTAAGCGGATGACGTCCATTTTTCAAAGACATCTTTGTGTTAATATAAAACACATACATACCAAATTTTATTGTTGTAGGATAATTATGAGCTGAGTTATGCAGTTTTCAATTTTCGCGTTGTACGGGAGGTAGGCGTGTCCGTGGGCGGATTCCAAAAATATTCAATAGTGCAGATCCTTGGGTATATGTGACCATGTGTACCAAGTTTCATCCAATTATCTCAACTCCTTCTTCTTATCCTGTGTATACGGACAACACACAGACGGACGGACGGACGGACGGACGGACGGACGGACGGACATAGATAGCTCGACTCACGTGGTGACGCTGATCAAGAATATGTGTACTTTTCTATACCGGACTCGCTTCGTTCTATGCGTTACAAACGTTTGCACAAAGTTAATATACCCTGACCTTTCAGGTTTAGGGTATAAAAAGTGCAAATTGAACAAAACAATCGGACCAAAGAGAGAAAATAGAATAGGTTACAACTTAAACGGAATTCTACGTCTACAGTTACGATACTATCGAAACTGTTTCATTTTTTTTTTTTATAAGATTTATAAAATCTTAGCAATGAAAAGCCATTTTCAAAGTGCCTCTACTACAAAATTTACAAGAGTAAATTTTTGTCTACTTCGTAATGCTGCTGAGTTTTCTCCTCTTTGAGGTACAATTCTATATGAACCTCGACATATTCTAAAAGTAATGAATGTCAAGTTTTGTTCTACAGACCATAAACAACCTTTTTGAGATGTCTTCCTGATTTTTATTAAAAGTGCTTTCCCGAAATGCTAAATTTTTGAGTATTTTTTATAATTATTTGCTTGTTCAGCGTAAATGGGTTAAACGCGTTTGTGCGCAGCAGTTTTGCTTAAGCTTAAAAACCAAATTTTAACTTCTATTCGCTTTATAGTTGCACGCTTTTTTTCTTCATATAGTCTATTATTTAAATGTTGCCAACTTTCAGTACATTTTATTACCCTTTATTACGACCATCATTAAAAAATGATTTCTCACAAGCTCGTTTACTTCCTGAGCTGAAAATTAAACAAAGCGCTGCGCTACGGCTAAATCATACCAGTTTTAATGAAAATAAAGTTAAAAAAAAAATCAAAATTTTTTTTACTTTCATATGGTAGGTTTTCGGCATTTTATACTCGTACTTTATGTCTCGGCACTTTATACCTCTTTCATAAAGAGTCGGCTGCGTTTGACACTCTTTGTTGGCGGTCAATTCAAAAGTGCTGCCGAAAAGAGTTTTTCTTACCCCGCACCAGCACTTTGTACGCATTTGGCCTGCCTGGGTAGTCAAATTAAATCACGTCACGCCAGCACTTCCTGCCTTTGGATTTTGTTGAAAATTTTCTTGCTAACATTTCTTTGTGTAGCACTTTAGTGGCTTCTTTTAAACAAAAAAGTGCTCGTTGATTGGCACTTTTGAGCTCAGCTTAATTCAACTGCGTTTTACTTCGCTCCTGACATTTTACCTAAGTTTGCGCTAGTGCTAAGTTTTTTTGTATCACTTCAACTTCTAATACCAGACTAATTATACCTAAAAGCCATGCGCAGCTGCATGCGAAAGGGTAGCCATTAACTTTTTTGTATTGTATTTTTTTTTATCGATTTATACCAAAACTACTTTGTGTGCAATTCAATGCTCATGCGCTGTCCGACAGTGTTTCATAATGTGCATTACGTTGCACAGTGTAACGAACTCGAAAAAAATAATTTTAAAAACAATAACTTAATATAATTAAAATAAATATTTTTATAGTTGTATTATTTAATTTTTAAATATTTCAATTAATTTAGTTTAATTTTAATTTTTAAATATTTCAAATATTTTAGTCAATATTTTAAGATCAACTATTTAACGTTTTTAACAATATTTTATGATTTTCGTCCTCCCTGATTTTTGTTTTTAATCGTCCTTTGTCATTTTTAAGTATTTCTTTTATAAGTATTTAACTTTAATTTAATATGCAAAAATTATTATCCGTCCATTTTTGCGCATTTAAGATTTGTCTTATATTTTCATAATATATGAAAAGGTAACATTTGCATAACACAAAAACCGTTTGATTATGATCAAACCGAACTTCTATTTTTTTCTACCACTTCTGCGGCAACATTCCACTGTGCATCGTTTCTTAGGTCAGTTCAGTAGTTATTAAATTTTTTGTTTTGTTTTTATTTTCTGAAGGCATGGAGCATTTATTGAAAAACCTTAATTATGGTTATTATGTGGCTAAAAGTGAATATTATGAAATGCTAATGAACAGCTGGTTGTTTTAGCCAAAATAAGACAAACAAAATGCAGGAGCAGAAAAAGTGGTTTAAGACTTAAGAGATATTGTTGCAGACATAAGCTTTCTTTTACAGCAAATTATGATGAGTTTCTATAAATTAACTTATAAAACAGTTTTTTTTTAAACGAGTTTTTAAAAAAAAATATTTTAAATTAATCTCAACCTTACCACAATCTTTTTTTAACAAAATAAAAATTGTTCAAAATCCTTTAAAACAAATCAAAATTTAAATAAAAATTTAATTGTCATCCAACAATTTTCTTCATCAAACAACATCAAAACAATCACTGCACTTGCTTCATACATGCATTTGTGCATCATAAAGTCATCTCATGTCATACTTAGCCTGCGCCATGGTTTCAAATAGTTGTGTTGTATGTTTTCTAGGGTTTCTTAGTTTTAATTACATTGTATTGTACAGCATTGCGTTCAATGTACGGGCTAGTATAACGGTCAGTTAAATATAAAACCAAACATAAGCCATGTTGTTGCCTGTGTGTAAGTCTGTTTTTTGTGGTTTTATGAAGTTCACTTTTAACCAGCATGCATCAGTAAAAATATTTTTCCAACGACAGAGAAGAACTCATGAAACTTAAAACTTTACATGACGAGTAATATTCCATGTTATTGATATATTTTGAATTTTTTTTTCATTCTATGCATATATTTTTCATTTCTGCTTGCTTGTTTTCAGTCTAGACTAGATGTTAAACATTTTTGAAATAGTTAAATTTTATGGCTGAGCATTAACATTTTTACAACTATATCAGATCGGCTTTACTGTAGTGCTGTTTTATTGTAAGTAACAGTACATGTTTTTTTTGTGAATCCTGGTATAGAAAGAGAAATAAGTCGAGAAAGATTTATTGACGAGATAGAGCAGGCCATAAAAACAGTATGAGTAGCCGTACAACCTAAATTGTCACAAAGTAACAATGGAATTGTAACACTTGGGAATTGTTTACCGTTTACAGAATGTAATGAAAGATAGTTTCAAAGTTCGTTAATGGTTCTTATATGCGCATAACCGTACAAAAATAACAACGGGTCTAATGATGAATCTCAGCACTTCAGGATGAAATAATGAAGTAAGAGAAGAAAAACTGAAAAAATTTATGAATATTTAAATAATATTGAAAATTCAAAACCAAAACTTTCTAAATTTCCTAAAATTTAAAATTTAAAATTTAAATTTTGATTTTGATTTTGATTTTGATTTTGATTTTGATTTTGATTTTGATTTTGATTTTGATTTTGATTTTGATTTTGATTTTGATTTTGATTTTGATTTTGATTTTGATTTTGATTTTGATTTTGATTTTGATTTTGATTTTGATTTTGATTTTGATTTTGATTTTGATTTTGATTTTGATTTTGATTTTGATTTTGATTTTGATTTTGATTTTGATTTTGATTTTGATTTTGATTTTGATTTTGATTTTGATTTTGATTTTGATTTTGATTTTGATTTTGATTTTGATTTTGATTTTGATTTTGATTTTGATTTTGATTTTGATTTTGATTTTGATTTTGATTTTGATTTTGATTTTGATTTTGATTTTGATTTTGATTTTGATTTTGATTTTGATTTTGATTTTGATTTTGATTTTGATTTTGATTTTGATTTTGATTTTGATTTTGATTTTGATTTTGATTTTGATTTTGATTTTGATTTTGATTTTGATTTTGATTTTGATTTTGATTTTGATTTTGATTTTGATTTTGATTTTGATTTTGATTTTGATTTTGATTTTGATTTTGATTTTGATTTTAATTTTGATTTTGATTTTGATTTTGATTTTGATTTTGATTTTGATTTTGATTTTGATTTTGATTTTGATTTTGATTTTGATTTTGATTTTGATTTTGATTTTGATTTTGATTTTGATTTTGATTTTGATTTTGATTTTGATTTTGATTTTGATTTTGATTTTGATTTTGATTTTGATTTTGATTTTGAAAAAAAAAAATTATAAATAAATTTAGAAGTAAATGTAAAAAAAATAACAAATAAAATGCACAAAAATTTAAACATAATAAAATAATAATAAAAAACAATTAAAAAATCAAAAAAAATATACAGTGCAATCGCGATTGAGGGAACTAATTTGTGCAAGGCTTGTTCCCTCAACCAAGACTGTTCCTTGAACTCAAATCAGGATTCTCTTTAATAATTTTTCATCAAAATTTGTTTTTTAATAAGAGATGAATTTTATAAATGAGATCATTTTTGTTTAAACATTTTTTTCCATTTTACAAAAGTTTTAAGTTTTTCCAAAGAAATCTTGAATATTTGTTTGCTTTTTTTTTACTTTAAGGCACTGTTTCACAGCATCCTCTCTAAAGTTTTTTAGAACAAGTATATTAGGAAGTGAATTTGTGTACTCTTCTGCCCACTCGATAGCCTTGTCAAAGACTGCAACAGCTTCTGATGCGGTTATAATACGTGTTTCATTTGACAATGGTTCTTCGTCATTTTCTGAACTTACTTCAGCAATATCATCAATTACATCCCAGTTTTCAATATGGTCATCCGTTGAAACCCAGTTAGCCAAATCTTCTGCATTAAACGTTGCCTATGAAAAAATATTATTTGTTAAATTATGTCCATACATTCACATGTACAATGCAGGGGCTTACTTCTGGCAAAACACATTCAAGCAAATTTTGTATTTCCTCATATTCTTTAGATTTTTTCTGGATAAGATTTAAACGTAACACACTTAACGGGGTATCTTCATCTTCGCTACAGATTGCTTCTTCTTCATTTGAAAAATCATCTTTTAAAAGAGGATGCCAACATTTTTCCACGACGTCAGGATTTACTTTTTCCCATGCTAGTGCCAACTGGCATACAGCGTCTTTTAAGTTAATACTCTTCAAAAATCCTTCCGTGTCCATTTTTCCGAACGCTGATCTCAACAAATTTGTCTTGTAATGCAATTTTGTTAATCTAATTACATTTTGGTCCATGGGTTGTATCAAAGGTGTCACATTTGGTGGCATAAAGATTGTAAAAATCGAACCACAATCTGTTTTCAAATCTTCTTCGCTAGGATGACAAGGAGCATTGTCTAAAATCAGAACTGCTCTACGTGGCAACCTTTGTTTTTGCAAGAAACGTGTTACCTTTAAAAAAGACAATAAATGTTTCAACTTGCTTAAACCGACAAACTGATTTAAATAGACGACGACTAAAAGTCATCAATGGCCGCATTCAACAGAGTCAACAGTTGAGAACTTATTATGTAGCGATACCTAGTGAGCGATCTTTCTTCTGAATGGTCTGCTGCGTGAAGCGTCAGAAAAGTTGTCAAACTAATGAAATTTGACAATAATCAATAGTTGAGCAAAAGTAGCGTAGAATTTCTTCGCTCGATTAAATGGCGTCCGCTGCCTGATCAGTTTTAGTGAGCGCTGTCATAATTGTATCATTCAGCGGATTTTTACTCATCTGCTGCCAACAGTTGACTCTGTTGAATGCGGGCAATGAAGCAAATAGCCACCATAGCAAATTACAGGGTAGCCCCCTACTCCAGTTTATGTAACTTAATGCTGAGCGTGGAACTTGACAATTTTAGTCGCCTTTTCTTTAACTAAAACCTACAACAAATCAGAAAACTTATAAACTTACCTGTGGCACAAATGAATTATGAAACCATTCCTTAAAAATTGATGCGGTCATCCATGCGTTTTTAGAGTTTTTATACTCTACTGGTAATTCAAAATTTTTAAATGATCTTGGTTTTTTTGACTGGCCTATTACCAATGGTTTTAATTTGTGCAATCCAGTTGCATTTGTACAGGCCAAAAATGTTACCCTTGCTTTTTCAGTTTTTCTACCAGGAGCATTTTTTTCAACAGAGCTGACGTAAGTCTTATTGGGTAACGATTTCCAAAATAAACCCGTTTCATCTGCATTGTAAATTTGATTGTCGCATAACTTCAGCTCAGCCTTTAGTTTCTTCAATTTATTTTTAAATTCTAGAACAGCTTCGAGGTTAGATGATAATTTTTCACCACAAATCTTTAATAATCTTATGCCAAATCTATTTTTAAAACCATTGAGCCATCCACAACTTGCGTTGAACCCGTTGCTTGATCTGTACATTTTTTCGTGCAACTGCTTCGCTTTTGCTCTAAGCAACACGTCTCCTATTGGCAAATGCTTACTCCTTTGAGAAATGAACCACTTATAAAGTTTGTTTTCCATATGTGGAAATTCGCCAGCTTTAGATGACTTTCTTTTGCGGTGGCATTTGGATGCTGCTTCCAAAATCCTAGCCTTGTTTTTTTTTATGCGTGTTATGGTGGACTTAGCGACTTTATATTCTTGCGCTAGTTGTGTACATCCATAACCTTTTGAAAGTTTTTCCAAAATGTCTGTCTTTGTTTTGAAAGACAGAAATAATTTCGTTTTTTTCGACATTGTCCAAACGCACGCGCCAAGTTTTAAAAATCAACTGATTTTGTACACAATCTTAACTCACTTATGTACATGCTTTTATTTCAAGCAAAAACGAAAAGACAGTAACGGGGAAGTACAAAACATATATTTAAAAATGTTCATATGTACTTAGCATGTGCAATATACAAATATATGTAGGTTTGCATAACATTCTTTTCTATTTTCAGTCAATGTTCCCTCAACTCAGTACTATTGAAATTGTATAGTTCCCTCTACAGAGTAGTAAATGAAAAAAAAAATACGTGTTCCCTTAACCGAGTAGTTCTCTCAATCCGGGGTTCCCTCAACCGCGATTGCACTGTATATACAAATGAAAAAAATACAATCAAAATAAAAATATATATTAAACAAAATAAAAATACTAATAAAAATCATTAAACAAATAAAAATAAAAATAAAAACAAAATTTAAAATAAAAATAAAAATAAAAACTAAAATAATAAAAATAAAAATGAAAATAAAAATAAAAATAAAAATAAAAATAAAAATAAAAATTAAAACAAAAATAAAAATAAAAATAAAAATAAAAATAAAAATAAAAATAAAAATAAAAATAATAATATAAATAAAAATAAAAATAAAAATAAAAATAAAAATAAAAATGAAAATAAAAATAAAAATAAAAATAAAAATAAAAATAAAAATAAAAATAAAAATAAAAATAAAAATGAAAATAAAAATAAAAATAAAAATAAAAATAAAAATAAAAATAAAAATAAAAATAAAAATAAAAATAAAAATAAAAATAAAAATAAAAATAAAAATAAAAATAAAAATAAAAATAAAAATAAAAATAAAAATTAAAATAAAAATAAAAAATATAAATATAAATATAAATAAAAATAAAAATTAAAATAATAATAAAAATAAAAATAAAAATAAAAATAAAAATAAAAATAAAAATAAAAATAAAAATAAAAAATAAAAATAAAAATAAAATAAAAATAAAAATAAAAATAAAAATAAAAATAAAAATAAAAATAAAAATAAAAATAAAAATAAAAATAAAAATAAAAATAAAAATAAAAATAAAAATAAAAATAAAAATAAAAATAAAAATAAAAATAAAAATAAAAATAAAACTAAAAATCAAAATAAAAATAAAATAAAAATAAAAAAAAAATAAAAATAATAATAAAAATAAAAATAAAAATAAAAATAAAAATTAAAAATAAATTAAAATAAAAATAATACAAAAAACATAAATAAAAATACAAATATAAATAAAACCAAAATTTAATAATAAAAATATAAACAAAGACAAAAAGAAAAAATTTAAAAATGCAAATAATAATAAAATAAAATTCAAATTCAAATTAAGACAAAAATAAAAATAGTCATAACAGTAAAAATAATAATGAAAATATAAATAAAAATAAAAATAGAAATAAAAATAAACATAAAAATAAAAATAAAAATAAAAATAAAAATAAAAATAAAAATATAAATAAAAATAAAAATAAAAACAAAATAAAAATAAAAATAAAAATAAAATAATATATAATAATAAAAATATTAACAAAAACAAAAATAAAAATATAAATAAAAATTAAAATGAAAAATAAATAAAAATTAAAAATTCGAATAAAAATAAAAATACAAATTAAAATAACAACAGAAACAAAAATAATCATAAAAATATAATTAAAATAAAACATTTTACAAATAAAACAAAAAAATTAAAAATAAAAAAATTTAAAAAAATAAAAATTAAAACATAAGAAAAAACAATAAAAATATATAAAATAAAAATTTAAAAATATAAAATAAAAAACAATTAAAAAAAACAAAATAAAAAATAAAAAAATGAAAAATATAAAAATAAAAAAATAAAACATAAAATGAAAAAAAAAATAAAAAACAAACAATTAAAAATACGTTATCGAAAAACGAGAAAAAAATTAGAATAACTAAACAATTTAAAAAAAAAATATTAGAAAATTATTTGTAAATTTGAATACAAGAAGTTAAATAAAAATATACTGATATATATACATTAGATGAGTTTTTTTGCAATTTTATTTCTGATTCATGCACTAGGGGGTAAATATGAAAAAGGGTATTAAGAAGATAAGAAATGTGAAATTTCGAGTTCAATATCTCTTAAACCGAGTGCGCTCAAAGCAAAAAACCATTTTTACTGTATGTTTTTATCGAATTTTTTATAATTAATTTTTAAATATATTAAATTTATGTGAATACCAACAAAACACACCGATTCTAACATAAAATTAATTGCTGAATCGAATGTCATGGTCAGTATTTGCAAAAGTCTAGTTTTTTAATCTCCTGTTCTCTGTCAAAGTTCAAAAATTTTTTTTTTTTTTAAATTTTAGTTTTTAACCGATGCAACGAACTTGATGATACTTGTTAATGTAAAAATAAATACCATAGACTGATGCACAATTTTATGGAGATAGTCTGCAAAAAAATAAAATTTGTAAAAATTTCTTATTCAACTAGAATTATCAACTTTACCAATTCGTATATTTGTCAGAAAATTAACAATTTAATACAGATTCCTCATAACAAAGGTTTGTTACATAACAAATAATACTGAAAACAATTTAAATAACATTCAAATTGTTTCTTACGGTCTTCTGGTACTAGCCGCCGAGCAATTACATTTACAATAACTACTTGCTTACTTTTACTACTTAGGTACATCCTTTTTCATTTACTAAAAAAAACAACAAAAATCTGTATTTTTCGGTCAATAATAAAATTGACCGTGCAGGTTATAAGGAACTTGCTCAAATTGTGCTACTTTTTCTCGGCGAAACTACAAAAATTTTAAAGGGCCAACCACAACAAATTAAAGCTTCAAGTGTGGTCTCTAGAGCGCGGTTCATAGCAAAGGCAATTTTCATTAAAAATTTATTTATTTCGGGATCAATTCGAACTTTCTGGTAAATTTAAAAATATGTTCATAAAACTGAGGATAATGTATTTTTTATATTAATTTACACCAAAAAACGATACCAATTTAATTGAAAATCTTGTAAACTATCACATCGTGAATGAAATCATGGCAAATGAACTTCTGCGTGTATTTGGACGTCACCTGTGGTATCCGTCGGAAACGCTGGTTGGCTTAGCATTCTTCGACAGGTCAATTAATTAATAGAGAACAGAGTTATAAAAGAGAATTTTATAACTTTAAACACCAATAACTTTTTTGACGCATTATTTTTCGCAACACAAAACGAGACCTTTCGTATGGATTTTCTCAAAAACGATCCGAGTCGGTGGATCAACTTCACGAATTATTTGCGCGCCGAAAAAGTAGTCAACAACATGCAGATTGGTAATGACGCTGCAGAGAGAGCAATTGGTTAATGTCTGGATTTAATGGTAAAATTACTAATAAGGAAAAAGAAAATCCAATGGTTTTACAAGTTCTGACAACATCAAAAAATGTTTCCTTATTTAACAACCACAAAGAAATTTTTTTAATAATGTGTTTCGATAATAAAACTCTCTTAAAAACCTCGTTTTTATGAACTTTGTTTAATATGTGTTCATAAATAATTCAAGTTATTTTATAAAATACGTTTGTTTTGATGAAAAAAAACCTTTATGGAATTTCTCCATAAAACTGTGCATCAGTCTATGGTACTTATTTTCACATTAATAAGTGTCACCAAGTACATTGCATTGGTTAAAATCAAAAATTAAAAAAAAATAAATAAATTTTTAACTTTGACAGAGTGAAGAAGATTAATAAACTTAAGTTTTGCAAATAATGATCATGGCACTGGATTTAGCAATTTATTTTATGATAGAATCTGTGTGTTTTGTTGGAATTCACATAAATTTAATATATTTAAAAATTAATTATAAAAAATTCGATAAAAACATACAGTAAAAATGGTTTTTTGCTTTGAGCGAACTCGGTTTAAGAGATATTGAACTCAAAATTTCACATTTCTTATCTACTTTAAACCCTTATTCATATTTTGCCCCTAGTGCACGAATCATAAGAACTTTTGCATTTCAGTACAAAAAAAAACTCATCTAATATACATATAAACAAGATATATATATATATAAATATATATACAGGATAAAATTTGCTGAAATATGAGAAATAAAATTTTGATATATAAGAAAATATTGAGATATTTAGCCTGAGACGAATTACGGCAGTCTCGTAATCGAATAAAAACTTTTGTAATTATTGACTTGTAGGTCATTTTAAAATATGCTGAGATACAACAGCAAATTTTGACATGAAATCAATTTCAATACGGAAGCTTATTCGTATCACATTACAAGTCAATGAAACGCAGAAGACCCGTGTTCAATTCTATTATCTGATAGAAAATTTTCTTCACACAAAAAAATTTTTCTGATCGGACGTCAGATCTCTGCAGACAACGGCAAACCTCGTAGAGAAAACATTGCCATGAAAACTTCTTGGAAGCAAGAACATTTGCAGTTCGCATCGGCTCAAACATGATGGTCCAATGCTCGATCATTTGTGTACAAACATTTTATATCAAACACAACACAATATGTTCATAAGAAGCTTGAAGAAAGTACTTTCAAGAAATGGTTCATTCATATTTTTTTTTATTTAGGTCGATGAAAATAGTGCTATACGACCTTAAGCCCAATTCAAGTTTCAAAGAAGCATATGAAGAAGTCTTGTAAAAATATCCGAAAAATTAATTTTTGAAAAACAACACAATTTTTGCCATATATCTCTAGAACTAATAGTCTTACCGAAATTTAATTGAGCACCTTCAGAGATCCTGTAAATCAATTTCAACTTCACAAAATGAATTAAGCGTAATTTTATTTTATAGTAAAACTACTTCCCAGTTTATCTATAAAACCCATAAAAATATTTGATTTCACTACAACATCCACACTCCATATAGAAACCTTGCTACTAACCTACAGCATCAAAGAACTTGAACCAACGTCAAGAAACAACTAAGAATCTGTGTTCGCTTGCATGCCATTAAGTCAATCTGAAGCTGCTATAAAAATAATAAAGCCCATTAAATAAGATTTAAAATGTTGCAATTAATTAAACGTGAAATTGAAAAATTCAAAAAAAAATGCCACAGAACTAATGCAACAAGAACAACATTAACAACGCTGGCGGAATAGCCAGTGAGTAGCAACAGTTTTTATAGCAAGTGAATGAAAAAAACAATTATAGTAAAAGTCAATGAAATTAACTGCATTTAATAAATCTTGTGCAGCTATTAAATTTAATGACAATTAGAAAAAAACCGGGGAAAAAAATGGGAAGAAAATATATGATTGTAGCATAAATAAAAACCATAGCGTGTCCATTTTTTTGTTTCGTTTTAAAGTTGAAGTTTAAATGTGTGCGGATTAAAATGGGCTAAAGACACATGAGTTCCACACTTAATGCTACAAAAACAACAAACGTTGTTGCACTTTGTTGGAAACATAAAAAATTCTAAATAATTATTGGGTGTGAAAAAGTCGTCAAATTCTAATTTATCATCAATTCTTATGGTTCTTTTGACACTAGATAAAAATGGCTGAAAATGAAAAAATTTAAAAAAAAAAACAACCAACTAGTTGAAGTTGAAGGAGACGTAGAAGTGATAAAAGAACTAGCTTGACGTTGGCGTCGTCTTGAATTTTAGGTGCAGATGTCATTAATATCAGTTTTAAGTGTTGTGCCGCAGAGGAGTGTGTAGCGCATGTGTGTATGTGTGTGCTGCGTTTGCGGTGTAGCAGACAATGTTTTGTCTATGTATGCTTATGCATGTGTGGCTATGCATGATTGTGTGGTTTTGTGTGGCCCAAAAGGATTTCAGAGCTAATGGATTTTTTATTGCTCTCTGTTCGAGAAAAGGAGGAAACATTTATTAAAAAGTCCCTCGGGCAATATTACACCGTCTGACTGCTACTGAGCGGTTTTGCTTGTATCGTATTACGTGGTGTGTGTTTGTGTGTGTAGAGTTTTTGTTCTGTTGATTTATGGGTTAAATGATTTTTTTGAATGATTTTCTGCTTTTCATATGCTTAAAACTATTTATTAAATGAAGTGTAAGTTTGACTTCAAGCTCGAAATAAGAAAACTGATCTAAGAAAAAGCGTTGAACACGATAACTTTCGCAGAACTCTCACTTTTGGTTAAAATTTGAACAATAACTTGCTGGTTCATTAAGAAAATTATAAACTTTTACATTTTATTATACAAAATGTCTATGCAAGCAAACAAATCATAAAGCTTAAAGCACAAAATCTGTTGAGTCCTCAAATCAGTCTCAATAAATCTTCGTCTTCACACCAAAAGCACGACAGCCCGCATCTTTTATCTAAATCTTCAAAACTCATGCTGCTGCCAGTATAGCTGCTTATAGTTGGGTTCCTCACACACACAAACACGCACACATACGTGATGATTAAGTGCCTCACTTCACAATTTTTATTGGCTGAACATTTGATACTTTCCCAAAACGACAGATTGATACCGCTTCGCTTCGCTTCCGACAGTCGCCACGCAACGTGTGTCGTCGTCGTTAATGCAGGAAAAGCTCATAAATTTGCGTTAGGCTCTGTAAACGCATCTTTAAGCATCCGATATGCTATAGCATCGACAGCCACATCATCATTATCATCACCATCATCATCATCCTCATGATTGTTCAGAGATTTTTGCTTTTATTTTTATGCGTTTCGATGTTTTCTATGTTATTTTTAACGCACCGTGTTGCATCATAAGTTTTATTTGCTAAAGCTTGCTTGACGGGCGTTACACGCGTGTCGCATGTTAACGTTAAAATTAAAGTTGAAAACAAAAAAAAATATATATAAAACAAAATAATATGTTTGAAAATATAGCAATTTGAAGATGTTGAAATAAAAATAATCGTCTGACAAATTATTGGAAATGAATTCCACGAACTGTAACTTTAATTTTATGTAACTTTGAAATTGTCATAAAAATAAATCAATCTGTTAAGTTGAGGAGTCACCAACAGAACTTTATTTATTGATGAGTATCACATTTTGTTGCAGTTAAGGTTATACAATTTTATGTCTTTTTTTTTTTTGTTTAAGGCTGCTTAAGCTTCGAATAGCTCAAGAATGTGAGCTATTAATCCGAACAGATATTGATGCTTGATGGATTTATATGAAATCTTAGAAAAGCCCATATCTTCGAGAAATGATTTCTTTATCTTTTCTCTGATGTTGTTTGAAACTTCCAAACAATTTTAACTGCATCAATAAAAATTTTATATGATACGATTTAAACAAAATCAAAATGAAAATTTCTGCAATTTTTTTTTTTTTTGTAAGAGTCTACTTTTCGGCTCATGAAATTTGGTACAGTACAGTACTACATTGAGACACATACCTTGCTCCGGTAAAAAATTTCTCTATTTTTGATAATAGCAATTTTCTCTTTTTCAAATAAAATTTTCTTCAATTAGAATAAATTTTCACATTTTCGAAGAAATATTTCTTCACTTCTAAGAAATGGAAATTTTTCAATGTCTCTAATAATGATAAGTATTTTTCTCGCACAAAAAATTTCTCATTTATAGAGAAAATGAAAAAATTTTCTTATATTTTGATAAAAAATTCACTATGAGAAGTATTTTCTTCAATAAAAACAAGTATATTCTCAAAAAAAAAAAGTATTTTTCTCTAAAAACGATTTATTTTTCTATTTCATGGAACCTTTTTATCATTTTTAGAGAATTTTAAGTATCGCAATTAGAGACTAGCATTCTCTGGAGCAAAGTCTATACCATTTTTCTCTAAATATGATGCCTTTTTTATCATATTCCGAGACACTTTTTTCTGAGTGTAGATATGATCATCTAGTAAATTATTGGGTCAATGACAACGTGCCTGACTGAAGCCCTTGGTGTATTTCTTGAACTGCCTCCTTTAACGATAGCGATCGAAAAGAAAGCATGTCTAGGGCACTGATATTAGAGACAATAAGTGATTACAGAGCAGGTATCTTTAAAGGATATATGAAGATTTTCAAAACCTTTGAAAATGAACCCTTTCTAAAGGTACCTAACAGGATGTTACCTAAGCTGCATTTTTTTAAGTGCTCCAATGAAGTTATGGTGGTGCTGGTGGGTCCAAACTGGAGAAAATGGAGAAACAGGAGCAGAGGTGTATAGTCCAAAATTTCAAAAACGCCTTCCAATGTGCTATACTCCAACCATATTCCAAGCGGAAATTTATGCTATTGAAGTATGTGTCTTGAAATTCCTCCGTTGGGAAACTTGGCATTAAAAGCCCTTCGAACATACGAGCTTGAATCAAAGCTATACCTACTTAGATTGTTCCAAATCACTGAATGCTTTTAGACGAAACAATAATATAAAATTATGGTGGGTACCAGGGTTTGAAGCGTTTGAAGGCAACAAAAAGGCAGACTGCCTTGGCAAAAAAGGGTCATATCGGTTCCTGATGGGCCCTCAACCATTTCATAGCCTATCAAAAGGCTACATTTTAGTAAAGGTTATGACTTGGGAAAACAAAAAATATCTTTATCACTGGAGAAATTTTAATCGACAGTGGCAAGGAGCTAAGATTACTCAGGGGCAAGCTGAGATTACTCTCAGTGGAGCAAAATCAAATACTCTGCGCAAGCTTACTAGATACAACCATCCAATTTTAACAGGTAATTGTACAGGTCACTGTACTCTCATCGCTGTACTCTCTGGTCACTGTACTCTCACATCTCAAAAAGATGGGTCTATCTCAGTGATGCACAGCGTTGGCAGAGCTTCCAACACAAACGCAACATTTTTGTCTAAGTATGTGTGTACAAGACAAAAATTCAACATAACTATTTGCGCATAAGATGCTTACTCCGTGAAGATCAAACGCAAACTGATTCAATGCTATCGTCGCAGAAGTTCGGCAGCTTCGCACACACGACTTGTCTGTGAAAGCCGAGGGCTCCCCGAAGCTCTTATGTGCACCTCTGGTCTATCTGAATCAGATATGAGCAGACTCTGCGAGGAGGAGGAAGGCACTACAGAACACATCATTTGTAAATGCCCGGTAATCTTCAAACTCGTACTTCTCTACTTTAGTGCGGAATTCGTGCCAAAGGTTTGGTATATCAAGAAACAGTACTTAAATTTATAAATAGCCTTCATCTGGAAAATTAGTAAAAATTCCTTGCAAAATGGATCCATTGGGTCACGGTGCACATGGGCAAAATTAAACATTAATATTTACATAAACATTAGATATTATTAGTTCAGAACATATTGCATAAAATTAACATAACTGGATGTACCCGAAAGTTACCGGTAACAAACTTATTACAAACTTATCTCTCTCCAAAAGCAGCGTAAAGAGAGGAGCGGTGCAGGTAGCCCGCCCTGGTTGCCAAGCACCAAGCGGTAGAAATTCTCTCGAATAGCCACAGCCTGAAGATTGCTCGACTACTCCAAGTACAGCGCGACTACTTAATTACTCTCGGAATAGAAACTACATATAAAGTGTCTTTAAAACTGAACTAGTACAAATTACAGCACTTGGAATAGGGATCTTGGCACGCCGAAATCTTTTTCTTAGTGAACAAGGGCTTTAATCGGGGCTTTAATCAGAAAAAGAAGGAATTACTAAGAATTTTTTCAATACATGTACCAGAGCCAAAACAAAAATGCTGAGAATTGAAGATGCTATCGCTTGAAAAAGCCCGAAACTAGTAGATTCCTTTTTTCTGGTTCTTTGGGGGAATGACGCAGACAGAACGTCAACTGCGGTTCCTTACAAGATGAAGGCTTATGTTAAAAACCCCCTGACAACGGCATAGATAAGCAATCATACTTCGTTGCTCTCCCTGTAGTTACAGTTTGCTTGATGGTTCTCTACGGGAGGAGACCGCTTCGGGAAATGGACCCTAGCTGCACACGCAAGAAATGTCGACTGCAGTCTCTACTTGAAAGGGTTCCACCTCGGGAAATACACCCTAGACCAATAACATCGACTGTGGTTACTTTCAAAATGAAGGCTTATGTTCAAAACCACGGGATAATTAAGCAAACCTACTTCGTTGCTCTCCTTGTAGTTTCAGTTTATTTGTTGGTTCTCGGAAAATGATCCCTAGACGCAAACGCAAGAACTGTTGACTGCAGTCTCTACTTAAAAGAATTCCAACTCGAGAAAAAGAGCCTGGACAGCGATGCATGCTGAACAGCACCTGTGGTCCCTTTCAAGATGAAATCTTATGTACGCCTAACCTGGACATAGTAAGCATCGTCGTGCTATCGACTGCAGTTCTTTCTTTTTGAAGCTGGTGGCTTCTGGGAATGACCCCTCGACGACAAGACGACGAGACTCGACGAGACCTTGAGACGGTAATGTCGAATATCTTAGATGAACCATAGCATTACTTCACAAGGCAGGGTTGAGTAGTTCAATTCTTTCGTTATGTCGCATCCCATATGCATTGTGAAGTCCAGTCTTCTCCTGAATTAAACAGAATGTCAACCAAAGTATCCACTTTTGGCAACCTTACTACTTTATTGCTTAGCTCTAGTCTTTCTGCGTTAAAATTTGGACAGTTGAACAAAACATATTTATCGTCTTCAATACCATTTCTTGTAGTTTCGTGCCTAAAACTATATAGGTTCACATCAGAGCATCTGCTACACCACTACACTGCGGTCTCGTACTATCCTACTTGGACTTATGTATATTAATTATACCCTAAACCTGAAAGGTCAGGGTATATTATCTTTGTGCAAACGTTTGTAACGCATAGAACGAAGCGAGTGCGGTATAGAAAAGTATATATATTTTTGATCAGCGTCACCTCGTGAGTCAAGCTATTCATGTTCGTTTGTCCGTCCGTCTGTGTGTTGTCCGTAAACACAAGATACACAGGATAACTCCCATACAATGCAAAAATTGAAAACTGCAAAACTCAGCTCATAATTAGCCTACAACAACAAAATTTGGTATGTATGTGTTTTATATTAACACAAACATGTCTTCGAAAAATTCGAAACAATCATCCGCTAACGTACACGCCCACCTCCCATACAACCCAAATATTGAAAATGCAATTAATAAGCGTCTGCTTAACTCACAGAGATAAAATTTAGCACGTATGTTTTTCATAACAAAAAAAAAAAACGATTTTGAAAAATGGAGATCATCCGCTCACGGACACGCCTACCTCCCATACAACGCAAAAATTGAAAACTAGATATATAAGCTAATAATTATCCTACAACAATAAAATTTGGTGGGTATGTGTTTTATATTGACACAAAGATGTCTTCGAAATATGGGTGTCATCCGCTCGCGGACACGCCCACCTCCCATACAACCCAAACATTGAAAACGGAACAAATAAGCCTCTGTTTAACCTTCAGAGATAAAATTTGGCAAATATCTTTTTTATGACAAACTAAATATGGTTTTGATAAATGAACGTAATCCGCCCACGGACAATGCCTACCTCCCATACAACCCAAAAATTGAAAATACAATTAATAAGCGTCTGCTTAACTCACAGAGATAAAATTTAGCACGTATGTGTTTTTTAACAAAAGAAAAATGGTTTTTGAAAAATGGAGATCATCCGCCCACGGACACGCTTATCTCCCATACAACGCAAAAATTGTAAACTGCATATATAAGCTAATAATAAGCCTACAACAACAAAATTTGGTATGTATGTGTTTTATGTTAACACAAAGATGTCTTCGAAAAATGGAGATCATCCGCTCACGTACACGCCCACCTCCTATACAACCCAAACATTGAAAAAGGAATAAATAAGCCTCTGTTTAACCTTCAGAGATAAAATTTTGCAGGTATGTTTTTTATGACAAACCAAATATGGTTTTGAAAAATGGACGTCATCCGCTCACGGACACGCCTACCTCACATACAACCCAAAAAGTTTAAAACTCAATAATTAACGCTATGTTTGTCATGGAGAAATTAAATTTGGTATGTATGTATTTTATTCCAAAACTAAGGTGTGTTCAAAAATTGGGAGTTATCCGTCCATGAATACGCCCACCTCCCATAGCGAAAGCACAATAAAGGCATTAACTGTGAGCTACAGGAATACAATTTCGTATGTGTCAATTTATCATCAACATTTAAATGCATATAAAATATAGGCTTCATCCGCCCACGGACACGGCCATTTTCAACAATATATTGTTTTTTTTTTTTGGAATAGTAGGTTTAGGGTATTTCCGACTTTATACTTTCTTTACTTGTTTTATACTTGATTTTGTATGGGAAGCATATAAAAAAGTTGGTGGATCTTAATAAAAATTGGTCAGATGGTAAGATGGAAGGGTAAAAAGAGTAAATAGAGAAAGTAAATAGAATTATGAATATGTAATGAAAATGGTCGAAATTGGTTAGACCCCACCCCAATGACACTTCTCCTAGACCTACATTAAATTTGAAAATGTTTTTGTATAGAAGATAAATACATCCAAAAATGACCGATCTTAAGAAAAATTATCCAAAAAGTAAGGATTATCTTATCACAGTCGCTCACAGGACCTTTAGGGTCCTACCTTTAATAAGACCTTAAGGGATACCTTTTGTGTGGTTTTGAGGGCACTTCTTCCAATGTTGATGCTTTAGAGTTTTGGAAAAACTTAAATGTTCTCTTGTTGCAGAATCTTTGTTTTTTCGAAGTTAGGAGAGTGGAACCATTTTACGCAATGGTCCAGAAGTGCTGTTTTATTGTCATTCTTGTTGTATATAATTGATCTGTGTGCTGATAATTGTGTTCTTAATTTTCTCGCATATATTGTTTCCATCTCCTTTGAATGAAATTTTATAGATCAGATTTGATTTGTCCATGTCTTCAATCTTAGATTTTGTGTTACTGTAGATGTTTCTCAAGGTTTTGTGAGATTTAGGTACAAGTTGTAAAGGTTTGTTTTTTTTTTTTTAATTTTACCGTGAAGCTTTTCCATGTGCGTTTCTCGTCGTTGGTTTCGTCGTTGGTTTCTTTCTTATAAAGATAAGAATTTAGGTCTTACAATTGGTAAAAAAATACTATTTATTAGGTTTTTTTGATATTTTACAAAATTTGGAGTTGGTCACTTTTCACAAAATCATAACTCATATCAAAAAATACTAAAAAATTTTGAGAATGTTCTTTGACCTCTCTTTAGACATTTTTACTATGGCACAAATTTTTACCCAAGCTTGGGATAAAAATTCAAAATTTCTATAAGGAAAAGATTTTGAAATCAAAATTGAATTTTTATGTTAAGCCAAAAATTCCAAAGTAACTGTTTCAATATGAAATTTTTTACTTTTCAAGCAAATATCTTAGTCAATTTTTAAAAGTTTAAAAAAAAAACTTATTTCTCAGTCTTTTTGGTTTTTTCTTTAGAACTTCATATTAAGGACTTCATATTTAGTACGCTGTGAGTATTTTGTTAATTATGTTAAGCCAAAAATTCCAAAGTAACTGTTTCAATATGAAATTTTTTACTTTTCAAGCAAATATCTTAGTCAATTTTTAAAGGTTTAAAAAAAAAAACTTATTTCTTAGTCTTTTTGGTTTTTTCTTTAGAACTTCATTTTAAGGACTTCATATTTAGTACGCTGTGAGTATTTTGTATTAAAATTTTAAAATTGTTCTAATGATCTCAAGAACTAGAAATTGTTGAATAGTTTGTTTTTTTGTATTTTCTTGTTGTATTTAAAAATTTTAGAGTTAAAAAGAGTGGTTATTATTTTATTTATCAGTTTAAGTTCTACTTCAAAATATTTTCACTTTCTTATAGCTAGCTAACCATGCTCGATAGTTAAGATTTTTTGAAAATTCCATTTGACGATTAACTTTTTGTAGATTTCTTTAAAATTTTTTAAAATTATTAATTATTTTTACCAGAAAAACATATTATTTATGTTAAAACTTTTTAAAAATATAATTTTGTTCGCACTTCTAGTGGTACAGTATTGTGCAATTTTTTAATCAAACTCTTTTTGTACAAAATATAAACAAATATTGATTAACTAATACTAAAAAAACTTCAGTGGATGATAAAATTCGTACCGAATTATTGTAACTTATTGGCACAAACAATAGAAACAAGCAGCAGCTGCCAAACTTATTTATTAGGTACTTAAAAAAATAGAACATCAATCAATGTCAAAAACATACCAAACTGACCACCATCTTTATTCATTTGTAGTGACCAAAGTTAAAGAGCAGCCCTAAGACAGCATTAAACAAATCAAACTACCTGCATTTCAGATGCACAATAAGAATAAACGTAGCATTATTTTTTTTCAACAGAGATTCACAAACTAAGGCCAGGACTTAAAAACTAGCAACAAATTTTTTCTTTTTTTTTTTTTTTTTTGTTAGAATACAAAAAGATTTCAAAAGATTCTAGTAGAGAAAAACGATAAATCAAGCAGCAAAACATCTGCCACATTTCGGTGTTAGATGCATACAAAAACAACAACTCACATATACACACAAAGGATGCTCAACAAACGCATAAAGTCAGCCAGAAACACTACAAGGGCAGGTGCAAGATGTCAAAAGAAAAACTAAAACTTTAGAGTAAAGTAGGAAAAATAACAAACAACACAAGCAGCAGAAGTAAGAAGAAAACTAGCCAGCAACAAAAAGTTCAAATATAAAAGGATCCTTTTTTTCTTTCTCTCAATATAAACAAAAACAACAAAACATTCCAAACAATCTTAGTTTAGTTGAGGGTGCAAAAGAAATGCAACGTTTTCTTAGATATAAATTTAAGCATGACATGTGTGTCAAAAGGTATCCTGTTCAAGGATGCATGCAGCATGCACAGCAACCCTAAATGTGAACTTGGTATTCGTTGTGAAAGTATTTTTCTTGGCACATAAATTTAAAATAAAAGAAAATCGGAAACAATGAGTTTGTTTTTGGATTTTTTGTTTTGATTTTGGCTAGAATAATGAATGCATTTGAAATAAAGACGGCTGCTACCTGCTGCTGGCTGTTGGAAATTTTAGACACAACAAAAACATGAAGACACAACAAATTAGTTTTGCAGCAAATGCCAAACAGGTAGCATTAAAAAAATTAAAGAAATCTAGACATGAACAATATACAAAATAATGCTTATAATTATGACTATTTAATTTTTTTCAAAACCGGGTACTAGTTTTTATTAAATTTTTACCTATAAACTTATTTTTACTAAACTTGAATTTTTTATTTTCTCATTTTAGACCTCTTCTGGACGCCCGAACCACTGCTCTGCCAATGTGTGGAGGTGCCGGTGTGGGTGGCACACCCGATGGCATTAGCCCCGATGCCATCACCAGTCCAAACATTGCAACAACCTCAACTATAACACCACCGTTACGCAACAGTTTTCGCAAATGGTTCTCACGTCCCTCGCTGCCATTTGTCATCGGTATTTTGGCATTGGGCGGTGTTGCCTGCACTCTGGGTGGCATTGTTCTAGGCTCTACGGGTCTAATCGAGCATTCTACACAGTATCTAAGCGCAGCTTTACTCATGATTGGCATTGGCGTCTCATTATTGGTTATTTCGGGCGCCATCTGGCGCTTAAGTCTACCCGATGATGTTGACGAATGTCCTTGCTATAGACATATGGAGGCTTGCCGTAACTGTAATAGTCCCTATTGTAATAATAGACTGCTGCCGGGCAGCTATTTGTATCCTGAATTTCAACATCGTCCACCACCGCCCTCGTACTTGACTTCGTTGAATGAATGCGCCGCTATGGGGTAAGTTGGTAGTGTTAATAATTATCGTAGGATTATATTTAATATATATTGTTTCTTTCTTTCAATTTAGACTGCTCTTTCATCCAGCTGCGCAGTCACAGCAGGCTTTCGGCTCAATGCGGGGTAATACACCGCCACCACTGTACCGCTCCACAAATTCATTGAGGTAAGTTTGAAAAATTATTTACCTATATAAGAACCTCAAGAAATCGGAAGAATTTCAATATAATCGCGGGAGAATCCATAGCCATTTTGAAACACGGAGGGGAGCGTTTCAAAGGGTTTCACCCAAATACAACGTTCGATATAAAATCGAGTTAAGCAATATGAAAAATCCTGTGTAAAAATTAACTCAAGGTGGTTTTGTCTTCAGGAACTAATACTAAAATTTTCCAGAATATTTTCTCAGAAAATTGTAACTCTCTAGGTCTCATTTCATAAAGGGAGGTCAAGGATAAAACCATTCATTTTTACTTCTTACCTTTAACTCGAAGGGGTACTTAGCTTCGGGGACTCTTAATGAAATTTTCTGGAGAATATTTTTGCAGAAAATTGTAACCCTTGACCTTCCTCCAATATTAACTTGTAAAGAGTTTTTCAAAGGAAGGCCCAAAATCTCAACCCAAACGGATGACAGCTAGCTTTATACAAGGTCTAAGAAAGTCGTCATCGTTTTAATGAAACTATTTTGTACACGCAGAAAAAAGTTTTTCGGAATATGATGAAAAAGGCATCATATTTAGAGAAAAATGGTATATAATTTGCTACAGATGCCTTTCTCTAAATGCGATCCTAAAAATTCTCTAAAAATGATAAAGAGCTTCTATGAAAAAGAGAAATTTATAAAAATATATCGTTTTTAGAGAAAAAACTTTTAATTTCTGAGAAAACATTTATTTTTATTGAAGAAAATACTTCTCATAGTGAATTTTTCATCAAAATATAGGAAAAATTTTTCATTTTCAATAAATTTTTCTTTATAAATGAGAATTTTTTGTGCGAGAAAAATTTTTAACATTATTAGAGACATTGAAATATTTCCATTTCCTAGAAGTGAAGAAATATTTCTTCGAAAATGTGAAAATTTATTCTTATTGAAGAAAATTTTATTTGAAAAAGAGAAAATTGCTGTTATCGAAAATTGAGAAATTTTTCTCTAGAGAAAGATATGTGTTTTTTCTGAGTGTACTCTTTTAGCAACATTCTTTATAAGATAAGGCTAGATTTTAAAATTTAAAAAAATTATTTTTACACTTTCTCATATATCGCTTTCTCCCTCTCTCTCGTTTACAGTGTCTTTGTGCCCGGTTCGAATGCAGCAACAACCTTGGCCACGCCTGCTCCAACTGCTCAACCACCCAATGCGACTACAATCAACATGCCTGCCTTGAACTCCAACAGCAGCATTTTGCCGGATCAGAATGCGCTGACTATGAGTGTTGTCATGGAGAATCTGCAGGCACAGACACAACCGATGACCAAAGAAATAAACTACTTGGAACTGGATTAAATAGTAAAGAGGGTTGGCATTTATAAGAGTTCAATTGTTGGCTTTAAGTTGCTATAGTGTAAGTTTTCAAACGTTCTCTTCGTTTGTTGTATATTTTTGACTGATTTTTAATATTAAATTTTTATATGTACTCTGGGGCAAACACATACCTATGTTACACAAATTTAAAAAAATTATCCTCATTTGTTATTCTTATATATTATATATTATATTATATATTATATTATATTATATAAGTTCAAGTATTTTTATAAACTCAAAAATGTATGCATTTGCATTGAAATTTAGTTGAAATTGTAAATCTTCCAACAAAATTTTATTTAAAATTAGCCCATTAGCTCATTATGTAAGCGTTAAATTGATTTAAATTAAGTTGTTTTTCAATTGTTTCATACTGTTATAATTAAGAATTAAAATTAATTAATACTTACAAAGATTGTAAATATTTTCATGGGATCAAAAAATGATATATTATATATAATAAAAGATTTTAGACCTAATACTTGAGCTGAAATTTAAAGAATTTTAACATGTTCTGTTAAATATTTTTGTATGCCAAATTTTCAATATAAAATAGTTTTAATAAAAATACAATTAATAAAATAACAGTGTTTTTTTTTAAATATCGTCAACAACAATTATAATAGAAAATTGTACCACTGCTTTAAAAGTTACCTAGCCTACCTTATATGTTTGGATATTTTTTTAATCTATTTTTTACTAATTAGCATGATCTTTGCAACAAAGATGTTCATACACCCAAAAGGAATTTTGGAGGCGGAAGTGTCATGGTCTGAGCTTCGTTCTCTGCAGAAAGAAAAGCTAAAATATGTTTTATTCCAACAAAAATGAACTCAAACATGTAAACTGAAATTTTAGAAGATGCCTTGGTGGGTTTCCTGAAAGAAAAAATGGATGATAACTGTATCTTTCAGCAAGATAATGCGTCTGTACATGTTTCTAATGCATCTTTGAAGTGGTTAAAATAGCACATTATACCCCTTCTTAAGATGCCAGATTACAATCCGGTCTATAAAGAACTTATGGCGTATCACGATTCGCATGATTTGTAACCGATCAAAAAATTGTTTATAGAAAAAATACTTTGTCGCAAGTGGGAATCGATCTCACGGTCCGGACATGCAAGCCACACAAATAACACGCATGCCACGCTCACTACAGAAGTGTTTTCTAGAATCATAAAATTTAATAAAAATTACTTTACTGATAATTAAAATTACTAACTAAATTACTTACTAACATATTTACTAATATTTATGTTGTAATCTTTGAAAAGGTCGACTTTTGGCCACTGTGTAACTCTAGTATAACTAAATGTTTAACAATTGAAAACATATTGAAACAAATACTACAATATTTGCACCATGATTAAAAATGGGTTTAACGATTACGCCATTATTTTAAGGATAACTCATAATAAAGGTATATGTTTTATTTTACGTTTGCAAAAAGCTACATGAAAAATAATTATTTCAAAGTCGGTGCCCCTCATAATTTCAACACTAATGCACCGATTCTTTTGGAATTTTTAAAACTTTTTATGTACATAATTTACGTGGAAACCCCATAGAGATTCTTCAGATTTGTCAATATTTATTATTTTATAATAACAATTAAACGATTATTTTGCAATAACATAAATTGCATTTTACATCATAGAGATCCTAAAAATACAAAAATTTAAATTTCGAAAAAACCTGGGATAAGCGATTACACTACGCGCCAATGTTTTTGTACACGGCATCCCACTATTTTTTTCATAGAGATTTGGGGTCTCTAAACTTGGCTATTTTCCGAGACCATCTTTTTAATTTTTACAATATACACATTCATCACAATCACTATATTTTATTTTCACTATAATTAGTGAAATTTGAAAATTATTACATTTTGAACAGAACGTTGATGAACGTTTATGAATAACTTTTAACACGCACGCACTGGAAATTCGTTATTTAATAAATGTTCAATAGAAAAGGACTATTCCAAAAGCAATCAAAACTAGTAAGGTATATCTTCGACTTGGCCGAAGTTAAAATACCCCCACGTCTGATTCTTAAGGGTTAACTAATCTTAAGTTAGAGAGCTTTTTGTATGGCATTTTAGATGATTTTGTTTTTTTATGTGTCTAAAATACAAACATATCAATTGTTTTTCTGAAGCATATATATAAGCCTTTTTATAAAATATTCAATTGTGGGGTTGTATTGGAGGTGGGCATGTTAGTGGGTGGATGACGCCCATTTTTCTAACACACCTAAGTTTTGACATAGAACACACAAATACCGAGTTTCAGTTTTTTAACTTTAATATTAGTCTCTTTATAGAGTTTTCAATTTTGGGGTTGTATGGGAGGTGGGAATATTCGTGGGTGAATAACGCCCATTTTTCTAACACACCTAAGTTTTGACATAGAACACACAAATACCGAGTTTCAGTTTTTTAACTTTAATATTAGTCTCTTTATAGAGTTTTCAATTTTGGGGTTGTATGGGAGGTGGGAATATTCGTGGGTGAATAACGCCCATTTTTCTTACACACCTAAGTTTTGACATAGAACACACAAATACCGAGTTTCAGTTTTTTAACTTTAATATTAGTCTCTTTATAGAGTTTTCAATTTTGGGGTTGTATGGGAGGTGGGAATATTAGTGGGTGAATAACGCCCATTTTTCTTACACACCTAAGTTTTGACATAGAACACACAAATACCGAGTTTCAATTTTGTAACTTTAATATTAGTCTCTTTATAGAGTTTTCATTATGTGTGTTGTATGGGAGGTTGGCGTGGTTTTCAACCGATTTAGCCCATTCTCAAACTTGATCTTAGTTTTTTAGAAAAAAGCTTAAATATCGAATTTCAGCACAATTGTTTCAAAATTACGGCTGTAATCGTGTCCACAGACAGACAGACAGACGGCCAGACAGACAGACGGACATGGCTAAATCAACTCAGGTGGTGATGCTGATCAAGAATATATATACTTTTCTATACCTACCACGCCTCCTTATGGGCGTTACACACGTCGTGACAAAATTAATATACCCCTTACGCAGTACGCGTGGGGGTATAAAAATGATGAAGGGAAATTTATTTAAAGCGAAGACAAAATGTTTTGGTTCTTGCATTGAATAATATGTCCAGAACTGAACGAAAATTGTTAGAAAATTTTAGTAAGTACATACAAGAACCAAGCCAGCATGATAATGACAGTTTGAAGCTGGCTGCATATATTTTAAATACAACTGGAGTAATAAATCCTTCAGCAATTTACAGCTACAGTAATGGCGACCACATTATGTTTGAAATGTACATTTCTAAAGAGATTAAGCTTTTATTAAATATATTTCAGCTGACGTCCTCAAACACTCATTTTCCAATTTTTTTTTTTTTTTGTTTGACTTTTATAAAAATTCTAACAGTAAAATGGACTTTGCCAAATTTTGGCACATATATTTTTCTGATCTGCACAAGTGGAATTTAATTATTTTTTTTTTAAATAAGACAAAAATAAAAAGCTATTATAACCATATGAAACAAAAACGAACAATTTACGTGTATATCTTGCTTCTTCAAAAATATCCTGCAAATGTAGTGTTTTGCGAAATATATGTCAATGCATTATATCATTTCTTTCTTTTCTTGAAACATTCAAACATTGCTAGTTATTGTTGAATGTAAGATGTCTGATTTTAGGGGCAGAGGTGAATGGTAACTTGAAAAAATTTTATTAATTAAGCCCCATCATTTGAAAACATTTTAATCCTTACTGCCTTATTGAAATGTTTGCCATCTTCATGTTTGACCGTCTAAATTAACGATTAACTTAGAGTGTAGCAACCGCGTTTATTTTTCTCTACTTGCTTTTTGGCTTTTATTTTTTCTTCTTTGCATATTCATATAATTTTCTTTGATTCCTGATTTCTTTCTATAATTTTCTGCACTTGTGTCGACTTTCTATATTTGTTTTCCCTTCCAGATCACAGCATCATGTGTAAAATTTAGGTAATTGTTATTGCAATAGGGTTTCACATGACTTGGGAGACATGAGAGCTTTTTTCTGACACGGCGTTGGACAAATTTTTGGTATACCAGAAATGAATGATAAAAATATGTATTTAGATAAACTTGAGAACCAGATGGAATAATTTGCATTTGAAAACATGCCTATTATGTGGACTTTTATGCCCGATAATGACCCAAAACACACAACAAAAATTGTGAAGGATTACCTTAAAAAGAAAAAAAATATATTTTGGCTTAAAAAATAAAAAAAAAAAACAAATTGGCCATTTTAGCCATTGAGAGGACTTCTTATGACCAATTATGTTGTGTGTGTTATTAAATGTTTGCACACAATTGACCGAGAACTGGACCTACATGTTTTATGCCGACTCCGAACGGCTAAAGTTCATGTTCTCAAGAAGCTTTACATGGCATTATTTACTCTCTGAGGTTTTCCATTGTTTTCAGAGAGGTGGTGACCCATTAGAAAAATTTTTTATTGAAAAAAATTTTTTATTGAACTCGGGCTCCGAGCATGCTAAGCCACACACTTATCCTGCATGCCACGGCCACCACCAATATTTTGGATTGGCCTGCACAAAATCCAGACTTCAATCCTATAAAGAATTTACGGAATGATGTAAAGGTTAGCATAAGCAACGTATATTTTATAAATTGATGAGTTGTATGGTGGAATTGAAAAGGCTTGATACTCTATTTCGAAGGATATAGTACAAAAGCTTGTGGAGTATGGGACGAAGATGTCGAGCTGTTTTGGTGCGATTCAGATGCAAAACCAAGTACTTGTAAGCACATTTTTAGGCACGTTATTGAACTAAAAAATCACAACGTTTTTCATCTTTTTTTATTCAGAATCCAAATTGTGCTATTTATACGTCCACCTAAACAAGTTTGGATTAATTTTCTAATGTTTTTATAAAAAAAGTACTGATTTTAAGTTTTAAATGTTTTAACTGAAATAAATACCATGAAATAAATTGTTGTTTTCCTTCATGTAATTTATTTTAAATCACATGCATTTTTGTGCATGTGTACACGGCTGTATAAAATCATATACACAGAGAAAACTATGAAAACGTTTCGTAGCAGGAAACGTGCTGCTTTTGAAAACGTTACATCCAGATTTTGCTTCTCTAACGTTTTTATTCATTTTTAAAACAGACATTCTAAAATGAGCTTCTAAAACGTTAGTTTGATTTTCTAAAATAAAAATTTTAAAATGAGCTTTTAAAACGTTTGTTTGATATTTTAAAATTAACATTTGAGAAGAATCATAAAAATTACAAGCCATTTTTAAAATGTTCATTTCACTTTAAAATATCAAACGAAAGTTTTAAAAGCTCATGTTAAAATGTTTTTTATAGAAAATCAAATTAACGTTTTAGAAGCTCATTTTAAAATGTCCGTTTTTAAAATTAAAAATAAACGTAAAAAAGGCACAATTTTTGTCAGTGAAGACCTTACCTTACGCGGGACGTCAATTGTCCCGATTTTCCAAAACACTTTTAATTTTGGTGTTATTTTTATTTCATTTTAAAAATATTTTATAAATTTTTATTAATTTTTCTAGCTTGAAAATTTCGATATTAGTATCGTTCACACAATTAAAATTTATCTATAAAAAGTATTTCAACATTTTCAACCCAGATTTTCCATTTTTTTAAGTTATGACTTTAAGGTATTCTCACATCTAGAGAACATGAAACCGAGCAATATGCATTAATTATGTCCCGAATTCTAAGCTTATGTCTCGATTTTTTTTGCAAAATCCTGATTTAAAAAAAAATCTGGCAGCCTTTTCCGTGAAAAATGTCGTTCCTGCAACTAGTAAGTCTGCTAACAAAGCTGTTAAGTGCTTGGAGCAAGAGGAAGAGTTCCTTCCAACCAAATTTATATATATATATCAAATCAGATTTTCTTTTAATATATGTTAGGAGAAGTAACCGTACTTTGTAAAATGGAGGAATGTTTTGAGACTCTTGATAATGATCTGGTTTATTGCTTGGATGCAGCCAAACTATTTTTGGCTTTGAATCACAATTAAAATGATGATGATTAGCGACTTTTTGATGTGCAACTGCCACGTCCCTATTTCTACGCGGGTTGTCCCGATGTTCAGCTTAAAATTGTGCATACTGTGAAGACCTTACTCGGGACATCAATTTTCCCGATTTTCCAAAATTTTGGTCTTTTTATTTTGGTCTTATTTTTATCAATTTTAAATATATTTGAAATGTTTTTATTTATTTGCTTTTCTAGAGATTTCGATATTATTATCGTTCACGCAATTAAAACTGATATATGAAAAGTATTTCTCCGTTTTCAAACCAGATTTTCAATTTTTTGAGTTTTAACTTGAAGATATCCATACATCTAGAAAACATGAAACCGAGCGATATGCATTCATCTGTGTTCATTTTTTTAAATCTCCATAATGCAACATGTCCATAAAAATCAATTTTCTCTATTAGCATTTGGACTTCTTCCCAGAGAAATAAAGCTAGTTTAGCTATGAGCAAGGAGAATATTTTTACCAAGAAATGGCAACAGCAGAAAAAAATTTTGAAGAAAATACAGTCAGCGTCAAAACAAAGTGTACATCAAAGAGTTCAACATTTACGAACTAATATTTTCTTAAAGAAGAATAGCACAATAAAATTCCTTTCGTTTATTAAAAGTTCATTAAATATTAAATAGTGGTTTATTTAAACAAAAACAAAAATGTATTCAATTCTTCTTAAACTTCAAATTATTAATTTATAAAATAACTGCACTTTATAACGCATCAAAAGAACATATAGGAAAATGATTGAAAACGATACCAAATTTTTATAATCAATATTTCGTTTGAAACCAGATTTTCAATTTTTTGAGTTTTAACTTGAAGATATCCATACATCTAGAAAACATGAAACCGAGCGATATGCATTCATCTGTGTTCATTTCTTTAAATCTCCATAATGCAACATGTCCATAAAAATTAATTTTCTCTATTAGCATTTGGACTTCTTCCCAGAGAAATAAAGCTAGTTTAGCTATGAGCAAGGAGAATATTTTTACCAAGAAATGGCAACAGCAGAAAAAAATTTTGAAGAAAATACAGTCAGCGTCAAAACAAAGTGTACATCAAAGAGTTCAACATTTACGAACTAATATTTTCTTAAAGAAGAATAGCACAATAAAATTCCTTTCGTTTATTAAAAGTTCATTAAATATTAAATAGTGGTTTATTTAAACAAAAACAAAAATGTATTCAATTCTTCTTAAACTTCAAATTATTAATTTATAAAATAACTGCACTTTATAACGCATCAAAAGAACATATAGGATGAACATATAGGAAAATGATTGAAAACGATACCAAATTTTTATAATCAATATTTCGTTTGCTTTCCCTTAGCTTTAATAACTGCTGCAAGTCGTCTAGGCATGGATTCAACCAGATTTTTTGTAACCTCTGACGGAATATTATGCCTTTCTTCGGTGATTGCGCGTTTTAAGGATTCCTTGTCACTAATTCTGCGTTTTCGTATCTGCCGGTCGAGATGTTCCCATAAGTGCTCGACGGGATTCAAGTCAGGTGATTGAGGGCGGTGATCTAGCTGTTTTGGAGTTCGGTATAGTAGCCATTCCTTCACAATTCGAGCAGTATGCTTATGATCGTTGTCTTGCTGAAAGACCCAATTCGATCCTAAGCACAATTTGTCAACACTTGACCGCAAATTTTCTCTTAAAATGTTGAGATAATCTATGCTATTCATAGTACTATTTATGAACACAAGATTTCCAACACCACTTGCTGCCATGCACCCCCATACCATGACTGAACCCCCACCGTGCTTTACGGTCTTGGCAACATTCTGTTCTTCAAACGCCTTATTCTTTTCTCCATATTTTCGGCACTGTTTTTTTTCCAAAAATTTCTATTTTGCACTCGTCACTGAATAAATAGTTATTCCAAAAATTCATATTTTCATATTTATGGTTTTTTGCATAATCTAGCCGCTTTTTTTGGTTCTTCTTAGATATAAGAGGCTTTTTTCTCGGTACTCTCCCATGTAACCCATTTTCATGTAGAGCACGGCGAACGGTACTGGCACTTATTCCTGCTCCTAGTGTTTCTGTGAGCTCCTCCGCTATTCTGACTGCACTTTCAGAGGGATTATTCCTGACTAGGGTTCCCAACTGTCCCGGATTTCGCGGGACGTCCCGCATTTTAGCTAATTTTTTAGCGTCCCGCGACGACCCCTTGCAGGACGCCTGTTTTCCCGCATTTGAGAACTTAAGATTGTTTGTATCTAAATATCCAATTCGACATAAAACACAGTTTATTAAAACTGTTCCATTTTATTATCAAATTTAATTTATCATTTATTTTTCATACATTTTATTTTTCAAAACGTTTTGGAATTATTTTTTGGTTTTTTCATGAATTGGGCAAGAGTTGGAAAGAGATCTAAACAATACCAACGAACCATTGCGATGATGTAAGGTGATGCGATGATCCTGCCCAAAAAAACAAAAAACCATTTATTGGCTGTTACATGTTTTTTTCTTTGTACGTTTTTTTGAATTCTCCATGTTTTGTTTTATAATAATACTTTTATCCCTTTTTAATTAAATGTTTGTGTACGTTACTTAAGCGTATTAAATTTTCACTTAGCTGCTTTTTACACTTGACACTTAACTGCAAAATGTTATATATGCAATGCAAAAAACGGTTAAACGCCATTACACATTTTACCCATACATATTCAAAGTAAAATAAGATGAGAGTACAAAATTCTGCAAAGCAAAAACCAAGTAAAAGTTTAAACCAAACACAAAAATCTAATTATCTCAAAACTATGAAAATGAAGTTAACTGTGTTTTGTTTTCGTTGGTGCCCTTTATTCCTCAAAGAATAAAAGGAAATATTTAATAAAATAAAAAATTGCATCTAATGTTGTCCCGCATTTTTGAATCAAGTCCCGCATTTTTGATGGCTCCGTCCCGATTTTGTACTTTCCTGAGTTGGTAACCCTAGTCCTGACCCTTCATGCTATCGCTCTTTTGTTCACGCCTGACAAAATTTGCGGCCTTCCGGATCGGGGAAGATCTTCTACACTTCTCAAATTTTTTAATTTGTGTAGTATTTTTTTCACAGTATTATGACTTCTTTCGATAATACGTCCAATTTCTCTCAAAGATTTTCCTTGAGAAGCTAACTTTACCACTAAATTACGCGTTTCTATTTGCCCATGTTTAATATTAATTAAATTATTATTATTCGAGCAATTACAACTGTACGGATTATTGACATGAAGACAACTAAATATCAGCAATGCCAATACAATAAAACAAAATAAAATTAGTTGAAAAAATACCGTTATTACAAGAGAACAATCAAACAATGTGAGAGTGTACACTTTGTTTTGATGCGTAAAATTCGATAATTTCTTATTTTTTTTTAAGATTCAAGGCTAACAAGAATCGAATGAATTTTTGTTTTTGTTGATACAAACAACTACTTAATACTCTCTAAAAAGCAGAAAGTTTTTTTTTTAGTTCCATCCTTCCTTTAAGATCAAATAGTTCATAAATGTTGAACTATTCTCTGTACACTTTTTTTTGACGCTGACTGTATATTATCAAAATTATTTCGGAGTATTGCTAGGTTGTCATGCCGAAAATATATTTTTGAAAAAAAATCACTTTTCATGAAAAGTTGAATAACTCCGTCAATTACTGACCGATTTTGAAAAGTAAATTGCGTTTAAATTTTTAATATATATGCTTGATGACTACAGACAAGGCAAGGTAGTCTCTATATAAATAAGTGCATAGAAAAAGTTAGAAAAAGTCGAAAAAATTGCAAAAAGTTGCATATGCAGAGTAAAACCACAATTTTCTCAAGTTGTCCCAAACAATATATATATCTTTGCAAAGACTCGAGTTTTGTCTTTCAGGAACCGGTTAAATTTTTAAAATCGATTGACAACCACGTAATAGGTCAGTTTTAAGCCAAAAAGTAAGCAAAAAGAGGCAAAAGTGTTTTTTTCCGTAAGTCCAGAATTTGGGAGTGTCCGGCAAATTTCAAGTATAGAACATTCCTTAACAAGACCTACAAGAAAAATAGTAACATATCCCAGGGATTTTGAACTGCGCACCATGTAATTTATGTACATTGTTCAAGAAAATTAACGTTGCGATTATTTTTCCACCACTGTACAAAAGCACACACACAAACTTACCTCTTTTTTAAGTGAAGAACTCATATGAACAAGTCTGCTTTGCTCTTTTCTATAAATTTTGCAGTAAAGCTTTTTATGAAAGCATTATTTTTTTTTTAACAACCCACATTTTCTTCACTACCACAACGTTTCATTTTCACTACAATTAATCTTTGAAAATTATTAAATCTTGCACAAAACGTTAACAAGTAACGAACATGAATTGATACGCACGCACTGAAAATTGTTCATTGAATAACTGTTCTGTTAGAAAAAGAACCCACCAACAACAAAACGAAAAGAGAAAAAACGTTAAGAGGAAATTTCTTCATAATAAGCAAAGACTTGGTTCTTGTATTGAATAATGCGCTTATGTAAAGCCGAACGATGGTGTGGTGGTTGTTCTAAAATTTTAGTACATACAAGAACCAAGCAGCGATGGTTACCAATTTTCTAATAGTGAATGTTTGAAGCTGACTGCAACTTTTATTTAACTACAGTAAGGGCGAAATTTATATGATGTAATTTTTACATTTCGTCGACCTCGAAAAATAACGGTTATAAGTCATGTTGTATATAAATACGTGAACACTTAACTTTGCCGTACGCTTTTTTTGGACTAATTAAAACTCAAGAGGAATGAAACTTATATCATTAGAAAAGTACTGTTACTCAGATGTGCACAATTTATATATTAATGAAATTGTGGGTCGGAGGGCAACCAAATTTTTTTCGAAATTAGAACAAAAGAAGAAATTAAAATAAAAAATGGGGGGGTGCTTTAAACTAAATTTTTCTTAAATTTATTTTAAAGTGTAAAATGAGGTTATTTTTGATATATCAAAAAAATATGTGCTTAAAAATGTTATTCTATTTATGATTAATTAATTCTAATGTCTAAAATAGCTAATTTATAATAAATTCATAATGAGTTGCAAATTTTACCCATTAAATTAAATTTAAAAAAAAATTTGGTTCAAAACACCCCCATTTTTTATTCAAATTTTTTCTAGTTGTATAAAGGTTACCTTATTAAAGGTTGCCCTCCGATCCACAATTTTCTGGCTACGGACCTAATTAATGATATACCTGATGGATGGGGCTCCGAACTTTCTAAGAGAGAAATACAATTTTTGAGAAAAAACCACTTTTTGATCAATATGAAATTTGGTTGGTTGGTTAAAGTTGGTCGAATTCGAGTTTGTTTCAAAAGTAAAAATTTACTCAAAAAATGTAGTATTTTGCATTCATCAATTGTGAAGTTTGTAAAAAAATGTCTTTGGAATTCAAAAGTTAGACTTTTCATGTCAATTCTTGATCGGATCTTAACGGTTTTCTAATTTTTCTTATCATTTCTAAAATTTTTAAAAATTTTCTTTCAAATGTGAGAACAATCACGGTGAAGCTCTAACCAAACGTGTTTTTAATAAATTTTCTAAATATTAACGTTAGTTATTTAGCGTTTATTTCAACCAAATGCCAAGAGAGAGAAAAAAATTGTCTCAAATTGAAGGTTCTGAAGTGGGAAGCCAGTATCTCCGCCATCTATGAATAGATTTAATTTATTTCTTTTTGTATTTAAGTTTAATTGGTTTACGTAAAAAAATTATAAAAATGTTACCGTTACTTTTTTGTTTCTATTAAAATTATTCCTTTTTAAAAGAGACCACAAAATTTTATCTTTTTTGAAAATATGTGTTAAAAATGATTTTTGTTGTAAAAAAAAGAAAAATTCAAATTTGCATTTTTTATTTTGTTTTAGAATCTATAGCGCATTTAAGGTGAGTTTAGTTTACCTTGACACTAAATAATAAATATGGGTTATAAAATTCAAAATATGGGTTAAAAATGATTTTTGTTGTAAAAAAAGACAAATTCAAATTTGCATTTTTTATTTTCTTTTAGAGTCTACAGCGCATTTAAGGTGAGTTTAGTTTACCTTGACACTAATTAATAAACTTTTCGAGCCATCAAAAAATCAAAGCTACCATCTATGATTTTTGACAAAATTAAATTTTTTACAATGTTGTTTTTCTATTTTTTATAAAATTAATAAAATTCAAAAATAATTTCTTTGAAGGCAAAAGCTTTATATCTTCAATCAATATACCCTACTTTCCTGATACAAATGAGTCCCTAATTCTCTGTTAGGGTAAAATTTGATACTATTAAAGAATAACTAAAGAAATTAATATTTCGACTCAAATTAAAAACCTGTATCAAAAATGATACTATAGGGAAGTAAGGTTAAAAGTTATAGCCTCGAACTTATTTTAGACAACAACAGATAAAAAAATTTGTCGAATTTCGATGTTTTTCGCACTGATTGCGGCACTATCGGGTTCAATTTTTGACGAAATTTTTTTTTGTTTTTCTATTTTTTTAAACTTGATTCGCTATCGTATGACACGAGCTTTTTTTAAATTTGTTTCGATTTTTTATGAATTTTTAAAGTCAATATTTTTTTCGAAAAAACACACTTTCAAATTTGGAACATAACCAAAAATTGAAAAAAAAAAATTTAAAAAAAAACCTCCTGTCATATGATAACCAATTTTGTTAAGATTTAAAATAGTTATTTTTTTCCAGATCGGAAAATTTTTGCGACTCCCAGCGCTGCAACCACGAGGCCCCGTTTTTTTCTCTGCCGCCAGTTTGGAGCTCTATAAAACCATGTTGGAGTGAAAAATATATTTTTTTGAATTTTTTTCTTGTAATTTGTTCAATTCTCTGCAATAATAAAAAGTTGCAAAAATATTTGTTTTTGACTAAGTTATGAATTTTTAAAAACAGGTATGTTTTCTCTGCCGCGAATGTAATGTCCCTCCTTAACTACACCCCTTGCAGGCCCTTCTTATAATAATGTATGAAATTTTATTTCCAGAAACTCCAGGAAGCCTAAGAAGGAGGAAATTGTTTCGTGATGGTTGGTAAAATGGGCCAAGAAATATTTTCACCGAGCTAATCAGTCTATTTTTGGGAAGACCGACCCGCCCTAATGCGCTTAAGAATTATGAATTTTGGTCACTAAATGCAAAAAGGAGTTTACGTTTTACTTGTATGCGGACATGAGATTCATGCATTTTTTTCACTTATCTCATGAACTGTTCTTATTCTGCTCGTATTTGAACATGAGTTTTATGATATTTTTTCACAAAAATTAGGATTTATTCATGTTCCTTTGTATTTTTTCATGGCATTTACACAGTTTTTTGTTTTTTCATATATCTTGTAGACAAACTTTATGAACTTTAAACATGAGGCTTGTGAAATATTCATGTTCTCTTGTTTTTGTCTTTTTGATTTTGTGCATTTATATCATGAATAGTTCATGTGACTCATGTTATTGGATACTGTAGCAAAATTCATGAAACTGATTAATGCAGATTATGTAAAAATTCATAATTATTTTGCATTTCTTTTGCTTCAGTGTAGCTGGATAATTAACGTTTATATAAAAATTTTTCATTTTCTACTTAGTTTAACGAAAATAAAGTTTTGATCAATCGCTAATAGACGTTATTTTGTCAAACTTTGACTTACGTCGAATGAGAATTAGAATTAGACTGACGATATGTTTACTAAAAAAAACAGATATTTGTTATGATTTGTAAACACATTTATTTTTTTTTTTTAATATTTCTTATGAACAACTCAAAGTTTTACTTAATATTAAATTATTTGGATAAAACATACATTTATAAATATGCTTTTTTTAAATTTCATAAACAAAACACACACAAAAATACCGAAATTATAGTTAAGTTTCTTTTGAAAATTCCTATTAATTTTATATACATTAATTTTTTGTAAACCAAATACATAAAAACATTTTTTTTATATTATTATTTATAAAGAACTTGATTATTTTTGACTTTGGTTGGGTTTTTTTAAACATAATTTAATCATTTAATATTAATGTTAATGTTAAACAACTCTTAAGCACAAAACTTAAAAATATTATTAATGATAAATAATGTTATTAATTTAGCAAATTAAAAATTGCCAAATAATTAAGTTAGAAATAAATATTTACAGTACTTTTTCGGCTATGAAAAAGTTGAAAATAATTCAGAAAAAAACAATAATTTAATGAACTTCATAGAGATACACTAAATAAAAATAAGTTATTGAAACAAGCATGTAATGCAAAACTTTGTATTAAAAGTTCACTCACAGCTGCCTTAATTCCAGATATCTATTTTGAATTGAACAGTAAAATCAAAACTGTTAACATAGCTAATCTTGTTTATCACCAAAGTTGAGCATATATCAGAGTCCATTTTAGAGTTTCTTTGACTTTTTATGCACCTGCATAGAGCGTATGACATCCGGACGCAGCAATAAGCGTTTAAACAGCCAGACTATCAAATAAATGGCTGCGCAGTAGAGAGCCGCCACATCGATCAGATAGTATTGAAGCCAACTATAATAAGTTTAAGGCTAAAGTATAAAATAGCCCACAAAAATTAGTCATGTTCCATTACCTCATATTCCTTGCAGGTGACTGCAGATGATAGGCGCCTTTATGACGCAGCACATACTCTGTCCAATACACTGATGTCTCCAGTGGTGTTGTGCGCTGATCCAACAACAGCTTCTGACGGAATCTACATGTTGTCACAGATTGGTAAAAATTAGTTTTTCCATAATTATTTGCAATTCTCTGTAACTCACCTCGCTGCATTGCGGTACTGTGGATCGTGTATCACCTTCATGATTGACTTGTGCAGCTGCGCTGATGTCAATTTTGCCAAATCCAATTTTATCGCATAACCATCGACCTCTGCCTTAGCCGAATTAACATCGTGATCGCAGAAGACGGGCATCGTAACAACCGGCACACCATGGAATACCGTCTCGTACATGCTCAACAGTCCACCGTGTGTGACAAAAGCACGCAGTTTACGATGTCCCAACACATCTTGCTGTGGCAACCAACGGCTTAGCTTAACATTAGCCGACAAATCGTGCATCTCGGTGGCGCTACCCTCATATTTCCACAGCACATGATATGGTAGCCGTGCAAATGTTTTGACCAGCATATGACGCAGCGTCTCTGGCATGTTGGCAGCTTTCACGGAGGAGCCCATCGAGACATATATAAAGCCTGATTCACCCGAAGAGGCAATGAAATCTTCCAAGTCTTTTGGCAAGGGTTTGGCTGGCTTGCAGTGGATGCAGGCGACCTCAGCGACATTCGGATTAAGCGCACGCGGATATGAGACAACAGCATGTCCATTTTGCAGTATAAAGCTAACATTTTTCGACATATCATAAGGATGTGGTACATGATCGCCAAGACGTTCGCGCATCACTTTGTAGACCAGAGAAATGACGATCTGAAAGATAGAAAACATATATTTACTGGTTAATTACTAATTAATTAATCAATATATTAAATTAATTATATTTATATCAATATTTTTTACATGAACCTACGGGGACTCTTAATCAGGCCTTAAATATATCATGTTCTTAGGGCAAATCAAGAGGTAAACCAAGATATCGCGGAACTTAAATCGAATAGCAAGAAGATTTTGGACAAATCTAAGAAATGTGGCAATTCGCATGAAACAAATATGGACTCAGTTTAAGCACTTATAAAAAAGGACTGAGGAGCGCTAAGCTTGATATCTGGAGACTTTTCTGCGGTAGTATAGAAACATTTTCTGAAACACGCTAGCTCTCAAAGCTTTTTAAAGTAGAATAAGATGGAACTCGGACATCATCCTCAAGCGAGGAAATCTTATATCATCTTCTGAGTCCCCATTTTCCAGATTGCTCCATAGAACCGTTTGACATTAGATGTGAAGCATTTTTGGTGAGGAATAGCCTAAATAATATAATACCTGAGTGTTGAATCAACTGTACTCTGAATAATTTTAAGCCATAGAAATCTGCGGGGTCGGACGGTGTTATTACCGCCGCTCTTATGAATATGGCGACTACTATGTTTTCTTGTTGCAAGTTATTTTTGAAAGGATGTCCTAATATGACATGTATATTATCACAATGGAAGGAGGTTAAGATATTTTTTATTCCGAAAGCGAGTAAGAATTCACAAACTGGTGCAAAAGACCTTTAAGGCGTTAGGCCACTCTAGAACTATCGAAAAATCAATAATCTTTTTAAATGATCCCATAAGACCTCAAAAATGATGTCTCAAAAGATGATGGCCGGGAAAGATTTCTAAGTACTTGATTTTTGAATATTGGTATAAGACTGCCTGATCGGCACTTCTACTACTCAAAACTAGGCGTTTATCTCAAAACTGCATTTTTTAAGTTTGCCGAAAACATAGCTCAGACAATTATTAACCCACTCACTTAAAACTTGGAATTTATCTTGAAAAATATATTCTGTATGGAAGTACGTAGGATTTTTTTAAATTGAATAGTTTATTTGCTATTAACAATAATCCGATAATTTTTTAGGCAAATTTTTCACTTTCCACTTTAGAAGTGCGCCATTTGGCCGAAAATCAATACATCAAAAATATCTTACGTAATTCTAAAGCCGATATTATATATACTAAAAAACAATGTATTGGATTTTTGTAACTCAAAAATTACAGGAGTTATTTGTTCGCCCATGGACCAATTAAAAAATGAAGACGTCATCCCAAAAACGCTGCATAGCCGCCATTTTGAAATTAATCGTTTTAAAAAAATTATTGTATACAATCACTGATATATATAATAAACACCCATTTTTGGAATCTTGATTTATTGTGTGGCCATGAACTCACGGCCATGAACTCACTAGTAAGCTATATGGAGAAATATTTTAATCATAAGGATTATACTTTTGGAAATATTCTTAGATATCGAAGGTGCTTTAAACAATGTCCTTCGAAGGGCAACCATAAATGCGCTAACGAGGCTTCAGTTCTATGAATCACTGTATGCACTGACCAATAGAGTTAATAGTGCATCTTAAGGGAACTCAAAGACTTGAAGGTTTATTAGAAGAGGCACTTCTCAGTGCGGTGTTCTATCTCTTTTGCTATGGAACTTGTGGTAAATGAACTGCTAAGATCGTAGAAAACAGTATCCTTAGATTGATTCTCGAAATTAATCGGGTTTAAGATCAACACTCTTGATCTTGATAAAACTTGAGCCAATAGCCGCGTGTTGGATGTTAATCCTAAAAAAACGAAGCTATTCGTTTTTTTACGAGGAAATATAAGATTCCGTCCACTACTTCTCCACGTGTAAGTGGAGTGGAGTAGTGGATATTGAGTCCTTCTCGGACTCAGCTAAATATCTAAGAAACCAAATATTCTTAAACGTACTAGAAAAGCCAACGTCGGAAAGAAGGTATCGCAGACTGTCTAAGAGCAATGTCGTAGTAGGTTTATACTCGCCCAGATTTATGTATCACTCTTATATTCTCAGTCCTGAGAAATCAGTTCCTTTCAATATCGATTACTCAACTGTCAACTCCTCTTTTGATGAAGGCTTTCATTACATGATCCCAAACCAGATCCCTTTCTGGCACAGGTTAATACCGCTAAACGACATTAGCGCTGATATTTTTACTGACGGCTCAAAACTCGATCCTCTTTTGACAGAACACAGTTTTTCAGGCAAAAATAATGACTATTTTTAAAGCTACAGATTGTTTGGGGTATAATTAGATACCGACTCGGGATAAAAGAGTCGTAAGATTAATAGAGGACTACAACAATTTGTTGTGCGGAAATGAGGAGAATAAATTTTGCTACAAGTCCTCGCCGAAAATCTAAACATATATCCATCATATGGCAAAAATAAATGGATTTGATTCAAATTTTCTTACAATTATAATTAAAAATTTCTTATTTCTCGAAAACAATTTAGAGAAGAAAAGTTAATGTGGGTCGGTCTCTCATGTCAGCCTTTTGGAAGGCACCCTGCGAGTGATGTAAGCCGATTTTATAAAAACAATTTTTTAAAAATAAAAAATTTGTATAGTATAGGAGTTCCATTTAGAGTAGAAAATATATAATATACATATATATAGAGGGTAAATATGTTCGGATAAAATGTTGGAAAGAAAACAGCAATGGGTGTCAGTCACACATTTTTCGCTTTAAGGCGCAACCTGGTCGCGGTGAGGTCCAATTTCCTAAAAAGATAAATGTTGTATGGGAGTTGTATGGGAGCCCCCTTATGGGATGGAGATAGGGATGTTGCAGAAAATATTGAGGAAGTAAATTGAATGGGAGTCGGTCCAACATTGTACCCCTCTAGGGGCATTACTTGAGTAATAATGGCGGTTTTGGCTAATTTTTCCACTTTTCAACAACCTTCAACCTCGAACCTAAAAAAATTTAGGATTCCTGGGTATCACAATTGAAAATTCGTACACTATCACACCCTTACTCGGCATACTAGATACTGGAAGCATACCGTCAGAATGGATGGTCATTTAAAAAAATTGATAAAAAAAACAAAAAAATACTATTAAACTAAAAAATCACTTTTTTCAAACAGCGTACCTTTTATAAAAAAAGCATTTTTTTTTACATTTCCTTAGTTCACCGGTGACCGTGGCATGCAGGTTAAGTGTGTGGCTTAGCATGCTCAGAGCCCGGGTTCGATCCCCAGCCGCGGCGAAAAGTTTTTTCAATAAAAAATTTTTCTGATAGGTCACCACCTCTCTGCAGACAATGGCAAACCTCAGAGAGTAAATAATGCCATGTAACGCTTCTTGAGAACATGAACTTTAGCCGTTCGGAGTCGGCATAAAACATGTAGGTCCAGTTCTTGGTCAATTGTGTGCAAACATTTAATAACACACACAACACAATTGATCATAAGAAGCTCGGTCAAAGTCCTTTCAAGGGCTGAAATGGCCAATTTGTTTTTGTTTTTTTTTTTTTTTTTTTTAGATTTGGAAAAAACCGCCAGTGACTCAGAACATAAAATTTTGCTAAAAAGCGCAGTTGATCTGCTGCAATTGCTATCATATCCTTAGCAGAAATCCTCAGGACGACCGTGTCGTGGTTTTTTATTTTTTGCTATTAAAATTTTATTTAAAGGAAGCATGGCATTCCGTCAAAATCTATTTCTCGCCATCACCGTATTTTGAACCGTGGCCCATTGCAATCATTACGCAGATTGAACGCTTTAACCTCAAGTTTAAATTCATCGATTTTTGAAGTGAAACTTCTTTAGCCACGTATACAACATACGGCGAACGAAACTGGTAGTAAAACCGATGAAACGAATGAAACTGCGGCGAATTGAGGTGAAGTTAGGCCAATTAGGTGAATTAGGTGAATTAAGTTGAAACTAGGTGTTCGCAAAACCTTATAAATTAGAACTAATAAGATGTTCGGAAGGAAACAAATTATCAAACAATGGTTCGAGTCCGAACTAACAGATGAATTATTAAACAAAGATTTACACCGTACATTTTGAAAAAATGTATGATTCTATGGCTAATCGGATGCAATGGGATTATCTGAGGTCACACTTTTATGGATTCCATGGATGATTTTGACCAAAATATGATTCTATGGCCAATCGGATGCAATGGGATTTTCTGAGGTCATGCGCAGGTGGTTATTGAAACTTTAATGGATTCCATTTTTAAGTACATTTTTTTACAAGTACATCAAGAACTCAATTTATAATGATGATGATGAGAAATGGGTTCATACGGGCTGGGCTGCCCGGCCATACACAAAAATTGATGCCAAAGTTCAATATTCACAGTGACAAGATCCTTTTCTGTGTTTGGTCTGTGTATTTGGTGGGGCCGTGATGTACTATAGGCTACTACAAGTAGGTGAAACTATCACAGAGCAACTCTATCGAACTCAATTGATGCGTTTGAACCGAGCATTGAAGCAAAAACGTCCAGAATGCGATCAAAGGCACAACAAGGTAATTTTGCAACATGACAACGCTCGGCCACATGTTACGCAGCCGGTCAAAACATAACTTGAAACGCTGAAATGGGAAGTCTTTCCCTACTATATGCTTTCTTTGACGATGCATGACCTTGAAGATCAGCTTTTTCGCTCTTTTAAAAAAAACTTAATTTGCTCATGGCTTTATATGAAATGAGACTTTTTTTTAGTAAGGCTTAATTAAAAACTCTCTACATTTTTGGGTTAAAGTTTCACTTATACCGTGCGTGGCAGCCACACACATATAAGTCACATATAAGTCAAATTGAACTGTTAGTAAGTCTAACACTGCAGGGTTATTTCTTGGGTCTTCTGCGAAAACAAATGAAAAAAAGTAAGGAAACTCTAAAGTCGGACTAGCGTGACTGTGGAACACCCTTAGCCTCCTGTAAGATATTAATCAATATTAAAATGCGAAAACAAATAGAAAAAGTTTTTTATTTTTGTTCAAAAATATGTACGTTTTTATAGAATTATGCCGATTCAACTTATGTTGATTGTATGGAAGATGGGCGTGTTCGTAGGCGAATGACAGGTTTATCCTGTGTACACTTTAGTTTTGATACAACATACTTTCATAGCAATTTTTAGTTATGGAGGTAAAAAATAAGCCTTTTTTATAACGTTTTCACTATTGTGGGTTGCATTGAAGTTGGGCGTGTTGGTGGGAAGATGACTCTGAAGATGACTACAGATTAAATGGAAGTCTCTTAGAGTTTCTATTGTTGGCATGAATGGGAGGTAGGCGTTCCCGTAGAAAGTTTCATGCAATTATATTAACTCCTTTTTCTTATCCTGTACTTACGGACAACACACAGACGAACTAAATCGACTCAAGAGGAACTTAGTAGAACTTATTCTAGGTGTTACAAGCGTTTGCTCAATGTTAATATTCCCTGACCTTACAGGTAAAGCGAAAATGAAATTCAGAAATTCCATTTGAAACTCAGAAAATATCAATTGAAATTCAGGAATTCCGATAAAAATTCAATAAACATCATTTAGAATTCAAAAATTTTTAATTTCAATTCAGGGAAGATGATTTGAAATCAAAAAAATCCTTTTAAAATTATAAAAAAAAAATCAATTGAAATTCCAAAAAGATCAAATATAATTCAGAAATTTCATTTGTAATTCAGAACAAAATAATTTAAATTCAGAAGACTTCAAATCAAATTAAAAAATGCCATTTGAAATTCCGACAACATCAAGTGAAATTCAGAAATTGTATTTTAAATTCAGAAAAAGTCAACTCTTTATTCTTTTCTCTTACTTTTTACTCTTTTATTCATTACTAGTGTAAAAGCCCGTCCTTCGACGGGAAGGAACCATTTAGAGTACAAAATGCGACAAAAAATGTATTGGATTTATATACAAAGGTTTTTATTTGAAAACATATTTATTAAATTATTTTGATAAAACTTCTTTATATACAACATTTCTAGTAAAAAAATTCTTAGAATTTTTAACCTTGTCCCTTGCCATCTATAATGCTTAGTTTTACATCATCAGCCCGCTCAAACTGCTCATGACTAAATACCAGTTCTTTTAGAAAAACTCCTAATTTTTGCAATATTTAACCTTGCAATTTATTTATGGTCATTGAAAATGTCAGTTTAACTGGAAATTGTCGCCTCCGGAGAGTGAAAGGCAAATCTATGTTTGTCGGGGCCAAATCAATGGTAGGTATGAAAACTATTTCATGTTCGCCAGTGCGCCTGTCAATACCTGTGCGATGATTAATTAAGTTTTTAGGTTTTTCAAAACTAACCACCTTCCATTACAAATATCTCTTTCGGTATTGAAATTTCGAAGAAGTATTATAATACTTCCAATTTTGAGGTTTAACTTATGCAGTGGCATTCCTAAAGGATAAAATTCATTCAAAAACTCGGCAGGGTAATTTTGTTTATCGTTATCATCACTGTCTTCAATTTAATCCGTGCTCAGATCTCTCACTGTGTCACCAACTAAAATATTTAGAACTTGCTCGTTGACTTCGTTCACATCGGAATTTTTTGTGCACAGGATAGCAATTTTGGAATAACGGTTGATGTTATTCGGACTCAAAGTATCGCCAGAAATATATTTAATGGATTTGTCCATTATATTGGACACTTCAGAAAAATTTTTTTTTTATTTTCCAACGTCTTTTCTAAAATCAAATAGGTTGGTGCTCTGAAATGAAGTTGTGCTAACATGACAAAAATAATTTTAGGGAGATATATAACGTTTAACTTAGTTAGATTTTCGATTTTATGCCCAATAGTAGCCTTCAATTTTTTTATATCGCGTGTTAATAAATTTTGCAAAAAAGAAGTGAGTATTGTGATTGGTGTGCAGAGTATAATTTTTTTATAATAACATTTGCATAAATAACGCATTTGCATTTGTCTCCGATTGTTTTAGTTGAACTTAAATATTATAATACAACGTTATCATGGTTTTGACCATTATATTGGACAGCCTGCCAAAAGCAAAGCAGCTGATGTAAAAATCAGAGGGATGTTTTTTAATCTTTTTATTGGTTAAATGATGGGAATATAAGCTCAAAAAAATTGTCCACGATTATTCTAGGCAAGCCATTGAAAGGGTTAATAAGCGAACCTTTACAAACAAAATGATCGGGAATTTCTATGATGTCTTCATCTCCATTTCCTAACTTGAGTAGCCAATCGCTAAAACTTGGATCAGAAGACCGAACATAGTGATTTAATTCTAGCAATTCCAATTGACACCAACGTCACTGAATGTAATAATTGCTGTTCAGTTTATGCAGACCGAATAGGTTGCGGTTCTGTTAATTAAGAAGCACTGTAATAGCAACCCATGATGTTTGATGTATAGTAGTTGAGGAAAATGACGATAGTCTTAAAGTACAAAGATTTCCAATACATAATTTAATAACAGGTTCTGGTCCATTGTGAACAGGTCTTAAAAGGTTTAGTAAGTACAAACATTTCAAATGGATAATTTTACAACAGGTTCTGGTCCAGCCTAAACATGTTTTACGATATAGAGCAAAAGGTTTAGTCAGTACAAACATTTCATATGGATAATTTTCTAACAGGTTCTGGTACAGGCTGAACAGGTTTTACGATATAGGTTCTGGTCCAGGCTAAACATGTTTTACGATATAGGGCACGGAGCAGGACGCTTGTCTTTTATATATTAAGATTTTCATTTTAAATTGAATTTTTGGATTTCATTCATTTTTTCTAAATTTATATTGATTTTTTTCAATTGAAAAATTGGAAAAACCCATTTATGACCCATTTTTTGTATTGAAAACATTTCACGATTTTATGAAAGTTTCATCGACTGAAGCCTCTTTATATTTTTATGAAAAATTTAAAGATATATATAGAATTTCTTTTATAACTTTGGACCAAGTGTCTTTTTTAATAATTTTAATACATAAATTAAATCCGCACCTTAAATCACTCAAACTGTAATATTTGCTGCTATTACAGTGCTTTTCAAACATTTGGATTTATAATATCCGTCAAAATGTTTAGCCTAAAAGTATGCACAGAAAATTGATTTAATTTAAAAAAGCATGCATATAAATCGAATTAATTTGTTGCCATAATATTTACTCTAAATGGTTCCAACCCGTCGTAGGTCGGGCTTTTATATTAGTACATAATAATCAAATAAGTGTATTTTGTTAAGAACTTCTAATACTAGGTAAATATTTTCATCCCAAACTCGCTGATCACTAACAGCTTTTGCTAACATGTGAAAGCTTTTAATAGAACTCAAAGCATTGCTTACCTTATGCATTAGATTCGAAAATATTTGCACACCCGTATTCATGGCACGCTCCAGCAAATTCATGTCATCCGTAAAACTGCTATAGAAGTTCGGCGTTACGGCAAATGAGCCCGGATTGCCTGATTTGGCTAGACTGCCGGTATAGAAGCCAACCGTGTTCATGTACATGAATGGTATTTTATATTGATCGACCATGCCAAGAGCGCATTCCGGATAGGCACCATCGAGAATGGCTAAATCGAAGTTGCGATTCATGAGCTCCTTCGTTTCGGCATCTTCCAGCATGGCATCGCATGACTAAAATAATAAGGAAATAAGAAAAACATTATTAAATTAAAAAAAAAAAACAAAAGAAAGCAGCCAAGAACACCATTTACTTAAAGCAAGTGTTGGTAATATGGATAAGAAAATTAATAAAGCCTTATAATATATGAAAACAACATCTTTATGAGAAAATGTAATCAATAAAGTTATGAAATTTCTTATTTATCTGAAATAAATCAATTTTCGTGGTTATTATTTTTTATGTGCAACAACTTTTCTGCTGCGAAAATAACATTTAAACGCACGCAATCAGTTTTGGCAAAATTACAAAAATAATACATATAAAAAAATTTACCAAAAAACCAAACCAAAACAAAAGTTAATGAACCCGCAGATATGAATAAATGAATTTGCACTGCATATGTGCTGCACATTTGCATGCATGTGTGTAAGCAGGCAGTTATGTGCATGTTAAACGTTTTCTTTGTTGTAGCTGTCATTAAGTTTGCTAATTTTCTTTATTGATTGAAGAGTTTTCTACAAATTGAAAGATCATGTTTTTCATTTTTCATTCAACTTGTTGTTTTTTGCTGTCATCATGTCATACGTTGTTGTCACTATGACATGACAATTGTGTCAAAATCATTTGTCACACTTTGGATCGAATGACATTTTAGCTTTTTCATATGAAAAAAAAAACAAAAAAACATTTGCCATTAGTTTTCGTTAAAGGCTATTAAATAAAATAATGAATTGTTTACAATTCTTAGTTAATAATAACTTACAACTATTGTAATAACTCATTTAACAGCTTGTTTTAACTCTATGTGTCATTGTTACAAAATGCATTTTTAGAACATTACGTATTAGTTCCATTCAAAACTTGTCTCGGGCTTATGTCAGCAACCATGTGTACTTGGCTGAATTGCATATTATATAAAAAGTTGCAACATTTTTTTCTTATTTAAATATTTTCTTATATTATTTTTTTTGAAATTTCGTATTGTTTTAAAAAAACATGGTTCTTGCTTACCTGAAATGCATAGCGTACGCCATCCCAGAGTGAAATTGGCATTTCACCTGACATACGCGCTCCCAATAGATCCCAGTTGGTGTAGTTTTGTATGTATTCAACCAGACCCGATGGTGTTATCTCATAAAGTCCATGTATATGAAAATCCGATGGAAATCCGCTTAAGAAAGTGATATTGTGACCTCTGCGCATATGAAAAACCATAAAAATCGTTGTATAAAAATTGCATCATATATTATATTTACAGATAACTAGTAACTGATTTAGTATTTCCTATCAACAGCACTATTTTACTTACTACTTAAAAATAGTTAACCATAGAAACTACCTTTTGTTCTACTTCATGTTTATTCAACTTATTTAGCCTGCAAAGTTGTACTTTTTTTTCAAAGCTGTATTTGTTCAGAGAACAATAGTTCTATGCATGTATTATATTGTCGATGCAACAACAAAGCCAACAATTGCTTATAGTTAAGTTGACAAATTCCCTAAAAGGAAAACTATACAAATAAAAAACGCAAAGCTTATTTTGAAAAGAAACATTGTTGAGGGTTAGAAATAATGAAACAGAACAACAGGCTAAAATATCAATAACTATTTTTTAAAACAATTCGAATAAATTTTTATACAAATTTCTAAAGAACCGATAAATTATTATTTTCTGCAGAATATAAAACGAGTTATTTATTTGTTATTTGTTAAGTGTCTTAACTAGAAATACGAAATGATTCTTGACTAATGAATTCATTTAAAATATGTCATACCTTTAGAGAAATTAAGTTAAATAAATTGCTATTTGAAGAATTTGAATAAATTACGACAAATGACAAACACTAGTTTGTAGATACTTCAAATCTGACATCAGCATTGTAAGGTTTGACATTTTTAATGTCATACGAGCAGGTATAAAATCTATTTTATACAATGATTTTGTATGAAATTCTAATCGGATTAACTCAACAACTCGCGTCAAATAAGACGTAGTTGTAGTTCGATTCAGGAAAAATTTCATAAAGGTCGTCCTAAGTCGGTTGTTGTGCCGGAATCAGGGATTAAATTCAAACAAGAACAAAATAAAAAGTTTAGAATTTAACCAAAAAAAGAAACAGTTTCGATAGTATCGTAAGTGTAGATGTAGAATTCCGTTTAAGTTGTAACCTCTTGTACTTTATCTTTTTGGTCCGATAGTTTTGTTCATTTTCCACGTATTTTTATTGATCTTCCAAAAATTAAAAAAATAAATGAATAACACTCAATTATGGACTACTTATCGAGGCCAAACAAAGAAAAAGTTAAAAGTAAGTATGATTAAATGAGCAAGCAAAAAGAAACAAGCAAAATTTCAAATTTTTTCGATCATTTTGTTAAGTTTGACAGGTTGAGTTCATTGACTTAGTTGAAAAGAAGCGAAGCAAATGCACTTTCCATTGGTGCCACTTTCATCTCTGCCAGATATATAGTTTGCGAGCTACAGTCAGTTTAACTACTTATTTCAAATTAAAATTAAGATCCCGATTTTTAAAAAATCGCATGGTTACTATATTTCTCGCTGAGCACATGTCCTTTCCTCTCGTCTCTGTCTGATATTTAGTTTGCTAGCTACATTTTCAGTTCGATGCATAGTTTGCAAACTACACTAGCTAGTGCTAGTGGAATGTGGAATCCAAATTAATTTCCATTATAAGCAAAAATTAAAATTTTACGCCATCTATTGGGTAAAAGCATAAAAAGAAATATGATTCAACTCGTTTTTTTCATAAGAGTTAAATCTAACCGGATCACAGAACCATTTCGTTAAATTTGACAGATTGAGTTCATTGACTGAGTTGAAAAGAGGTTCATGACCTCTGGTTTCAAAATAGAGCACTTAGTATACTAGAACAGTAGTGCATACATAAACCCAATGCGAACCAATGCTTACAATGCTGCCAAAGCGAACCAATCAGTTCGTGCAAAACCAAAGCATACAAGCATAAACAACGAAAGAAAAACAAAGAAAGCAGCAGGCACATAAGCAGCTGATGATTGATTTTCTTATATAAAAACATGAATTTTTCTTCTTATTTTTTACTATTTTGTGACTTTAATATAATAGTGACAAAATCCAAAGTTAGATATTCATTCAGCGCAGGATATATCTGATATTTTAGTGTATATATTATCTATAAACGAAGAGTATTAAAGGCTGTATGTATACCCTTAAGTATTCGCCAAAAACGTTGCCTAATGACCTTGAAAATATCTGTTAAAACGACCCCATACAAACCGCGCTGTAAGACGTAATTCTACGTCAAAACCATATAAACAATATGCTGAAAATCGATTAGGTCGATTAAAAAAAAATTCTAACTAACATAAACAAACGCCACGATACGGATCTCCTAATTTAGCCTCTATTTTCACCCCTCACTCTCAGAATCGACCTAATTTATGCTAACCAGAATTTGTTCCATAGTGTAATGCTACAAAAAAATAGTACAATAGATATGTGCTAAAAATGGTCAAAATCGATTAAACCTTAAGAGTACCTCCCTTGAACTTATATAAATCGAATGACAATAAAAAAAGTTATGTGAAATATCAGTTCTGGCACATTTTAAAAAATTAAATTTCACAAGGAATCGGTAAAATGCGGTGAACGTATTTACAGATACTGCAAGATAATAAAATGTTCTAAGATATTTGTCAATATGAATGCGGAACTATGTGGAAATTTTTAAAGTGAAACGTCTTTAGCCACATATACAACATATGGCGAATAAAAAGAAGAGTAAAACCGATGTGACACTTCAATAAAATGAAAATAATTCATAAGTAATAAAGGAGATGCTCGGAAGATTTAGCTTTTCGAAAACGTTCCGCTTATTGATTTTACTTAAATTGCTAAAGCAGAGTCAGATAATGCTAAATCAAATGCAGATAAAAATGAATGAGAGAAAAAACTAATCAAACGATGGTTTGAGTCCAAACTAATTGACCTAACGAAGTGAACTACCTAACGAACTAATCCACAATGGTTTGAGTCCGTAATTTCTTTTAAGTGAAACTGCTTTAGCCGCGTATAGAGCAGTACAGCGAATAGAAACAGAACTAAAAGATTTAGAACCTCGGCAAATTTAGCTTGTTTGGTTCTATTGCAACGTATAAAACACTTTAGAATGGTGATTGTGGTGACCGTGGCATGCAGGTTATGTGTGTGGCCTAGCATGTTCGGAGCCCGGGTTCGATCCCCAGCCGCGGCGAAAAGTTTTTTTCAATAAAAAATTTTTCTGATCGGTCACCACCTCTCTGCAGACAATGGCAAACCTCAGAGAGTAAACAATGCCATGTAAAGCGTCTTGAGAACATGAACTTTAGCCGTTCGGAGTCGGCATAAAACATGTAGGTCCAGTTCTTGGTCATTGTGTGTAAACATTTAATAACACACACAACACAATTGATCATAAGAAGCTCGGTCAAAGTCCTTTCAAGGGCTGAAATGGCCAATTTGTTTTTTTTTTTTTTTATGGTGATTGCATGCATTGATTCTACTTTTAGAAATGCCCAAAATTTTCTCGTCTAAATTAAATTAATTTTACACAGGTTTCTAGCAAGGAAGCTTAAACTACCGAACATCGCTTAAACAGCAAACTGCCATTTGTCTTTTCTTTGCAAAAAATTGACGGTAAAAAGAAATGTTTTTCTCTCCCTTTTGTCACAACGAATTCGCCGCACATTGCCAGTGCCTTTTAATACCATGGACCTGAAATATCAGGGTATATTAACTTTGTGCAAACGTTTGTAACGCATAGAACGAAGCGAATCCGGTATAGAAAAGTATATATTCTTGATCAGGGTCACCTCGTGAGTCTGTGTGTTGTCTGTATACACAGGATAAGAAGAAGGAGTTGAATAATTGAATGAAAGTCGGTACACATGGTCACATGGACCCAAGGATCTGCACTATTGAATATTTTTGGAATCCGCCCACGGACAGGCCCACCTCTCATACAACGCAAAAATTGAAAACTGCACAAATCAGCTCATAATAAGCCTACAACAATAAAATTAGATATGTATGTATTTTATATCAAAGAAAAATATCTTCGAAAAATGGATGTCATCCGCTCACGGCCACGACCACCTCCCATACAACGCAAAAATTGAAATCTCAATAAATAAACTTATGTTTAATCTACAGAGATAAAATTTGGTACGCAAGTTTTTTATAACAAACCAACGATGATTTTGAAAAATGGGCGTAATTTGCCGACGGACACGCCCACTTCCCATACAACCCAAAAATTGAAACCGCAATAAATAAGATTATGTTTAACGTACAGAGATAAAATTTGGTACGTTTGTATTTTATAACAAAACGAAGATAGTTTTGAAAGATAGATGTCATCCATCCACGGACACGCCCACCTTCCATACAACCCAAAAATTGAAAATTCAATAAATATACTTATGTTTAACCTACAGAGATAAAATTTGGTATGTGTGTATTTTATACCAAAACTAAGATGCATTCAAAAATTCTGCGTAATCCGTTCACGAACACGACCCCGAAGCAGGAATGAAATTTGAAATTTTAATAAATGTTTGTTAATTTTTCATCAAAATTGAAATGCATTGAAAATATGATCTTCATCCGTTCACGGACACTCCCATTTTCAATACTTTTAATGTATTTTGAAAAGTAGTTTTAGAGTATTTCATAGTCGGGATAACCGACTTTAGACTTTCTTTACTTGTTTTTAATTTTTAGATAAAGGTTTTTGCAAGAAATAAAAGTTTGTGGTGTGATATGATGGATACATGATTAGTATGATATATTCTAAATTTCCTATATTTTTGCCCATTTTCGAAATCTTATGAAAATTAAATTTAATTCAAAAATTGAGTATTCAAGATGGCAGATAGAGTTGCCACCTGACCTTTTTTACGAATTCCTATACCCTTTGCATTGATTTTAATTTTTTTGGGTTTCCAGATCAAAACATTTTTTTATTTTGTACTACTGCACTTGTGGCTAAGTATTATAAACTTTGTGGCTAAGAAATTAAATCTAGGAAAAACCTCTTCATTTGAAACGGAAAAAGATTCTCTTTCATCAATGCACTTTTCTATACCTGCACAGTTGCGATGGCGATTAAATTATAGAAATAAAGTTCCATTCATTACAACATCCAGGTTATTTGCCAGATTTGTTTCCCAAAGACTTTTTTCAGTTTCCAAAACTGAATATATAGCGTGACAGACAATAATTTACGTCTAATAAGTAGGGTTGTGTCTATATTTAAGGCAAACAAATTTCTTTTTTTAAGAGCTTCTAAAATTTAATTTTTTGGATGGCTTAAAAATTTGGAAAACTCATAAAAAGAAGAATATATCTGAAAGCAGGATTGTATGGGGAAAAAAAGAATGTACCTTAAAAAAATTTTTTTTCCAAGGACTCATTGAATCAAATCAAAAAAAAATTTAGCTGATTATTGATAGACATACTAATTCACCCTCAAATACAATTTTTTTTTTTGTACTCAAAAAAACCTCCTACACAAAATATGCAAAAATACATTTTATATTGATACCTTCATTTGATAAGTCCCTTAATCTATTTTGTTAAATACTTCATAGAAAAAATTTATTATGCTGTTCTTATTTAAAAAAGAAATTAATTTTGGCTCAAATTTCTGTATTTAAGTTTTCTGAATTACTCTAAGTAAAATTTTTAAGTGATTTTTAAATATATAAATTCAAGACTTGACTTTTACAAATTGACTGTTTAAGCTCAACAACTAACGATATGAATTAACTAGCTCGTATTAAACAATTTTATTTCTGTAACAGACTCACCGTTCAATTAATCCTTTCGCTAATTCCCAAAAAGGAATCTTGTGTGATTTTGTGCCGCCCATGGTGACCATCAAAATATCGGCAGCTAGAGCGCTACTAACGCAAAACAACAGCACAACACCAAATATCCTGGAAGATCGCGTCATGCTGAAAACTGTAAAAAAAAATGTTTAAATATTTTCGAATATTCGACGGTATGTTTGTTAAATGAATTGTTCAGGTTTTCGCCAAAAAAAATTATGAGCTAACTTAGTGTATAGCACTACACTTTATAGAATTTTGCTATCTTGCAGCTTAAATCATAATTGCAGTCATTAAATATTGGCTTAAAAAATAATAATTTGTTTACCCAAAATATGTATTTTTTTTTATTTTTTTTTAATCGTTATTAATTTTTTGAAGTATTATTAAATAATTACAAATAATGCGTTGGTGTACAGTGCGTGCTAAAAGTTTTCAAGCCACTGCATTTTGATAAAAAAATAATTAGAACGCAAGCCAAGATTTTTGTAAAAACATTCTTGTAAAAAATTAATCAAATTCGAGTTAAACCAAATTCTTGTTTAGCTATGTTTAACTCATTTATGTCAAAACTGCTTATATTTGGCTTCAACTTGTAGATCATAACAAACGAGAAAAATCTAGAACAGCAGCAAAATTGCTGCACTTTAATTAAATTCGAAATTGTTGCATAAAACAGAAACAACTTCGGATGATTTGATCAATTAAGATAATATATAAAAAAAAATTATTACATTAATGGACCATGAATTTCACTATAATTTACCATTTTTTTTTTTTTTTAAAAAACAAAAAAATTAATGCTCATGCCTCGAAGTGGCCAAAAGTTTCCACTGCTTAATGCAGACAGGTTCAAGGCGGCACATTGTAATATTGCAACACGTTATGCTTAGCTGTGTGATTTTGCAAGTTGTTTTACGCCGTTGTTGCTGCTTGTTTGGCTTTTTATGATCGAAATGCTGCCAGTTTTGCTAAGAATGACTGCCTTTAACCGGCTGCAAGTGGAGCAATTTTAATAGCTACTAACTTGATTTAAGTTGCTCAATAATATCGATTAAAATATGCTGCAAATCACTAACGATGGCTAGTTTTAAGCATAAATTGAATGCTAAGCAGTTGTTTACAATTTTTTTTTAGCTCTAATATTGCAGTCAAAAAGTATGCCTAAGTGAACGTTGCGCTTGGGTAATGCTGATAAGAAATGATGAAACATGCATCAAACATTTGGAAAAATGTGTGAAATAAATAAATTTTGTAATGTTTTTGGTGCATTTTATTTAAACAAGAGACTCACGAAACAACTTGCTGCGCGAAACTCGAGAAGTTTCGAGAGAATTGCTCATTTAAACAAAAGACTTAAGCAACGAACTTGCTGTTTATGACAAAATAGGAACAGGTACAGATTGCTGGCTCATAATGGTTTTTTATTTATAAAATACACTTAAATAATACACTTAAATTTACCTAGTTTATGCTTTCATGTACCGTTTTGCAAAACTACTCTTTTGAAAGGGTACTTCTGTATCTGGTTGATCAGGTTGTTTTCTAAAGTACAAGTTAGCAGTGCATTCATTTCCTTTTTTTTTCTTATTCATTTCATATGCTGTGATGTGCCCGAAAAGTGTTGCATGTACTCATATGCTTGTGTGGCATACGAGCAAATGAATCTCGACAGATCCGGGTTCGAATCACCATCTACAGATTACAGAGATTTTTTTCGATATAAATTAATTTTTCTGATCAGAGTCAACAATACCATGTTAAGGTTCTTGAGAACTTGAATCTTAACCGTTCGAAGTCATCATAACTATAGGTTCAGTTCTCGTTCAACAAACGTTTAATAACACATACAACACAATTAATCATAACAAGCTTGGTCAAAGTCCTTTCAAAGGCTGAAATGGCCAATTTATTTTCCTATTGTTTTGTTGCAATATGTAAGCTGAGCACAAAAAGAGAGCAGAGTAGAGAGCAACAACTTTAGGAGTGAGTTTATTGAAAATCTTGCAATACAAATGCATGAAAAGGAAACAACGTAGCAATGCTTTGCAACGAGAATAATTTCTTACAAATTTTAACACTATGACTAAAGACAGTGGTGACCGTGGCATGCAGGTTAAGTGTGTGGCCTAGCATGTTCGGAGCCCGGGTTCGATCCCCAGCCGCGGCGAAAAGTTTTTTTCAATAAAAAATTTTTCTGATCGGTCACCACCTCTCTGCAGACAATGGCAAACCTCAGAGAGTAAACAATGCCATGTAAAGCTTCTTGAGAACATGAACTTTAGCCGTTCGGAGTCGGCATAAAACATGTAGGTCCAGTTCTTGGTCATTGTGTGTAAACATTTAATAACACACACAACACAATTGAACATAAGAAGCTCGGTCAAAGTCCTTTCAAGGGCTGAAATGGCCAATTTGTTTTGTTTTTGTTTGACTAAAGACATTTACCTTTGAAAATTTTTTTTGCGAAATTTTTAATTTTTTTGCTTATATATAAACAGTCTTATTCATAAAAATTTTTTAAAATAGCTTTAAAATGTTTGAAAGTAAAAAAGCTTTTTAGACTTGAAATGCTATTTAAAATTTTGTTATTCACAATAATGTTGTCTCTGCTTTTTTGTTAAAATATGAACACTTTCAATTTGAAATGAGAACAGTGTCAAAAATAGTTTGTGAATTTGATTTGATAATTTTTTTGTTCATTCATTACAATTTTATCAATATTTTGATATTCAAACTGTCAAAGATTTTATTATCTATGTTTTGCTGTGAAAAAACTTATTACCTATTTTTATTTTCAATATTTTGAAATCCCTACAGGACATGGATAACCGAAACTCCAACACAGTCACATACATTTTTATGTTAACGACCACATTCTCATATTCATTTCAGTGTCAAAATTTGTGAATGTTAAATTTTCACATTCAAATTGTATTTAATAATTTCTATTCATTGTGCGGCTTAATTAGCAGCACCATCAGCGCTAACACCAACACTAGTACCAGCACTAGCTCTAGCTCTAGCACCAACACTCAGCTGCAACAGCACCAGCACTAACACCAGCATTAGTATCAGTGCTAGCTCTTACACTAGCACCAGTGTACTGTACAAAAGAAAAATTTATATAATAAATTTAAAACATTACATTTTAAAAGAAGTAACTTAACCTAGAAGAAATTAACTTAACTTCTAACTTAGTTAACTATAACTTAGTTTTCGGTTAGATCTATCTGATGACATTTGGTTACTTATAACCTGTATTTATGTTATTCCTATCTAAGAGAGTGAGAAGGCTACATTTTTATGGTATTGGAAATCAATTTAAAAAACAACCTGTGATAAAAGGATGACAGTTTACAGTAAGTTAGCCTAACTACTAACTTAGTTAACTATAACTTAGTTTTCGGTTAGATCTATCTGATGAGATTTGGTTTACTATAACCTGTATTTATGTTATCCCTATCTAGAGAGAGCGAGAAGGCTACATTTCGATGGTATTGTAAATCAATTTAAAAAACAACCTGTGAGATAGGGATGCCAGTTTACACGAGTTTCGGTTACTTTCTTCCCGAGGCTCTTCCTAGCATAACCGAAACTTTGTATGAAGAGGTAACCGAAATTTCAGTTTAAAGAAACCGTTGTTTTAGTTAAATGTAGGGATGTTTTCATAAATTTTGAATTAGTTTGAAGCATTTTTAACAATATTTGTGCTCAAATGAGAAAGAAAATTTTAAAAATACTTTATCAAAGGTTTCTCATTTATGAAGCCTTTATAAGAAGTTCTTATCATTATTGGACGTTTATGAATAATGTTTTTGATATTTTTTGTATAAAGGATTTATAAGAGGCCCATACATTTTTATGATTCTTGCCGAAAATATTTATATTAACACAGTTATATAAACACTGTGAAAATTAAAAGCAAATCTAATTTTTTTTTTTTTTGTAATTTTTTTGTGAAGGCAAGTCACTCTGAAAAGCATGAATTTTATACATTGGTTGACAATTGTTTCTAACAAAAATTTATCGAAAAATTGTTTCAATTTGAATAATTTTTGCGTCGCATACTTTGAATAGCAGTCATACTTGTAGGTTATAGAATCATTCAAAAACAACGGAACTAGACCATTTTTTAGCACAGAAAATTACCTGTTATTGTAAATTTTGACTTTGAGATGCTATAGTTCCGTTATTTATTGAACAACTCTATTAATTCTTGTACTGACGATACCGGCATGAATTCTCAACATATTTCCGTTATGATTTTTATTATAAAACTAGTAGAGAAGCCCGTCATACGATGGGTCGTATTCAAAATAATTAAGTTGCAGACGAAATGACTTTTTACATTCCCACAAATATTATTTTGTTTCAGTCATCATCAATAAGTCCTAAGTGATAAATATCAAATAAATTGTGTGTGCATACTTTTAGGCTGACAAATTTTTCATATAAAAAAAAGCACTGTAATAATAAGAATGAACAGTTTGAGCGATATTTGATTGTATGAGCAAAACAGGTTCTGGCTCAGGCTAAATATGTTTTAAAAAGCATAGCAATAATAACTGTGAACAGTTTGAGCGGTATAGAGCACGGAGCACGACGCTTGTCTATATTAAGATGTTTCACAAAAATTTGTTGATTGCAGCCACCGGTGTAAATTTTTTTTTTTGTTGGTCTACTTTGATAAGACTAACAACAACAACAAGAATATTTAAATTAAGTTTGATATTTGTGTATTCATTAAAAAGACTAAATCGTTTGTCGATATCTATTATAATTTTTATGAAATTAAATTTTTAGCAAAGCATTCAATTTCATTTCGCCAAGGTGAAAGGTGTCCTTAAAAAAAAGAAACACTTAGTCATACTTTAGCACGAATATGATATTTTAATATTTATTTCATAAAAATTGGTGCAGCTGACTTTATAAGTCCAAACAAATTTTTTTAATTTTAATAGTACCTTAGAACCCATTTCTAACCATGCAGTAAATTCAAATTTAAATTTAAGTTTTAGTTTCAATTTGACTTCTATAGAGCTTGTAACTAGAATCTAACTACCCAACGTCTTGCATAAAAGCTCATAAAAGTTCATGGCGTTAATAAAAGCTATAAAATTTTGCCGCAGTAAAATTATAAGTTTTATAGAAATTTGGTAATGAAAAATTATGGAAGTTCGTTAAGCTCTCCATATGCTTCTAACTTATATAACTTGATCTATGCAGCTGTCATATAACTTGTATAGAGCTTTGGAAAATAAAAAAGGATACTATTGCAGCTTAACCTAAAAAGTGTAAGTGTTATGCAATAGTACCAATTTAATAAAGCTTGTATAGCGACAACCATTAGATTTTATTTGTTTTTTGTTTTTTTTTTTCTTTGAACACAAAATTTAATCTATGTCAAAATATCAACTGGAATTGAGCAAAACTAAATATATAAGATACAAGGATTTAATTTCACCAAAAGTGTTAAATTAACACTAAAATCGTTTGAAGGTTAAATCCATTATAGCGAAAAATTATTAATAGGAGCTATTTTGCATAAATTCACTTCGATCTCGACACTTTGTTACCTCTTGTTTCTCACTTTAATTTCATAATCGAAGACGCAAAAAATACGCCGAGTATCGTATCAATTATCACGGTATTTCGCTAATAAAAAAAATAAAAAATGTGGCTAAAAGGGTTAAAAGGGTAAGGTTTTTCAGTCAGATAAATCAAATTTCAAACGAACCATCAATTCATTCACAACAATTCAAACTGTCGCTATGTAAGTTTTTAATGTGTTTACACTAAAAAACAAAAGACTTAAGCCACAAACTCGCTGCCTGCTTTAAAAATGGTAGCGATCAGATTTTATAACGAACTTGAATGGCTGCTAAAAAATTTATTGCCATTCATTGATCACATTTGAAATCAAAACGACAATCAAATAAAGCATCTTCAAGTACGTTCATTTGGGTTTCTATGCGTATTTGTGTGTGTGGATGTGTGACTATATCGTTGCCGTAGGTGGCAGTAGCTGCACTTTAGAAGCTACAAACAAGGCTAAAGCTATTAACGGCGTATAAAAACAATAAAAAATGGCGTTAGATTTATGTCGCCAACGTCACACAGTGTGCCAGTGGCGTGACGTTGCATGTGAAAGTGGCAACGCTTCGCTGAGGAATGCAAGTAATGAGTGCGAGTAGCAGCTAAGCTGATGGCATGGATTAATGAACTTGATATTAAATGAATGTAACTGTAAGGTTGATGATTTGGGGTTTTTCTCAAAAGTTCATTTACAAAACTAAATTTTATTAAAGAAAAATATACCATTGATGAGCGTGATTTAATTATTTATACCTACTATTTTTAAAGTTTTATTGAACACTCAGTTCAAAAATTTGAATGACGAAAAAAGGCAAGCTAAACTAATGCTGTGCTTGTATTGTGGAAATTCAATACCAAAAAAAAAAAGCTAAAGCACCTACACGGTAGTTGTTAGGCTACCGGTCTGTGCCATGCCTTGCGGTGTTTATTGTTTTGACGCTCAGCCAGCAGATGAATGAAAATACAAACGGAAAAAAAAACCAGAAACTTTAACGTACAACTTGAAAATACAGCTAAGTGAGTGGCTTAAGCAACAATTTAATGGTCACTCTTGAAACAGTCTAGATGTGCGTAAGATCTAGCATCTATTTTATTTTGTAAATTTTTTTTTTTCGTTTTGTTTTGTTATGCTTTTGTTTTGTTTTATTGGCCTTGAACTTGACAATGGTTGTCTTTAAATTGGTTAAAAAAATTTAGCAAAAAACTAAATACAACATCAAAAAGAAGTGCCAATCTGTGGACACAAATTTTCAGTTTTTATTTTTATGTTTGCATTTTCAAGCATTATCGACGTATGCAGCACACTAGCTGTCAGTTGATGCATTTAATGCTTATTTACTCTTTATATGCGTGTGTCATTTATATGTTAATAAGTTTTTTATTTATTTATTGTTTTTGCGTGCTAATTTTATTGTCTTAAACAACTTTTTGATGAAATGTTTGACGTTTAATTTTCACCGGAAATTTAGTTAAACAAACAAGTTTTTCATCACATCTATTTGGGTTGCCTAATTTTAAAATTAAGTGCTTGGCTTTTAAATTTGGCGCACAATAGAAACTTGTTTTTAATTTGATCGATTCTTATTGAAGTTTAATACAGGAAAAATAATAATGAAAAATTGTTCGACAGTTTTTTAATGCATTGTCATGTCCTGTTTTAATGCAGAGCTACTGAAGTGGTTGGCTTAACGAGTTAGGCTATAATCTTGGCTTCACGCTGAAAGCGCTCAATTTTAAAGTAATTGTCAAAGCGCGAAATTTAGTTCAATTTTTTTTGCAGCCTCTATTAATAAGCAAATTTTGTGATTCATCTATGTCAGCAAAGCACATTTTAATTTATTTCCGAGAAACAAAATGTGCTTCAAAGTACTCAATGTATACGCTTATGTACTAAACCATCACACAAGCTTATGCTTAGGCTTGTGGAAAACTTTGAAAAAGCCAATTATAAAAACTTTGTTACTTCTATGCAAGCTATAACTTCTATAAAAGCCAAGAGTTGGTTTAGGCAAAGCTTTAAAGAAGCTAATTATAAAACTTTTTTACTTCTATGCAAGTTGTAACTTCTATAAGACGCAAGAGATCAACGTTTTGTTTGTTTTATGAAAGTGTTCGTATATGAACGTCTATTTAGATATGCTAAGCAACTTTTGTAAAGTTTTAGTAAAATAATTAACGTAGGCTTTACCGAAAGTTCAATATAAAAGGGAGAAAAACAGTTATACTGGCCAGAGGAATACACTTAGCCAAATACTTTGCGCCGCACTTGATTTTTTTGTTATTTTGGGCGATAAAAAAGCAGGGACCAAAAATAACAGTTATTTTACAATTTTCAAATGAAAAAAGACATAATGAAAATTTTGTCGAAGGACTTTTTCAAATAAACCATTATGATAAAAATGGCCTCAGTTTCACGAATATTAAGTGCCTTTTAAATTTTCAACTGATTCCATAAAAGTTCAAATTAAACTGTTATTTTTTGCCTTTTATTTTTTCGGGAAAAAATAACGGTTACTTTTGACTTTTATTTAATTGGTCAGAAATAACAGTTATTTTGTGACTTTTATTTTTTCGGTCAAAAATATCAGGTGTTTGTTTAAAGACCGCTTGACCGGTTAAAAAATTATTGATAGCATGTGTAAAATGTGCGCACCAATGAGACGAAAATAATGATATCAATAATGTTTAAGTCGGTTAAACGGCCTTTGAGAAAATACAAATTGCCTGATATTTTTGACCGAAAAAATAAAAGGCAAAAAATAACTGTTATTTTTGACCGATAAAATAAAAGTCAAAAGTAACTGTTATATTTGCCTGAACAAATATAAGGCACAAAATAACTTATATTTTTGTCGGAAAAAATAAAAGTTAAAAAATAACAGTTAATATGTGACTTTTTCGATAAAAACCATAACCGATACGGTCCCTGTAAAAAAATCATTATTTCAAATTTTGCGTTCTCAAAACATTAGAAATAGATATTGAAAATTCTTGTGAAAATTTTATTTTTCAATTTGAAAGTCAAAGTGATAAAAGTAAGAAAATTAAACAAAAAAATTTCAAAAAGAAATTTAATGCCTTTGCGTTTCTACAAAACAAAATTTAAAACAAATGTTTTTTTTATTTTCAAGTATAGACTCTTTTCTTTTTTCTTTATTTTCTCTCATTATTTCTTTGAAATAACAATATGAATTTTTTTAATTAGTTCGACAAATATCGAGCATAAGATTATATAAAAACAAATTAATGATTTCAATAATTAAAATATTTAAAATGCAAACGTCATCGAATGGAATAAACATTCGAGCAACAAAAACTTTTTGTTTAGTTTAACTTTATAAGCAGTTGTGTATAATTTAAATGTATTTGTTTCAAGCTCTATTTAAAAAAAAAATTCGTTTAATATTAACACAATTAAATTTACTTTACTAATGCTATAAGCGTTTGTTATGACTGCTTTATGAACCGTTAGATTAGGTTTACTGCCAAACTGATAGTTGTTAACGTAATTGGGAAAGCCATAATGAATCGTTAATATAAACTTCTTCACTAAAAAGTTAAGTCTAATGTACACAAATATTTCAAAAAACTTAGAAATAGTGGATATATAATGCATTGGTCAAAAATTGCAATTCTTATTTAATAAACAACATTTTTGAATCGGCTTGATAAAACAGCTTTCCCATTTCTCATCACTTTCTTAGTAGTTAACCCTTTACTAACTTTTTAGGGTTCTGTGGATTCCTAGGGTAGAAATTAGGGTTCCCGTAGACAAGAGAGTTAACTAGGATTTGGTATAATAAAGAGCAATAAAACATTTGGATCATTTGAATTGATCGCGCTAACTATATAACATGTATTTACTACTAATCCTGTAAACATTGTTGCTAGGATTATACAATTTGGAACATGGATGCAGAGGGAATGTGCCGAGCCCAGTAAACTTCAAATGATGTATTCAAAAACTGGCCAAATCCTGTACTTGGAACCAACAGAAGCCATAAAAATCACAGAGAAGCAGCTGGAAGTCATCTTAACAACATAGAAATTCTTCCTTTGCAGAAACTCAAAAGAACTATTCAATTGTTCGGCATATGCCTGAAGTACGTGAAAAGTATTGACATGAAATACTTAAATAGTAACAAGTTAAGAAAGTCTAAAGTCGGTCTAGGCCGACTATGAAATACTCTTAACCTACTTTTCCAAAAAAAAAAAACAAAAATATTATTGAAAGTGGGCGTGTCCGTGGGCGGATGAAGCCTATATATTATATGCATTTAAATGTTGAAGAAAAATTTATGCATACCAAGTTTTATTCCTAAAGCTCACAGATAATGCTTTTATTATGCTTTCGCTATGGGAGTTGGGCGTGTTCATGGACGGATAACTCACAATTTTTGAACACACCTTAGTTTTGGTATAAAATGCATACATACCAAATTTGATCTCTCCATGACAAACATAATCTTATTTTTTCAGTTTTAAACTTTTTGGGTTGTATGGGAGGTAGGCGTGTCCGTGGGTGGATGACGTCCATTTTCCAAAACCATCTTTGTTTTGTTGTAAAAAACATACGTGCCAAATTTTATCTCTGTTGGTTAAACATAGGGTTATTTATTGCGTTTTCAATGTTTGGGTTATATGGGAGGTGGGCGTGTCCGTGAGCGGATGATACCCATTTTTCACAGACATATTTGTGTTGATACAAAACACATGCACACCAAATTTTATTGTTGTAAGTTAATTATGAGCTTATTTATGCAGTTTTAAATTTTGGCGTTGTATGGGAGGTAGGCGTGTCCGTGGGCGGATGATGTCCATTTTAAAAAAAAATCTTTGTTTTTGTCATAAAAAACTTATTTCCCAAATTTTATCTCTGTAGGTTAAACAGAGGCTTTTTTATTCCGTTTGCAATTTTTAAGTTGTATAGGAGGTGGGCATGTCCGTGAGCGGATGATAACCATTTTTCAAAAACATATTTTTGTTGATACAAAACACATACGTACCAAATTTGATTTTTGTAGGCTAATTATGAGCTGAGTTATGCAGTTTTCAATTTTTGCGTTGTATGGGAGGTAGACGTGTCCGTGGTCGGATTTCAAAAATATTCAATAGTGCAGATCCTTGGGTTCATGTAACCATGTGTACCAAGTTTCATCCAATTATCTCAACTCCTGCTTCTTATCCTGTGTATACGGACAACACACAGACGGGCAGACGGACGGACGGGCAGACGGACGGATGGACGGACGGACGGACGGACATGAATAGCTCGATTCAGGTGGTGACGCTAATCAAGAATATATATACTTTTCTATACCGGACTCGCTGTGTTCTATGCGTTATAAACGTTTGCACAAAGTTAATATACCCTGTCCTTTCAGGTTTAGGGTATAAAAAGTGAATAAATTTTAGTACTCACGTAATTTACTCTAATTTAAATATCTATTTCAATACTCTATTTTAAATTTTAAAAACATCGTGTAAAATGGTCGCATAAATTGAGAAGATTAAGAACCACTTACATAGATGAATGAACTTTTACTGTAGCGTTAAGGTCCTCCGGTAGAAGTAGAGGTAAAGGTAGAGGTAGAGGTAGTCTAAGTGGTGGAGGCAGACTTAGAGGTGGCAGTAGAGTTAGAGATATAGGTAGAGTTAGAAGTATAGTTTGTAGTGGAACTTTTGGGGGCACACAATGGCAAACCTCAGAGAGTAAATGTCTTTGGAAAATAGAGAACATCCGCTGACGAACACGCCCACCTCCGATCCAGCCCAAAAATTTAAAACGCAATAAATAAGCCTTTGTTTAATCTACAGAGCTGAAATTAGGCACATATGTTTTTTATAACAAAAAAAAAAATGCTGTTAAAAAATGGACATCATCCGCCTACGGACACGCCTACCTCCCATACAACGCAAAAATTGAAAACTGCTTAAATAAGCCTACAACAATAATATTTGGTGTATATGTGTTTTATACAAACACAAAGATGACTTCGAAAAATGGACGTCATCCGCTCACGGACACGCCCACCTCCCATACAACCCAAAAATTTAAAACGCAATAAATAAGCCTCTGTTTAACCTACAGAGATAAAATTTGGCACGTATGTTTTTTATGACAAGACAAAGATGGTTTTGAAAAATGGACGTCATCCGCTTACGGGCACGCCTACCTCCCATACAACCCAAAAAGTTTAAAATAAATAAGGTTATGTTTTTCATAGAGAAATTAAATTTGGTATGTATGTATTTCATACCAAAACTAAGGTGTGTTCAAAAATTGGGAGTAATCCATCCATGAACTCGCCCAGCTCCCATAGCGAAAGTACAATAAAGGCATTAACTGTCAGCTACAGGAATAAAACTTGGTATGTGTAAATTTTTCATCAACATTTAAATGCATATAAAATATAGGCTTCATCCGCCCACGGAGACGCCCATAAAAATTTTTTTTGTTTCTAAAAAGTGGGCTTAGGGTATTTCAAAGTCAGCCTACACCGACTTTAGACTTTCTTTACTTGTTTTAAACTGTTTTTGCAAATCTTCTGGAGGTCTAAGGCGGTGAGCAACAAATCACAGTTGTAAAAACTGGTGTCATTGATGGAGGCAAATCCTCTAGTTGCAAAAGGTATTTCTTTCAAAATTTTCTAAATGATAGATTCAAATCCTCTAGTTGCAAAAGGTATTTCTTTCAAAATTTTCTAAATGATTTAGACCTCTAAAGTTCTTTGAAAGACAAGGGGTTGGAAGGATCCCTCAATCGTTTTCAACTTCTTTTGAATTACGTAAAACTTTCATTCTCTTCTGAGGAATCCTCTTCTGATGAAACGTCGAACCATAATTCCAACGAAGTCATGAGTATTTTGTTTACTTTTTTATTTTTTCCACAATTAATTTTCAAACAAACCTTGTTAAGTTATCCAAGTGACATTTAGCGGTTAGAAATAAATTATCGTAAATAAGCCTAATGAGCTAAATTCACAATAGCGCTATTCTTTGTTCGAAAGCACGTCATAATACGAAACGCAAATTCGATCGATCAGGCCATTCGACTACAAACGAAAGTCGAAAGAAGTTGATAATAAGGGCCTTAACTATGAGACATTGAATTCAAAGGATTGCAGATAATTTTGTGCATCTCATGATCTGCTCTAATTTAAAAACTTACATTAATTTTCATTAAAGTACAAATTATTTAAAATACACATATTACTTGAGTGCATATAACGGTGATGTCGAAATAATGTAATAAAATTTTTATAATTACCGGCCTTCATTTATAGCCGCTAGTTTGTCGCCTAAGTTTTTGCACTATATTTGGCACAGTTCAACACACCTGTTTTCGTTCTAATAACCTTCAAAACATTTTTAGGAATTTTGTTGCTTTTTAAATGCACACCTTAAAAGATGGCAATTAAAACTGTTATGAACTCAACTCAACTTCACAATGAAGGTTGAACTTTATAGCTGATGATGATGACAACTCGGTGAAGATAACCATGGATAACCAAAACATATATAATTTTTACGATTTACTTCATAAACTCTTGCATTAAGTTTAAAAACAAATTTTGGAAATAAATTTCTTCGCAGTTTTAACTTGCTTTTGAACTTGAAACAACTTAGATTTGGTTATTTTTTAATTAATACGTCATAATTAATTTTTTTAAGGAAAAAATGAAATTTTTAAGTTCTGGGAAATAATTTTTATATTTTATTTATGGTTTCAAAAATTAGAATTTGGAATTTTGGTATGATAATAAAATCAATATTTATCAGCCACGCTGACAATAAAGCATGACAACTATGTAGGCAAAATTTGACATTTTGAATTGAAGTAAAGTGTATTTGTCAACAAAAAAAGTCTTTCCGGTACAGGCATTTTTATTTTATTTTTATTACGCAGTTTTCAAGCTCAATAAAATTTTAAAGATTTGGGTACTGATTTCATTGAACAAATCAATGAAACGGGATGTTAAGAATTATGATGTAAAACTTTGGCCTTTTAATCAAACATTTTCTGAATCTGTAAAAAGCTCTTCAAATTTATGTTTAACTGAAAATTTCTGTTGAATATGTTATGTTCAAATTAACATTGCAATTTCATTGCAATAGATGTTCACATAAAAATCATGCTCTTATGAACTAAACTTCACCTAAATAACAGTTAAGCATAACATAAAATTTAAATGCCTTAATTTTTATAAGTTTATAAATTTTATAATTTTTCTTTAATATAATTGTATTCACTATGAGTATTAGCACAAATATTTTGTTGTAATATTATGCGCAAATAGTTAACTGATATTTCATAATAACTATTATAAGATCAGGCCACAGTTAATACATATATTATATCATTTTATTATCGAATCAACGAAGTATACAAAATCGCAAGCAATCGAAAATATTTTATTACAATCAAGCAACTATTGAACACAAAGCAGATATATGTGCATATTACAATAATAGACAAGAAAAACAAACCACCAATAATCACAATAATATTATAGCAACAAGTACAACATTTAAACATTAAAACAACATAACGCGCAACGCATGCGCAGTTCAGCGAGCGTCTTACTGTTATGCCCCACACGTGCTATTGCACCATAATATGGCGCGATTCATAATGAATATCATGAAAGGATAGCATGCCAGATGCTCTGCCTGCCTTGTCATGCCATGGCATACCATGCTATGCAGCACGCATTGTTACACATTCCGCGCAACGTTGTAGGCAACGCATAAAAATTGCAATTTATTTTTCTCTGGAATTCGAAAGAGTTAACAAATAAAATATAGTTTTTTAAAAAAAAAAAAAAAACTAGCAATACATTGTTTTAATTGTCTTTTAAGCAAATAAAAAGTAGAAACAAAATTGAGTTAAATGTGTTAATTGGTCACGGTGTCAATTTTATGCATTTAGCTTTTTTAACTGCCTCGAAACACAGGCGATTTAATTGTTCAGCTTTGTTCGAAATAAAGTAATAGTTATCTAATAAATATTGTTTTTTAAAACAACTTCAAAAACAAGCCGAGCACACTTTCACTTTAAGGGTTGCTTCAAGTCTAATTTTTATTTTATAACTTTAGCTGAAAGCATAGAGAACAGCAAGTTGCTGTCTTAAGTCTTTTGTTTGCATTTAATGTGCTATTGGCAAAAATAGCTCTAAAATTATATGCATTTCATAGATGCAACTGCATATCGCTTACTTTACCTTAGCACAATATTTTATGCCATAATAACTGCACTTAAGCTTTTTTATGAAAATTTGACTCCACAAAAAAAAACGTCTGTATTAATGCGGATGTTTTTATATAAATAAATTAGTTGTTTTTCTAATAAAATTTCTTTTAATTATTAAAGAAAAAATCTAAAAAAAAAATATAAAAAATTAGAAAAAAATTAATCGCATAGAACCAGTTGCAATAGCCAAAAATAAGCCACATAGAAACACACGAAGCGAGACACTTGAATTTTTAATGCTCAGCAGACGCTCTATAGTTAAAGCAAAAACATATCTTTAAAATTTTTGAACTTCATCGAAATTATTACAACTTCTTCTTAATGTATAATTAACAATTTTCAACGTCACGGTTTCTTGCGTACTCAGTGCGCTCAGCCAAATGTAAAATAATTACTTTGCAGCCGTTTTTGTTTATTTTTTCGTAATTTTTATAGCCACAAAAGCTCATTGACTTTCAAATTGTTGCCAATTATTAGTTGAAGCGCACTGTTAACACACATAATTATACATCATATGAATAAAGCTTTAGAGAATAAAGTTATTGAGAGTTTTTCAAAAGCAAGTTTGTCGCTTAAGTCTTTTGTTTCAATCTGAAAGTGCTTAAAATGGACAGCTGTGCGTTGACACAATATGTGGCAATAATACACTTAAGATTGAGAAGTAACGTAAATTTCATTATTGCCACTAAATCGTTGATAGCAATAATTCACACGACATTAGGTAAACTTACCACTAAGTAAATTATTGACACCATATTTGTGGTGGCAATAATTCAAATGTTACTACCGTGTCCCATGTAGCAATAATGCACATACGTTTGAGAATTAAAGTGCCACCAATTTGGTGGTGGCAATAATGCACACGACATACGGTATAAATGCCAAGCGAATCAGTGTGATCTATGTGGTCTATCCAAAGAGAATCAGCTGGATTTATCTAACTTAACCTTATTAATACAAATGACAAATATTTAATTGTGAATTCATTTCGTTTTATTAAAATTATCTGCATCTAAATATTTATGCAGTTTAAAATTCTTATTCAATTTATTAAAAATTAATCTTATCATTACCAATTTCATTACAATTTAATTTTATATATATTTTAGAAAATTTAGAAATTTCTATGTATCTAAATAATTTTAGCAATGGAAGTCATAATAATTATCACCATCATAATTATCAGACGACTAACAGGAAGCACAGTTTGTGACAAAATTAGTTAGTTAGTTGATGAAGCTACTATGACAACATCTTCATGGTGTAATGCACACCTTTGACACTGACTTTGACTTCAACCTGCAAGCTAGTGCATTTAGCCTCGTAATATTTTTTCCATCAGATATCTTTTTATGTTTATACGTAATTAGAAAAAAGTTTTAAGTGTTTTTTGGTTTTGCTCAACTATAAAACAGAAGGTTATACAAGTCATTCAACAAATTGTTAAAAAAGCATACAATTATAAGGGAGTAAATAAAAAGAGATAAATAAAACTTGAGAATATTATGACATTTGCAAAATAATTAAAAATACTTACAAAACACTGACAACAGTGATTAACATTGTGGTTCGAAGAAAACAAAAAGAAAGAACCAAAGGAAATGTTTTTTTATAGAAAATGGTTAATATTCAACTATACTGCAAATATAAATTATGTATATTGTATTGGGTCGATTATTTTCTGAACCAAGCGGTTGTCAAAATGGTAATCTTCGTCAAATTCTAAGGCTTTCCCAAGAAACCATGGGTCTCAAATTAAAATCGAGCTTCTCGTTTTTAACCGGAAACTTGTCGTATGTTATATTTTTTTAAATTTTTAATTTTATTTATTTAGATGTTTGTACAATTTAAGTATTTAAATAAACTTTTAAAAAGCTCTCGTTTCAAAGGCACAAACAATTTCGACTTTTTGCGTAGCAAATTTCCAAACCGTGTAATTTTTCGCCGTGGTGATGTGAATTGGCCACCCAGATCATGCGATTTGATGACGTGGGGTTCTTTTTTCTGTGTATAACACAAAAGATAAAGTCTTTGTGAATGATCTGAGAACGATTCCAGACTTCAAAAGCAATATTACATCGGTGATTTGGGTCAGTCCGGAGGCTATACTGCAAAATTTCATCGAAAATATTACCAAAAGTGTGAGATGTCTACGGAATAGTCGAGTTGAACATAGCCGCGGAATAATTTTTCACACATAATCCTATTGCGTCAACTTTCAAACGAAAAAAATATGTGGAAAAATCCCGAACCGTTTGCGTTTTATTCAATATCAAAGTAGCACACGTTTTAATGAAACACACTTTACTTTGTCTTAAATCAAAAAACAAAAAAAACCAATTGGCCATTTCAGCCCTTGAAAGTACTTTGACCGAGCTTCTTATGATCAATTGTGTTGTGTGTGTTATAAAATGTTTGTACACAATTAAACGAGAACTGAACCTACACGTTTAATGTCAACTCCGAACGGCTAAAGTTCATGTTCTCAAGAAGCTTTACATGGCATTATTTACTCTCTGAGGTTTGCCGTTGTCAGAGAGGTAGTGACCGATCAGAAAAATTTTTTAATTGAAAAAAACTTTTGCTGCGACTGGGGATCGAACTCGGGCTACGAGCGCGCTAAGCCACACACTTAACCTTATCTCAAATCACTTTGTCAAAAATCAAACGTCTGTGACGTTTATTTTAATTTTTATGAGTGAACGAGAAACAGAACTTAACATAAAAAATATTCCAACTTTTGTGTTACTTTAGTGAATATATTTGCTTATACGTTATTCTTTTTTTAACCAACTTCAAAAAACAGGAGGTTCTCAAGTTGGTTGGTTTCTCTGTTTTTTTTTTTTTTTTTTTTTTTTTGTTGTAAATGTATGTACATCGATTACTCCTAAAGTACTTGCCCGATTGCCGTAATTTTTTGTCAACATATACAAACCATAAAAGCGGAGGTGTCCGTCTATAAATGTGGGCGGTATTCGACAAAAGGGGGCGTGTCGCTTTAAGAAAAACACTGTATCTCAGTAAATATTGACACTAGGGTAATAAAATACACAGTAAAATTACAAGGGCAGGCACAAATATTAAAACTTACGATCGCTTATGTGGGCGTTATTCATAAAAAGGGTGTGGCAATATTGGGAAAACATCTATTTCTCGAATAATATTGACACGAGAATACTGAAATTTAGTACAAAGGTAGGCACAATTATTAAAAATTACTATAAAAAAGTGGGCATTATTAGACAAAGGGGTGTGGCAATATAAGACAATTACTGTATCTCGTTATTCGCGTTATTCAACAAAGGTGTGTGGCAATATTAAAAAACACTGTATCTTGGATACTATTGACACTAGTTTACTAAAATACTAAAACAAATATAATAAATTACTGCCAAGCATGTGGGCGGTATTCGATAAAGAGGCGTGTTACTATACGAAAAACACTGTATCTCAGTAAATATTGACACAAGGCTACTGACATTTACAGCAAAAATGCAAGGTAGGTACAGTTATAAAAAATTACGGTCAATTAAGTGGGCGTTATTCGACAAAGAGGCGTGGCAATATTAGAAAAACTCTGTATCTCGAATAATATTGACACTAGAATACTGATATTTTGTACAGAGGAAGACATACTTATTACAAATTACTGTCAATAAAGTGGGCGCGGTCGACAAAGGGGTGTGGCAATATTAGAAAATACTATATCGAATACTATTGACACTAAGGTACTAAAATGAAGTACAGACGTAGGCACAACTATTACAAATTAATACCGAGGAAGTGGGCGTTATTCGACTTAGGGGAGTGGCAGTGAAAAAACTATATAATATTGACACAAGGGTGATAAAATTCATTGTAATAATGGGTAGATTTATTGAAAACACTATGATACAGTGGGCGAAATTCGACAAAGAGGCGTGTCACTATTAGAAACAACACTCTATCTCAGTCAACATTGACACTAGGGTATTGAAATCAATACAAGAATAGGTAGAGTTATAACACGGTCAAAAAAGTAGATTATATTCAACAATTAGAACAATAAGAAAAACACTGCATTTCAGTTAATATTGAAACTTGGGTATTAATATTTGGTAGGTAGGTAGGTAGGTAGAATAATTAAAAAAGTGGGAGGGATTATAAATAGCGTGAGGCACTTTAAGGAAACTACTGTATACCGGTTAATACTGATTCCAGTGAACTGAAATTTGGTGCAGGGCAAGGTTGAATTATTATAAAGTATGATCAATAAATTACATAGGCGGGATTAAAAAAAGGGCGTGACACTAATAAAAATTGTAAAGAAGCAGAAATTGAAAATAATCAACAAACCACGATATAGTTAAACAAAATTTTTAATAATAAAGTATTATATTTGAAATTTTCCTTAATAATTCTTGCAAATATATTAAAAATTCAAAAGAGTAAAGAATAAGAAACGTCAGAAAAAAAAATATTTTTAAAATTATGAGCTTAAATAATTGTGTTTACGTAGTTTACAAACTTATTCTTTAATTTATCATACTCTCTTAAAAGGGAGAAATAAAAACTTTTTAACAAAAAAAAAAAACCTATTTCAAAATAACTACAAAGTATAAAATAATTTTAAATTTTTTTCCTATTAATCGTGGTAAAATTTGAAAATTTATTTATATGCCTTATTTTATTGAAAATCTTATTATATTAATTTTTCCTAATTTGTTTTATTTTTATCATAAATATATTATTTTTTTTATGTTTCCAGTTTTTAAGTTCCAATATTCAATATTAAGTATTGATATTCGTGTTACATATTTAAAAATAATAATTAATGCAATTTTAATTTTTTAAACAAACATTCGATTGCTTCATAAGCTTAATCCAACTATTTAAAACATCAATTAATCCTAATCTAGTCAACATGTTTTAAATTACTTAACAATAAGTAAAGACTTTATCTGAATTAAGGGGCTTAGCTAGACTTAATACTTCTTTGTTTTAATTTTTTTAATGTGGCAGAAGCTTAAAGCAGCTTGTAGCTTCCATTTTTTTTTTATCCTAATTAATGTGTTTTCTTTTCTGGTCTTGAAACAAACTCTAAAAACTGTTTTGTGCTGTTGCGTGTTTGGCGCTTGTCATGTTCGTTCGTCATATTTTGGGCACATTTAATAAATTGTCATGCTCAAGCTGCACAAAGAGAGTCAAGAAAAAAAGTTACAACTGAAAGGTTAAATTTCACAACCTACATTTTAGCTGACCTTGTGAAGATTAAGTTTTAAATAATGCTGCTATTTGGCTACAAGCAATTTGTAACCATTTTGTGTTTTTTTTTATTAACCGCACTTAGTCACTTTTACTTTATTACCAGTGATAAGGTTAAAAAAAAATGTTTTTTTTTTGAGAAAAAAACATTGCAGCAAACACAATGATTGTCTTTCTCAGTCACTGTTTTGCTGACCCATGTTTAGAGACTTCAAATCAAGTTTGTCGCTTAAGTCTTTTGTTTTCTGCATACATTTTTAAAAGCTGCGCTGCACTAAGTAAAAGTTTGCTATATTTTTGTTTATTTTATTAAGCCAAAATGTTATTTCCTGTTGTTGCAATATGTATCGTGTCTGTTGTTGTTGTTATTGCTATCTCTGCCAATATTTTTTTCAAAACAAACAAACGGCCAGCTTGTTTTCTTTTATGTTGTTGCTATTTTTATTGGTATGTGCAGTTGCATTTTTTTTTTTGTCTTAACGGTACTGCACAAAAAGGTGCAAAATTCACTTTTCAACAAGTTGCAGCGCCACAAACTTTATATTGCTGTTGTTGTTTAAGTCTTTTTCGTTGTTGTTGTTGTTGTTGACGTTTGCTTTTACCTGACAACCATAGCAGGTTGATTGCGGCGGCTATTTCGCATTTGGTCATTGCTGTTGTGCACATTACCAATAAAAATAATAATAAAGCAACGAAATTTACTAACTTTACCGTGCCTTTACTTTACTTGACACAGAAATAAAAACCTAAGGAATGCATTCACGCAGCTTAAGCAGCTCGTATATGAATGCTTGTTGCTTATAAACGTATTTTTGTTTAATGCTTGGCGTTATATAAACGCAGAGCAGGCAGCATTTATTGGGTTTTCCACAATTTTTAATTTTTTCTGGTAAAGTACTTATATTATGTGAGATAAGATTTTTGTAAGAGCTATGCAGAAAGTAAGCCTGCACTTTAAATGTAACTGGTTTTTTTTGGTTTTTTTTTTAAGTTTCCGTTGAATTGATTTTTGTTTCGACATAAACACATGTTTGTGCCAAACACATTTCCGGCGCACAACTTTATATCTACAGTGAAAGTGTTCTCATATAAAATTTGCAAAGTTAAACGCCAATACATTGTGGCAGCTGCTGTTACTAACAGCTAAACTTGCATAATTTAAGTCAGCTAACAGTAACAGCGCACAGCCATAAAAACAGCAAGAAAGCAATACCAAAGCGACAAAATTTGCTTTTATATGTAAATGTCAGGCAAATAAACAAATAGATAGTTTTAAAAAAAAAAATAAAACAAATTTGCACATCGTGTAGCTCTTTTATGTGAAAATATTTGAGTAAATAAAAAAATGAACCTATATTTTGTCTGCCAAAATGTCTCTTTTTTTCATTTGTTTAATATGTTGTGTGCTGTATGTTTTTGTTGTGTGGCGTGATGCACTTATTATTGTTATTGTTTCTGTTAAAAATTTCTGCAGCTTTTAGTCATCGCCTTCCATCATCAACTGGTTGGTCTAAAATGTTACTCTCTTTCGTTGAAACGCTCGTAAATAAATTCAATGTTTGAATTTTGCTCATTCACAGCATATCTCTCGCTATTCCGCCCTCGCCCTTCTAATCTATTACAAAAATAAATCATCAAAAACTTTCAATATTTCTTGTTATGGTTATTTTTGCATTTTTTGCTTATAAAAACAAAACTGTCATTTCGTTTTAAATTTTAAAGAGCTTCATTAACATGCAGACACGTTTGAATGCACTTTTTGCTAACACTCTACTTTTGTTTAATAGCTAATTAAATAAATAATCGAAAAATAAGTTTAACATTCGAATTGATAGTGAAGATAAAATTTAAATAATTATGAATAAGCATTTTGATACTGACACATGTAAAATTATTCAAAAATTGTTTCTTTGAAAATATGCAATAATTTTTAACAAAGTAAGCATGATGATAGTTTGGGTATTTTAAATCAGTGTAGTTGTTGTTTTTTATATTTATTGCCTTTTGATGATTCATACAAAAACATGTTTTACATTAGTTTTTTTTTTTTTGTTATCTACTTTGCTGTTTTATCTCTACTTTCCTTTGGTTTTTGAAAGCAGGCTACTTTAAGTCATATCAAAGGCAAATTTTCAACAAGTTGCAACACTGATATTTGCTATAAAAGCGAATTTTTCCATAATTTGAATTGGTATCTGTAACTAAACGGATATTTTACATAATAAGTAAAAAAAATTATAGACTTTCAGAAATTACTTTTAGAAACACAAGAAAATTATAAATGTATAACGCACATTAGCAAAAATTGTTTCAGTTTAAAGTCAAATTTTAAACGTCAATTCATGCCAGTTTTACAATCCATTTAACTTTTACCCTTATATTTATAAATTTAAAACTCTTACAGGTCTTAGCAAATATATAAAATGCTTTTGTAAGGATTTAAACTAAAATCAAGAGCATGTTAAGAACGTCTGTTACTAGAATAAGCGATTTCTTTTCCGAGCCTGTGTAAAAGCTTACATATTATTCAAAACTCTTATTTACTTTTATGCGTAAACTTCACCTTTTTACTAAAAATATACCTCACTTGATATACAAACCTTCTGTATATCGTACTATTAAATCATTATTTTAACAATTCATCTTTCTACGTGCTCAATATTTAATTGCAAAACAAATTTTTAAGCAATAACAATAATTTTTGGTTACTTTATTACTTAAATGCTTATGCTTTAGTCATGCATTGTTGTTGTTGTTGTCGTTGTTGTGCTTTCGATTGTTATCGCTTTTATTGTTTTTATATTTCACCTGCTATCATGTGTTTTCGTTTTCTGGCTATTAAACCACTTTCGATTTCTATCACCTGGTTTTATGTTGATGTTGTTGTTGTTGTTTTTGTTGTTGATTTTGTTATAGTTGTAAAGGTTAATATTGTTGTTGTGGTTTTTGGTTTGATTTTTGTGTGCTTCTTGCTATTATTTGAATTTTTTTGTTCATGTTTGCATTCATGCTACTTCGAAATTATTTTGAAGAAGTCATTTGAATTTTAATTAGCGTAACAAGCACTTGGCTAAATAAAATATAATCAGTTAAAAAATTTAGTTATTAAAAGCTATTTAATATACAACCAACTGCCCCCGATAACTGAAATAAAAACGAAATTATTTATATATAGTTTTTTGACTAAAGATGCCTGCGCATCAGAATTGCTCTAGAAAACTTGATGAGTGGAAAATCAAGTGTCAAGTCTAAAAGAAAATTGAAATCTTAAACAAAAACCAAAAAAAAAAAACAAAAAAAAAACAAATTGGCCATTTCAGCCCTTGAAAGGACTTTGACCGAGCTTCTTATGATCAACTAGTAAGCCCGCATGGCGTTAAAACGGCAAAATAAAAGTTACCCAGTGATATTTTTTGTTTTTATTAGAGCAGTGGTAGTTGTGAAAACTTCATTGATAGGTAAACTCTGAAAAAAAATACCTATATATCTGCGACAAAAAATTTCTCTAATATCGATAATAGCAATTTTCTCTTTTTCAAGTAAAATTTTCTTCGATAAGAATAAATTTTCACATTTTCGAAGAAATATTTCTTCACTTATGGGATATAGAAATATTTCATATCTCTACACTGAGAAAAAAATATACTCTAAAATTAAACAAAAAATTTTAAAATAGAAATTTAACGCTTTTGCGTTTCTACAAAACAAAATTTAAAACGTGTTTAAAAACAAAGTGTGTTTAATTTTCAACTACCAACTTCAACTTTCAACTTGAATTGGTTTGACAAATATCGAACAGGCGATGAAATAAAAACTATTTAATTAAATATTAAAATATTTCATATGCAAACTTCACCAAATGGAGTGAATCTGATGCTGAAAACTCGGAGAAGCTATAAAAATGGCATCGAACAAAATATGCTTTAAAATATTTGCTTTAAATTTTAAAATTTATGTCTTAAATTTATTTTCCATAACGAAAATCTTGTTTTAAAAACTAAAACTTTTGTTTTGAATTAAATTTTAAAAAAAGTTGTGTTTAATTTTTATGAATTTGTTTCAAGCTCTATTTCAAAAACAAATTCGTTAGATATGAACACAATTTCATTTAATTTTAACACATTTTTCTCTCAGTGTAATAATGATAATTATTTTTCTCGCAAAAAATAGTTTCATTTATAGAGAAAAAATTATTGAAAATGAAAACTTGTTCCTATATTTTGATAAAAAATTCACTTTACGAAGTATTTTCTTCAATAAAAACAGATTTTTTCTCAAAAATAAAAAGTCATCTTCTCTAAAAACGATATTTTTTTAATATTTTTCTCTTTTTCATGGAAGCTTTTAATCATTTTTAGGCATTTTTTAGGATCACATTTAGAGAAAAGCATTCTCTGGAGCAAAGTCTATACCATTTTTCTCAAAATATGATGCTTTATATAGTGTAGGATACGCTGGCTATTATTTTCTTCAATAAAAATTTTAACTCCAATAAAAGTGCGATCTTAACTAAGCGCTACATATTGACCTTGAGTAAAAACTGGATTTAGAAGTTATGTCGCAACTTTTTTCAATGACAGCCCTGACATAGTCCTGGCAATAGATGAAGAGACTGAAAATTGAAATCATTGCATTTGGAATGGAAAAAATGTTACCCATAGGCTGAGTTTCAATTTTGGTAAGATAATTTGCTCACCAGAGCAAGCACAGGTTGTAAAACATTGCAGTATTGAGGGTATTGTTGTATAGATCAAAAAATTTAATTACAACTTAAATGCTCTTTGAGAAGGAACTCCGTTGGAAAGTTCATTTGCGCACTCACTTCATCAGAAATTATTGTATCAATGAGCATTAGAGCACCCATTAAATGTATGGTATTTCCAAAATCGCTAAATTTCTTTGCTACGCGCGCATTTTCCTAAAGAATGCGTCTTAAAAATAAGATCTGCATAAAAAATGACGCATCTTTTGTGGTAAAAAGCTAGTCACTTTTGATTTTTATCTCAAAGCGTAGGTACTCAAAATATTCTCAAAAAATTATTATTATTATTATTACTATAACATAATTCCGTAAAATGTGAATGCGGAAAGCTTGATTGTTTTGAAAAATTTCATAGCATATTTTTAGGCATTTTTTTGTTTTGGGATTAATTGAAACTTCAAAAACTCTATACTTTTTTTTCTGAAATTTTCAATTATACAAAAATTTTTAAACTTATTTCGTCGTACCTACTTTGATTTCCGTTTTTACTTTAAGGTATTTTATAAATATTTAGAACTAAAATTTGTTATTTGCACAACTTAAAATAGAATATGTGACCATCGCTGATTTCTAATTCAGCCTAAAAAATATCAATATTACATGTTTTTTCTTTATTAAAACCTGGCCCGTCATTTTTGACGGGAAAGAACTAGACTAAAAACATAATTGCCTTGTATTTTTTAGAATATCAGTATGAGGTGAAAGGCGGTTATGCAACTTTTCCAGTAAAATGTATCAATAATGATGTTTTTGTTATTACTTGTCCTTTTTATGCATCCGGTTATGGTTTTTTGAAAGGTCATACTAAAAATGATTGAAATAAATTGAAGACAACTTTTGGTTAAAAATGATCTCATCAATACTTCGAGCAACGTAAATGCAATTTTATATTTTTTGTAAATAGCTACTGAATTGGTCTCCAGGCTAGATGAACTTTTTTTACTAATTCTCAGTTTTTATAGGCATTAGAATGATTTTAAGTTAAAAAACGTAAATAAAACATACTTATAAAATTTTTCTCATATATATATTTTACTATTTATAAGAAATTAACGGATTAAGACATAAATATATTTTGACTGTTAGCAGTTCTGTACATATATTTTGTAGATTTTTTTTCGTGAATGCCATCAAAATATAGAGTTCGGTGCCTAAAGGAGGGACATTACATTCGAGGCAGAGAAAACAGACCTCTTTTTAAAAATTCATAACTCAATCAAAAATAAAAATTTTTCCAAAATTACAAGATAAAAAATTAAAAAAAAAATATATTTTTCACTCCAACATGGTTTTATAGAGCTCCAAACTGGCGGCAGAGAAAAAACGGGGCCTCCTGGTTGCAGCGTTGGGAGTCGCAAAAATTGTCCGATCTGGAAAAAAAATCGGAAAAACTTTTTTATATCTTAACAAAATTGGTTATCGTATGACAGGAGCTTTTTTTAAAAAATTTTCTTTTGAATTTTTGGTGAAGTTCCAAATTTGGAAGTGTGTTTTTTCGTAAAAAAATATTGACTTTAAAAATTCATAAAAAATCGCAAAAAAATTTAGAAAAAGCTCGTGTCCTACGAAAGCAAATCAAGTTTAAAAAATACCAAAAAAAAAATAAAAATTTCGTCCAAAAATAAACCCGCTAGTGCCGCAACCAGTACGAAAAACATGGTTTCGAGATAAACGCGTTCAAAGTTTGTGAACAAAGAAAAATACAAGGAAAAATAAAAATGCGCTCTAACTAATCCGGCAGTAACTTTTGAACCCGTAGAAATTTTTCCATGAAATTAGAATCTTAAGAATATTGACTAAAAACCAAATTATAAAAAAAGTCGATTTCAAAAAACGGCCAATGTCATGTCCCCCGTTAAAGCTTAGTACTATGTTCGTTTGCGTGGAATTCCGCTGGCAACATCCATTTATTTGTTGCGTGAAAATTTTGGCAGATATTTGTTGCGAACGAACAGCTGATGTTCAGCTGAAAAATTTCAACAAGACGTTAATAAACAGCAAGAATTTATGAAGGCAAATCATAAAATCATTTAAGGTCTTTAATTTGTATTATTTATGATTCTTACAATACAAAATAAATATTATACGAGTATACATATGGAGTCCTTTGTTGTAGAGCAGTCCTTTGTTGTAGAGCAGGACAAGTCATTAGTTTATAGCAGTCTGCAGCTGCGAAAATTTGAGACCGCCAACACCGCAGAAAAGTGCATCCGTATTTATAATTTCCAACAACCGCAATTATTAATTGCAAAACTTGAGAAATAGTACAAAAAATATAATTTCAACTATAAACATTGCTCTTTTACTTGCACTTTTTCTTAAATGAAATGGCAACTGTCACTTTTCACGCCAAAATAAATGGTCGGTTCAATTAAATTGACGTGAAAATAATGTTGCTAGATGCATGTTGAGGAATATAGTAATAGATTTTCCGCAGCGAAGCATAGTACAGCTTTGACGAAAATGTTGTGAAATGTTCACGCTTGTTTCACAGCTGTCATTTTTTGTATGGTATTTGAGTGAAGCCGAACAGAGTACTATGCTTAAGCATGAAATCTTCAAAACAACAATTTGAAGCAGCTGAAATGTAACGGCTTTAAAAGCCCTTTTTGAGCTTTAATTCTCTATCCTCTTTAAAATAAGTGGCCAGATCCTTAGCACCTTTGTAAAAATTTTTTTGTGCTTTAACTATAATAACTCATTGAAAAGACTACTAGAGACTAAAAGCTTTTGTGCAAGTATTTCTGACTTTATTCAAAAGTTTAATTTATAAAACGCTATTATAATTTTGAAGTGCAAAGCTTTAAAAGCTCAATAACACAAATGCAGAATAGAGAATATGCTCTATCGTTTTTGCTTATTTTCTTACAGCGGATGTTAATTTGTTATTTTGTATTATTTTTTAAATCTAAAGCTTTATGGAATATAAGATATTTCATTTCATTTCGTTTATTTAGACAATATTAGTACAATAAGATGCAATGAGATCTTTTTAAAGTACAATAACAATGGAGAATTATAATCAACAAATAGTACAACATTTAGTACATCTTTTAGACCATAACATGAAAATTGCGTAAAAATGCTACAAAAACTAAGTATTTCTTATTTTTTTTATAAAACGTAATGTATTTATCAAAAGTTTTTTATACGAATGTTTTATGAGAAGTTGGCGTTATATTTGGAATTTGTAGTTTTTTTTTTATACCGCTAAAAAGCTTAACCTTTGCACAAAAGCAAGATAGATAGCTATCTGCATCTCGTTTTTTCACACAGATTTCAGCCTGCCTGCCTGCCTGCCTGTCTGACTCGGCGCTCACTATAATCGCAGCCTAAGAGTGTGGTAAGTTCGCTGCTTAAGTCTTTTGTTGATTGAGTAGAATTAAATGTTACGCATACGCAGCGTAGTACTGCATGCATAGAATCTGATGAGACTATAAATAATGTGGCCTACAAAACATGTTAAAAACTAAAAATTCAGTCTTGAATTCAAGTTGATGTATGTAATTGACATTTATCACTTAACACATGATTATTACAGCAATTGCATGAAATTACAAGTAAAACAACAACAATCAAATAACATTCAACTAAAGTGTACAAGTGTTCAGTTGACTTTAACGTCAACAACAGCATGATGCGTTAGAGTTGAGCACATTTGCAACAACAACATAAGCAACAATACAAAAAATCCCAACTTTAGTCAGAAATTCCGCGTATTCATTGCCTCACAACACGTAGCTTCAAAATGATTTTTGGTTTTTTATGCAGGTTGCGTTAAATATTTATGAATGTTGTTACATTGATTTTTTTTATTTTTATTTTGCTATTTCTATTGTTATTAACAGCATATATGCATATGCATGCTAACATTAAAATATCAATCACATGCAACATAAAATAAAAATTGCACAAAATTAATATGAAAAACCGCCTAATAATATAAAACTTGTCAAAATGTCATAAAAACGGCTAATTTCATTCATGCTGATGCTGCTGCTGCTTCCGGTTCTGTTTAGGTGCTGATCTTATTTGCTATAAAATTATAGAAAAAATAATGTATGTCAATGACAGCTGAAAATGGGAGACGTAGACAAGTTGAAATTTTTTTTGTTCACTTCAACTGACATTTCATGTTTGTTGTATCTATTAAATGTTTAGTTGATAAAAAATAACAATTATTTAAATTGCAAACCTTCCCGCATGTGACCTTATTTTCCATTCATTCATTATATTTGTTGTATTATTTTTCTAACAGCCTAAGTTAAAATGAATTTTATTGTTTGCTTGAATGAAATGATTATACAGCAAAATGTTCCTTAAATAATAATTAAGAAATCTCAATGTTAAAAAGCTTTTATTTTTCATATGCTATTGATTGCTATTCTGCTACTGTACTTTATAGTTGACATATTTAAATTGTATGACGCTTTAAGTGTATGCTTCCATTTTTTAGGCGTTATTCGCCCACAAACTCGCCCATCTCTCATGCAAAACACAGTATCGAAAACACTGTAAAAAGGTTTTATAATAGAGTTTCAGAGATAAAATTGGAATCGAAATATTTTGTATCAAAACTAAGATGTATACAAAAAATGGGCGTCATCCGCCCTGCATGAAAAAAAAAATATTTTAAATTTTTAAAAAATTTTTGAAAAACTGACAACAAAAGCTATAAATTTTCAGTCTGTTTGGGATGTTTTGAATCACAACAATACAAGTTTTAAGTATTAAAAAATTATACAAAAACGTTTTTAATAATCTAATTAATCAAATTTTTTAGTTTCATTGAATATGAACGTATTTTAAGTGAGTTCATGGCTATAAAACTAGATAAATTTATATTAATTATGCAAAAAAAGAGAAAAAAAAATTGATTTAAGCCACGTTCAGCAACCAGTTTTTTGAGTCATTCGTTAAGTTTAAAACAACACTCTTAATATTTGTGTCTTCTTTAAAGCTACCACCAACTCTGCAGCATGGAATTACTTATAAAATTTGCCAAAAGAAAAAACTGCTAAAACAACTACGTCGTTTTTTACAAAAATTGCTTTAGCTATGATTTGGGTTTTTCTGTAAAAAAACTTCATTGGAATTTTAAGCTTGAATTTTGTTTAAAAACTCATTTCAACACAAACAAAATTAAATTGTTAAATAAATTTAAGTTAATTTAATAAGTTAAATTAATAAACAAATGGGAAAAAAATACCGAATGCGCTGTTTTAACTCAAATGCTGTACTAAAACGCGAAACTTCTGGTATTTTCACTGCAACTAGTTAGAAAATTTAAGTGCGCGCCAAAAAATTATCAGCTAACAACCAGTTTATGTAATATTGTTGTAGCTGTTATAGAAGTGAGTGTTGGTTGTATTTTAATGTAAGTCAGCATTGTTGGCTGCACTTTTTTGGCAGTAATAAAAAAATTTCTTTGTATACTAATTCATTTATTTAAGTTTGAAGCTTTAAGTTTTATTTGTAATTGTGAAATGCTGTAACAACCAGGAACTGAACTGACCAAATTTTTTCTTTCAATTGAAACGCGGAAATCATTGTTTTTATCAAATATTTTGGGTTTTTTTATTTTGTAACAACACTAATTTGCGCTAACTAAATTATTTTCATTTATTTTTCATTCCAGAAATTTACTTCATATACATTTACGCGTATTTATTAACTTAACTGACAATGTTAAATATTCCCACGATATTTTAATTTATTTTGATAGTTAAAAATAGCAGCTATTAAAATAATTTGTGTAACATAATTGTTTGAAAAAAAAAAATACGCAAATATTGCTAAATAAGCACATAAGAACAAAAGACTTAAGCAACAAACTTGCATAGAAGTAAATCAAGTTCTTAATATTATAATTAATACAATATAATATAACAACATGTAAAATTATACTAAATATAAACTAATATTGTCACTATGATGACATCCCAAACTGTTTCAATAATGATAATGTGTGTTTGTGTGTGTGCGTGTGCTCATTTTAATGAACCAATTTTAAGTATGTTTTCAATATGCTAATGTTTTAGCACGTAAATATGTTGTTGTTTCTTCTAGATTACAAAAAATATTAAGAGTGAACATTTTGAGCTTTTTACTGAAATTCAAAACTTCCCTCAGCAAACAACCTCAAATTTGCTTCAAACAACAATTTGCCAGCAACAACTTTAATGCTTATCAACTAGCTTTGTGTAAAATTCTATAAAGCATTTCATTCAATTCAATATGCTAATCTGTATATAATTTTCTAGTAATTACATGGATATTAAATTTAATTGGTTTTAAAATAATTTTGAATACTTGTTTTAAAAAAAATTGTCAGACATCGCGATATTTTTAAGCGCAAATAATAAAGCATAACGAAAGACTTAAGTAACGAACTTGATATCACATTTAGCACACTGATGATCAGCAATTGTTTTAATTTTTTAATTTGTGAGAACTGTTTTTTTTTTACTATGGCGTCATACGTTAAACTCAAAAAAATTTAACATGAATTTTAAAAACTCTTTGAGAATGGAATACATAAATATGTTGCAGTACAAAAATGAGGGAGAAAAAACGAATAGACCATTTCAGCTCTTGCAAGGACTTCGACCAAACTTCATATGATCATATTCTAGACAATATTCAGCTGAGAATATCATCTGGTCCAAACTAATTTTGGAGGTTAATAAATACTAAGAAAAAATCTAATGTATTTCCTTACTCCTTCAAAACTCTTGATGGATTTTTGGATGATAATTCTAAAATTTGTGGACTTTTTGAAAACTATTTTTTTCAGACTCGTTTAATACTTTTTATTTAGCTTTAAACCAAGGATTTCAGGTATCAAACCTATAAGTAAGAGATAAAGAGGCAGATAGATAAGTAAGAGATAAAGTGAAATCAAGAGAAACAATTGTAGAATAGTAGTTGATACACTCCGTTAAAAAAATAATCCATGGGCCCTTTTAAATACAACAACCACGAAATAATTTGGCGATACATTATTACCAGGGCCGGATTTTATTAACTTTGCCATTTTTTAGTTTGTAGTTATATTAATTCGGGGAAAAAAGAATCACACGTTTTGAGTGTTTCTGATTCCAAACACAAAATTTTATTTTGCCATTTTTACACCATTTTGCCTTTTTTGCACTTTTCAAATTTTATTAATATTTCACCTAAAGTTTTGTTTTTTTGTGGTAACATATATTTGAACAGTCTGTTTTCCATTTCGTTGCGCATAAAATTTAAAATTGCTAGAAAAAATAATTTTATAAAATTAAAATTTTTAAAAACGGTGATTTCTCACTTCACTTATCCTTTAAGAAAACCTAACATTTTCTTTTTTTATACGTATGTAGGAAGACCAATTTTTTAGTTTAGAAAATCTTGGGTGTTGTTAAAAAAACATTTGAGTTCCAAAAAAGAGTTGCTCAAATTGTATTCTTAAAATTTATCAAGGTTGTTTGCAGTGAAGAAAGGTCTACAGAAAATAAGTTAAATAAACGAAGTGTTCACAGAGTCCAACAAATCTACTTTGAGCGCAATTGGTCAGTCATTCAATTGGTCGGTACTAATTTTGGCGAATGTTGAACTCTTGTTAAGCACATTCAGTTCATACCTAAGTGATAATCGCATGATTAATATTTTTTTAATAAAAATCAATTTTTATATTGAATATAAATAAAAATAAAAATACATTTTAAATGTTCGGGCACTTTTTAAGAAATGAAGCAATTCGATTAAAAAATTAATAAAGGCCTTTTTTTGATTTTTTAGTGAAACAAAATCCAGGCCCTGATTATTACTAAGGCTTCCGACAGTGTTTCCTCGAGAACAAGCTAGCTGAACAAGCCGTTCTAAACGAAACACTGTGCTTCCTGGAGTTTTTTGAAAAAATACTCCACACTAGATTGGAATTAACGTATTAAAAATTAACGCTTCCAATACTTACGAATTACAACATATAAATATACTGAGAGAAATATGAGCTGAAAACAATCTAAAATCTATTTATTTTGGGAGTTTCTGAGCTTAGTCATAATATCTTTAATATCCAGCCCTGATGAGATTGTTTATCAAAAAATTAACACGCTCATTTCTTCATAATGTATGTGATTTTTGGATTGTTCGCTAAAAAACTATTATGCTCACTTGGGCCCAATTTATGACATTGTGGTATTGATTATTTATAATCTTGTTTTCCAATGGATGTCATTTATGGATTATGAATAAAACAAGTTATAGCCTGTTTCAAAAGAGAAGAACATTTTCGCGCATGTTTGAGAATAAGAAAATAATTTTGAGAGCGTTCTTCATTCTGATTGGTCGACATTAAAAAAAAATTGAATATTCTCTGAGCAGAAAAATAAATAAAAAAAAATTAATGTATATTCCTGAATTTTGTTGTTCGTCGCAACTGCGCTGCGGAAGTACTAAATTTTATTTTTTGAAATCAACCAATCAAAATTACAAAAACAGGGGGCGTTAAAAAATAGTTTAGTAGCCGAAATTTCACTTCTCAATTTTTCCTCAAGAAAATAATTTATTTTTTATGTTAGCCGTCGGTGCAACACCGTACTTGTGCGATCATTTGTTCTGAATGTTTGCGCATTTAAATATATAGAAAAATAGTAAAAAACACTAAAAAAAAAGCATAAAGTTCAGCGAACAGTACAAAAAGAGCAGGAAATTACGCTCTAAAAAATTTTCTAGCTTTAAAAATAATTGCTCACTGCGCATCGAAAAATGAAACTAAAAAATGTTCTTCTCTTTTGAAACGGGCTATAACATGCTCTCATATGTCTAATCTAAGGCCGCGTGCATAGTAAGCGCCGATTTAGACAGGCAGGCAGGCAGAGTATGTACAATAGCGAGATAGAGAGCTATTTGTATCTCGTTTGCTTTTTGACCACACGAAAATTCAAAATTATATTTTCATTGTTCAAATTAGATGTTTGATTCAATTCGGACAGGAAAATATACGAACTGAGATTTATGTCGTTCGGTTGCTAATTTTTTTGATGAGCAAAAACAACATCAACAAGAATTTATTTTTATGATCAAGCCCAAGATGACACTTATTAAGCACAAATTGGTGTGTTTATCAAAAAAAATGTCAAGAGCAATTTCTGGCATAAACTGCGTACGAGAATAGCATGTTTTGAGATGGTTTTGCGCTCTATTTAGCTCACGAAAGCTGTGAGCTTGACTTTAGCTCATTTTGTTTTTCTCTCCGTGTAGTGTGCTAATTCATGACCTTAGATATGAGCAGGCTGAAATCTTGTACCGTTGCATGAAGGCAACATTGCTTTATACCAGACGCAAATGCGAACTTTCCAACAGACTCATATGTTAGCTCAGCTGTTGAATAGAAGCACAAAACCAGCTGTAGGCACTCTTTACAACAACTCCGATTTTTAATGATTATTTTTTAACCCATTAATGGCTTATATTACTTGTTGTACTGTAGCGACAATATCATAATTTTAATTATACCCTAAACCTGAAAGGTCAGGATATGTTTACTTTGTGCAAAATATATATATTCTTGATCAGGATTACCACGTGAGTCGAGCTTTTCATATCCGTCCGTCCGTCTGTCCGTCTGTGTCTTGTCCGTAAACACAGGATAAGAAGAAGGAGTTGAGATAATTGAATGAAACTTGGCACACATGATCACATGGAGCCAAGGATCTGCTCTATTGAATATTTTTGAAATCCGCCCACGGACACGCCTACCTCCAATACAACGCAAAAATTGAAAACTGCACTCAGAAAAAAGTGTCTCGGAATATGATAAAAAAGGCATCATATTTAGAGAAAAATGGTATAGACTTTGCTCCAGAGAATGCTTTTCTCTAATTGCGATACTAAAAATTCTCTAAAAATTATAAAAAGCTAACATGAAATAGAAAAATATATAATTTTTAGAGAAAAATACTTTTTTTTTTGAGAAAATATTTGTTTTTATTGAAGAAAATACTTCTCAAAGTGAATTTTTTATCAAAATATAAGAAAAGTTTTTCATTTTCAATAAAATTTCTCTATAAATGAGAAATTTTTTGTGCGAGAAAAATACTTATCATTATTAGAACCATTGAAATGTTTCCATTTCCTAGAAGTAAAGAAATATTTCTACGAAAATGTGAAAATTTATTCTAATTGAAGAAAATTTTGTTTGAAAAAGAGAAAATTGCTATTATCAAAAATAGAGAAATTTTTTACCGGAGCAAGGTATGTGTTTTTTTCTCAGTGTGCATAAATAAGCTCATAATTAGCCTACAACAATAAAATTTGGTATGTATGTGTTTTGTATCAACACAAAGATGTCTTCGAAAAATTGGTAACCTCCGCTCACGGACACGCCCACCTCCCATACAACCCAAAAATTGAAAAAGCAATAAATTAGCCTCTGTTTAACCTACAGAGATAAAATTTGGCACGTATGTTTTTTATGACAAAACAAAGATGGTTTTGAAAAATATAAGTCATCCGCCCACGGACACGGCTACCTCCCATACAACCCAAAAAGTTTAAAACTCCATAAATAAGAATATGTTTGTCATAGAGAGATCAAATTTGGTATGTATGTATTTTATACCAAATCTAAGGTGTGTTCAAAAATTGGGAGTAATCCTCCATGAAAACGCCCACCTCCCATAGCGAAAGCACAATAAAGGCAATAACTGTGAGCTACAGGAATAAAACTTGGTAAGTGTAAATTATTATTCAACATTTATGCTTCATAGGTTTCATCCGCCCACGGAAACGCCCATTTTCAATAATATTATTTTTTTTGGAAAAGTGGGTTTAGGGTATTTCATAGTCGGCCTAGACCGACTTTGGACTTACTTTAATTGTTTTATATTCACAATGTTATATTCAACTTGAACAAAAACACCCACATATATGGGTGGGCCCTCTTTGCGTCACCTCTCTGGAAACAATGGTAAATCTCAGAGAATAAAAATTGTCATGTAAAAACTTCTTTGGAACACCTACTTTAGCCGCTCGGAGTCGGCATAAGCCTTTCAATCGCTGAAATGGTTTTTTTTTCTTCAATGGTCTTTAATATGCTCAAAAATAAGACTCATTAAAGAGTCATTAGAGAGTACTCATAAAACAAGACTCATTTAAAAGTCCTACATGAGTTCTAAAAGAGTCTTAATAATGAGTTATTAAATTTTTTTGCATAACGCTTAAAAAAGCTCAAGAGGTTTTTTCTTTTTTTTTCTATTTTTTGGTGTCTCAAAAAAGTTTGTAAATCAAAAATTTTTTAATTTTTATTTTAGTCAACATTTGTGCACTATCAAAATCGTTGTTTTTTTTCTTATCTTGGGTATGCATTCTGAAGAAGAAAAAAGTTATATACAAAATCTTGATTTTTTTGGCCAAAAAGGGTTTAAGGAGAAGTAAAACTGATCCATGAGGTTTTCTCCGATTTAAAAAACAGCAAGCAGTAAGAGTTTTTCAGAGTCGCTCCATACAAAATCGAGCCGGCTTGACGTTTCATCAAAAGCAATTGGCTTAGGATCTCGTAATTATTTTAATTTCAATTGTTCAATTGGGGCTATGTCGTCTGGTCCTGGTGACTTATACGGTTACTTATGACGATAAAACCTAGTTTATATGAGCCTTAAAAGAGTCTTTAATGCGTCATAGTATTTGCTGGAACGAGTATTAAAATATATTTGATTTAATTTTTATTTTTTCTTATATGCTTTTTAACAATCATCATAAGGAAGTTAGATTTCTATTAGATGCAAAAAATATGCAAATGATATGCAAAAATTTAAATCGACTAAATTATTCTTTAATGAGAATCATTTCTATCAAAGCACGAAACCATTTTTAGTGCTCAGATAAAATATGAACTTGCAAAAACATACGTTGTCTACTCATAAGGCCTAAAAACAAAAGTTAACGTTATAGTCGTGGGTGTTATATCCGGGCACCAATGAATTTAATTTAAGACAAGTTTACTTGATTTTTGTTGAGTTTCACAATTTTTACGGAAATAGCATGCAACTTTTTTTTTTATTTCAAAATATATGTATGTGCCGAAACTGGACGAAAAAAAGGAAATTATTTTTCTGCTATCTACACAATTTTCTTATCATGGACATCATTAAAGATCTGATAAAGTATCTGATAGGAATACAAATAGTTTTCAAGAAAGCAAATAAAAATATTTTAAATTTAAATTTAAATTTGTAAATGTGTTAGTAAGCAAACTAAGTTCATTTTGTCATTTCTTAAGAAGTTGCATTCTAAGTAAATAATGCTGACATATTAAGAAATTCATAAATTCAAAATCTTTAATCAGAATAAAATTTAAATTTTCATAAAAATTCAGCAGCTAATTTTATTTTTCATCGTATTTTGCATGTCTTCAAAATAATGTGCAATTTTGGAAAGCACTTTTCGTTACTTTTCTTAAGAAGCTTCACTTAATATTTGAAAAGTGAAGCTCAAGTCTTTAAGAATTATCACATTCATCAACAGCATCATTAGTTATTTTGCATTATTTATTTTTTTAATTTTTGAGTTTAAAAAAATAAAAATATATATAAATGAAACGAACTATTAAGATTTTATTATTTTCTTATAAAGTACGCACCTTGTTGAAAGTTGTCAAAATTGCAACGTTTGTTGTTTATTTTCTTTTTTATATTGCAAATCCTTGTTTTTATTGCTATCTTCTGCTATAACTCCTTCAGCAGCCTTAATTGACTGATAACAGTAAAACACAAAACTTTGTGTAAAAACCACTTAAAACTTGTTTAAAACAGCTTTTAAGCCGCTGCGATAATTTTGAATATTTGTTTGTTTTTTTTTTTTTTTTTTTTGTTACAGAAATAAGTTAGCAAACTTTCACCAACAAAACAATCATATTTTAGCGCTTTATTATTTTTATTTTTCTTCTTCTTCTTATTTTCTTTTTATTATTGCAACATTTAGCATGAATTTAAATTTAAATTTAAATTAAACGTGTGAGTTGTAATAATTTTTGCGGAAGTAAAACAATTCATATGATTAACTAGCTGAACATAAAGGAAAAGAACATTAAAACGGTAACGTTGATATTATTAAGTTTTTCACTTTTTGCACCAACCAAAATCGAAATTCATATTAACGGCACAATATTTTATTTTCGTTTTTGTTTATGTTTTATTTTTATTAATGTATATTTCCTTTACTTTCTTTGTTGCCAGTTTTAAGCACACAACAATCGTTGTTTAAGCTATGCAGCAACGGCACACCAGTAGCACCACCGTAGTATCCAAACGTAGTGTAGAAATTCAACTGAATTCGGCCTAAGCTTAAGCCAAAGTTTTGGCTTCTACATAAATGCGGCAAAGCCAAGCAATGTGAGCCAACAGCAAGCAGCGCACTCAGTGCCTTTAGTTGTTATCGTTTATCGGACGATAGCATGCAAACAAGGCAGCAGTAGAGAGAGCGTTAAAAGAAAAGTTGTAGTTTTTTCTTTGAGTAAGACAAGCTGCTGTATTTTGTTTACATTTTTAGCCCGCTTACAAAATATTTAAGAGATTTTTATCTAGACTGTGCTTTGATTTAAGAGAGATCTAAAGAGCCAGACTGTTGTTTTATATTTTACAAGCTTATAAATATTTCTAATATTTTCCATGACATATTTTTAAGTTGCTATTATTTTGTTGGCTTTGAATTAATATGTACATCACATCGGTATTGAAAAATTTTATTGAAAGTGCATGAAAAAGTTGATTAAAACAAAAGACTTAAGAAACAAACTAGCCGCATTTTCTACACATTTGCGACAACTGCAAAAAATAATGTCTTGTTTCTAAATTTTGGCTAGCTTGAGCATTTTTTTATATTAACGCTTAACTAGACGCAAGGAGTCTAAACAATTTCTAATTGAAAAAAAATGTTTTGTAGTTTTAAGAGATTTGAAGTTGTGTTACGTTTGAATAGTTTTAAATCCAAGTTAAGTTTGTTTCTTATACAAAAAAAGAGAAATAAAAATAAAAACATTTTATTTTTTAATTTTTGATGAAAAAAACACCTCTAGGCAAGCTTATCTTGTGATAGCCCTGGAGTACGCGAGTGTCTCTTAGTATGTTTGGCGCTTAGCAAACTATTTATTGAGCTTCTGGATAATTAAAAAAAAAAACACGACAATTTTGTAGTTCAAAGCATCGACGTGCAGCATTTGTCGCCATAAGTGACACTTTTTTTTATTGTGCACGCGTTATTTTGTATTTTCTTGGAACTGTTGGCAAATTATAAATATGTTTGTATATGTAAAAAAAAATTTGTACAGATATTTTAACAAAGGCCATGCACTCAAGCTATCAAGCTGAACTGCACAGCTTGAGTAAAACACAAAATATTAATATATAAAATTTAGCTCTATGGAATATTCGGTGTTGAAAAACAAAAATGTATGAGTCAGCATGATTCAGCGTTTGCGTGTAGTTTGGTTAAGGAAGAGCCGCAATTTTGTTTCTAATTGCTGCGCTTGGTCTGTCGCAAGGATTTCTCAATTTCAAATTGACGCACATCGGTACGTTGAAGAAAGTCCTGACGCTCCAAAAAGCTAAAGAGAAATAAAAAATAAACAAATAAATCACGAGTATAGCAAGCATTTTAAATGTCAGCCCACAACTTACCCATCTTTGCCCTTGTTATGCGTCAACAACTGCTCTTCGATGCCCTCATCTTGCTTGAAGCTTTTCCAATCCAGCTGCGTCTTTTCCAGCACAGAGATTTTCTTTTTCTTGCCAATTTGATTCAAAATGGATCCTAAACCACCTCCTGAGCTTGCTGCGGTGCGTTTAAGTCCAGTTGGGAGAGTGTGCGAGCCAGAGCTAGGTACACCAACACTTTGTTTTCCACTAGCCTTAATCTCTTTAATGCTATCGACATTTACAAGCTTCTCCACACGCACTTCTTCACCCGCAAAGTCTACAATTTCAGTAACAGTGATTTTTTTGGGCAGCTTATTTTCATGTGATCTAACAGCTGTTGGCTTCTCTGCCTCTTTTTCTTTTGAACATCCATTAGATAATTTTGATTTAACTGCAGTGTTGTTAGTTTTGTCAATCCTGCTCTTGCTGCTGCTGCTGCTGCTGCTTGTGCTGACAGGCTTAACATCGCTTAGAAAGTCAGCCCACAGCGCATCAGTTCTAGATTTATCCTCCTCATCCGACTCTAGCTCGTCTTTTTCAATACCTTTGTCATATGCTGCAGATTCATCTGTCTGTCGTGTACTGCGCCTAACGCTCTGATCCACCTCCGGCTCATCCTGTTGAGCAGCAACAGATTCCTTAACCTTTTTCTTTAGTCTATTTGTTTTCCTTGCGACTGGTTTGTGTTCTTTGCTCTTGTTCTGTTTGCTAACTTCAGTGGCGTCATCATCCACCGAATCTACATCGTCGTCAGAACTTTCCTCACTAACCACATCGGAGGCACCGGCTTCTTTGTCTGGACAGAAATCTTCGTCGCTTTGTTCACTATCTGAAGCGAAATCTTCTTCTTGATTCATTGAAGATAATATTTTTCTTATAGTTCTTTATATAACGAAAACTTAGATTATAGAAAAAACCTTTTTTACTAGGCTTTATGTGGAAGCAAAGATATACAAGAAATTAATAATTTTGTTCTGCAAAATGTGAACAAATTGAAGGGTTACTTAAAAACTACCTATGTTTGTCTCTTTTGCACTTCGACCAGCTGTTAAACAACCAGCTACAAAAATCTATTACATATACAGTACAAGCTTCTGTAACAGTGAAGTCTTTGATATATAAACTTTATTTAAAATAATATTTCAACATATCGAATTTATATGTTTTTGACTTTAATATTCATTAAGGCTTATGGAAAAACGTTGATTGTATTCTAAACAGTGTCAAAAGTTGCATAGGCTTGTCGAGATCACCCAAAAAAATTTTTATGAAAAATAATTGACATCTTCCTCTCCCGCAAGAACAAAATTGATTTTTTGGAAAAACAGTAAAAATAACAAACTTGAAATGCTTTGATTTTTTTTAATAAAAACTACATATGGCCTAAAGCAAAAGTAAGAATGCAGTTTAACTAAAAATGTAAATTCATGATTTTAACCAACAGTGTCCTGTATGAAGGGTATTCGAAGCGAAAGTTATACTTGAGATAGCACATAATTTTTGATTGTAACCATTTAGTATAAATTTTGATGGTATGTCTTATCGTGTTGACGCATTAAATATTATGAATAAATAATTTGTATGGTTTTTGAATATGTATATTTTATGAATATTTTAAGAAATGTAATTTTCAAACTTTTTCAAAACAACTAATACAATACTGTGCTCACACAAACGCCAAAAATTTGCTTTTTAGCTGAAACAGGTGTTCACACTAGAAAAGATTATTTTCATTTGACATAAAGCCATATGTTTCTTATTAATCTGTTGCAATTGTTGCATGTAGCTGCATTTGCTGGCAATTTCTGGATATATATGCGTACTCTTTAACAAAACTCCTCAGTTTTTTCCTCCTTCTATGAAAAGCTTTTTGGGTAATTCCGTTTTGTTTTTACTGCAGTTAAGCTTATTAACTTATCAAAGTTAGTGGACTGCATAAACCACAGAGACTACTGATGAGTCGGAGTAGCGTCCGACGAAACCATGGTCTAGTCTGCTTGGATTGTTCTGCAAAGAACATTGTTTTTGTAGCAACCTGTTTGGCTTCAATAAATTATTTGGCATCAAGCTCTAAGAGTGAAAAACATATTTTTTAAGAATTATAAACTAATATAAACAATTAAAATGCCACAATTTTTTAAGTCATGTACTATGTTTTGTTGTGAAAAATCTAGTACTATATTTCTCAACATGTGCAAGAATTAAATAGTATTATTTTGTAAAAATTAGCAGATTAAACCGACTACAAAAATGTTTCAAAGAATTCTTCACTGCAAATGAGTTTTTACTTACTTACTTACTTACTTAGGTGGCCATGACAACCCGTTGACGGGTTACGGCCGACTTCATCAGGTCTCGCCAGGCGTCTCTGCTTCGCGCGCGCCGTCTCCAATCTCTTTCACCAAGCGCGGTAAGGGCTTCCTCGGCCTGGTCAATCCATCGGAGGCATGGCCTTCCTCTTCGTCGTCGACCCTCGGCTTTCGCCTCAAACACCTTTTTCGCTGGAGCTTCTTCATCCATACGAAAGACATGACCCAGCCAACGTAGTCGCTGAATTGTTATACGCTGGACTATGTCAATGTCGTCGTAGAGCTCGTACAGTTCGTGGTTCATTCGAATGCGATAGTCGTCGCCAACTCGAACAGGACCAAAGATTTTGCGAAGAACTTTCCTCTCGAACACCCCAAGAGCGGCTGCATCTGCTTGCGATACCACCCATGCTTCAGCGCCATAGAGAAGCACAGGTATGATGAGCGTCTTGTAGAGTGTTAGTTTTGTCGATCGAGAGAGGGCTCTGGAACCTAATTGCTTACTTAGCCCGTAGTAGCACCTATTAGCAATTGTTGTTCTTCGCTTTATCTCCAGGCTGACATTGTTGTTGCTGTTTACGGCGGTGCCAAGGTAAGTAAACTCCTTGACAACTTCAAAGTTATATTTGCCTGCTGTAACATGGGAGCCTAGACGCCGCACTTCCCTATTTGCAGACAGCATATACTTTGTTTTGCCCTCGTTCACCGTCATACCCACTTTGGCTGATTCCTTTTCGATAGCGGCGAAAGCAGCGGTTACATCTCTCTTGGTTCTGCCGATAATATCGATATCGTCAGCATACGCAAGGAGCTGGACACCTTTGTAGAAAATGGTGCCATTTCGATGTACACCTGCCTTTCGTAGGATCCCCTCCATGATGAAATTGAAGAGATCGCATGATAGCGGGTCACCTTGTCTGAAACCTCGTTCGGTATTAAAGGTTTCGGAGAGGTCATTTCCTACCTTGACGGAGCTGCATGTATTGGTCAACGTCATCTTGCAGAGCCTAATCAACTTTGCAGGTATACCGAACTCAGATATTGTTGCGTACAGGCAATCCCGAATCGGGCTATCGAACGCAGCTTTGTAATCAACAAAGAGATGATGGGTGTCGATTTGGTTTTCGTGGGTTTTTTCTAGGATTTGGCGTAGTGTAAAAATCTGGTCTATGGTGGACTTGCCAGGACGAAAGCCACACTGATAAGGTCCAATCAGTGTTTCGGTATGCGGCTTCAATCTTTCACACAATACGCTCGAAAGAACCTTATATGCGATGGATATAAGACTGATACCTCTGTAGTTGGCGCAGATTGTCGGGTCTCCTTTCTTAAGTATAGGACAAAGCACACTGAGATTCCAATCGTCGGGCATGCTTTCCGCTAGCCATATTTTGCTGATGAGTTGATGCATGCACCTTATCAATTCACCGCCGCCGGTTTTAAACAATTCAGCAGCCAGGCCGTCAGCACCTGCGGCTTTGTTGTTTTTGAGTCGCTGGATAGCAACTGAGTTTTTACTACTGGATATTAAAGCATTTGTCAGCATTAGCATATTAAAGCATTAGCGCTTAGGACCAATTTTTCAGTGCTGGTTTAAACTATAGTTAACAAGAGTTTAGTTAATCGTAGATTAAAGTTAATCAGCGTTTAAATACACAATCAGTTTTTCAGTGCTTGGTTACGTTACCAGCAATTTTGTGCTTATTGATATGGCAGTATCATCAAACGTCAAAAAATAATCGATTCTTTTCGATTATTTTAACAACTGATACTAAACTTACCAGCTTTATGATTAGTTTTATTTCAGGAGAAGAACGAAGTCTGGCAAAGAATTGCAATAGGTTTATAAAACCGGAGGAGGCCCTTAACAGTTGTTGTTAGTGAAGTTAAACTTAAAGATAGAGCTGTTAAAAAAACAGTTCAGTACGATGTTCCAATTATGGCTCTTTCATCCAAAATTCCTGCTGTTGCTTTTCCAAAGCATTTTTTTTTTTGGCAGGCTTCTTCATAATAAAAATTTGTTTGCTGAATTTCCCAACTTTTTAATTCACCTCAGAATTCGGTGTTGAAATACATACTTTCCAACATATTTCTTGAGTTTACTATTTCATGATTAATCTAATTAAAAATATTGCATAAATTAACAAAAAAAAATAATCTGTCACAATCGTATGGCAAGTTAACCAAAGCTTAACCCGCCAATATTGGTCGTTTAATCTTAGTTTATACTTTAATCAATGTTCACTGAAAAACTTGCTCCTTCGTTTAAACTTTGTTTTAACCAGAAACAAAGTTTAACTTGCACTGAAAAACTGGTTCTTATCTCTCAGATTGTAAACTAAACCAAGGATCAATAATGGGAAGAAATGAGAGAGTTTCAACTTTTGCTAATATAGTGGTAAAACGTGGTTTAGGTACACCGCGGATTAGCTTGAGTTAGTACTCGTTGAAGAAATTGTCCATAAGTGTATTGATCTTGTTTTAGAGAACAAAGAGGACGATATAAGAGCGTTCTAAAAATAACAACTCACACTTATATAGTGCCAAAATGAGCTAAGAAGGGTTTACAAGTTACAGATATCGTTTAGAGTTAATCGTTAGTGTCAATCTATTTTTGATTTTTCTTGAGGAAGTCCTTAGGATAAAATAGAGATAATAATTGCTGATAAGTAAAATGAAAGTAAAACTGAAAACATTCATTGAAAGAAAACTACATAAGAAGGGAAGAAAATAAAATTGTACTAATACGAAAAAGTTGATATTTCGTACTAAAAATATTAAAAACTTAATTCAAAATGAAGCATAATTGAAGAATAATGGAAATGCAAAATTTGTGTTTTTTACATGTAATTACATGGATTTGAGGCTCCTAAGTTCGATTCTGAAAAAATTAAGAGTCGCTCTCAAGTGGTTTAGAAGTTATAGGGATCAAAATTTGAAAAATTACTACACATTTGCCTGTTTTTCGATTTTTTTTTAATAAAATTTAAGCAATATGGGTAGCCAGAGGTCATACCATGACCTATTCAGTTAGGTATTAATTATAAAAAATCCATTTATTGCTATCTATCCAAAACTGAAAAATTGTTATAAAAAATCGCGCGAAAAAAAAGAAAAAAAAGACCATTTCCACTATTCTTCAATTGTTCCCAAAATGGTACGAAGCACGTACTTGTGCAACATTGATCCGTAGTAAAAGAATATATCACAATTTTCCGGCCACCACAGTTGACCTGCCAAGCATACCAACACAAGAAATAAAATTTTCACAATTGTGACAGCTGTCAATTATTTTCTTCACAGAAATTGTTTTAGGGAAGTGGCCAAGAAACTTTTACAAAATCTTCGAAATTAATTGATATTAAACAAAAATAAAGCACTTTATCAACCAATTAAACTTGAAAACATAAAGAATAGCTAAAACAAAACGCCATTACCACGAAATAAAAAACAAGATCATAAACAAAAAAAAGAACGTGTAAAATTTATTTGCTTGCCATCATCGATCGTAATTAAATAAAGAAATAATTGTAAAAAGTATAAAAACAAACGCAGACTTAATTAGATAAAAGTAATGCCATAGAAAACTAGCGTTGTTTGCATATCGGAAAAGAGTATGAAAATTAAACGCAAGCGGAAAACGTAAAAGAAATCTTGGTTTTTCTTGTTTTTTTTTTCTGTGAAGCAATAGAAGAAAAGCTTGAACTTGCGTTGGTGGCTGGAGGTTGAATGTCAAAGAAATAGTCAAGCAACTGAATTGACCAATTGTGTTGGTGGAAGGAAGACGCATAGGTAGAGAGTGAAAGATATTCCCAAAGGAAAGTGAACTGATTGTTTTGAAGGTGAGTAAACAAATTTTTGGCTATGAATTTTATAGTTTCAAACTCATACTGCAGTTGTGTGCTTTATGTGTTAATTAAATTCAAGGACATTTAGTTAGTGTCCAGTATGAATCACGCATCGAACAACAGCTAGCCTGAACTGACTATTTTGCATACAAAGTTTCGGGCTCAGGCATCCAAATTCAATGAAAATTATTGATAAGCTTATCAACGTTTCAGTCGCTGAATGATGCTTCGTACTTTTTAGTACTAATAATGTTTTATTTTGCTATTAAATATAAATCTTTCAAATACTGTTCGTGCACGCAGCGATAAGCTTTGCAAACAATTCATATTGAGTCTTGATAGTAGCTTAAATCATTTTTTATCTCAATAGACGAACGGGATTAAAGTAAATTAAGCGGACTATTGTTGTGTTATGGTTTTCAGTCCATCTTTATTTTATGTCTCAATAATTTCGCAGTTTTAATAAATCTCTTATTACTTCTAGTTGCAACAATAATGCGAATGCGAGTTAATCGACCAACAGGTCAATCGAAGCAGCGCATTTGGAAGCGCTCCAGACTAACAACAAAACTCATTAGCAGCAACAACAACAAAGTGAGCGACCAGCACCAACAGCAGCAGCAGCAGCAAAAAACAAAACACCAGCAACAACAGCAGCGTAAGATTAAGCAATTATTCTGCTATTGCCAACAACAGCTGAAGAGTAACAGCACTGTAACTAGCAATATATGATCGCATCCTAACTCTTATTTAGGATATAAAACGAAAAACAAACGCCATTCTAAAGAATTTTCGATCAATTAAAAAGCACGCATAAATTCATAAAGTAAAGCCAAAAGTTTATAAAAGAAAAACACACACGAACTGACGCAAACACAAAGAATCAAAATCAACAACAACACAGGCAACACTTTTCCATACATCTTCTTACACTAACTGCATAAAAAAATTTGTGATATTTTCTCAAACGCTAAAATTGAAAATAAATTCGACAAAACAAACAATTATCAGCGACTGCAACAACAGCAACTCTACGCCTTAACTTAAGACAAACAAAGAACAAGCAAACAAAAACAAACAACTAATAAGAAACAAAGAAAAACAATACGCCAACACGTCGTCCTTGCAATTACTTAATGTTGTAATGTTGTCCGATGTCGATGACACCGATGAGCTGGACACAATTGCCGACGTCATGGGACTGCGCTCTCAAAATCGCCTTAACACGTTCCGCGAGATGTGGTACCATGTCTTTCTGTGGGCCCTCTTTTCCTCGATCTTCATACACACATGCGCTGCGCTGGTGGCATTTGTTACACTGCGCAAACACAAGTTCGGTCGCTTTTTTTCGATACTTATTCTAGTGATGGGCTTTCTGTCGCCAGCAGTTAGCGGTGTTATAAGCAGTGCTGTGATTGCATTCGTCCATCGTGCATCAAGTTTGCCAATGTCACCGATATATGCAATGGTCTGGGGCGTCGGACAGACTTTGTTGTCGGCGTGTTTAGGTTTTACGCGCATACTAGCTACACTCTAGATCTGCTGTGGTGTGCCTGACGTGATCTTTGTATTTAGGCAGCGTGCAAAGTTGTATAGTTTAAGTTATTACTTTTTATACATTTTTTTTTTATTAAATTTAATTGTTTTGTTTTTGCATTGTTAAATTATGTTTTTCTTTATACTTTCGAACAGTGTTCATAAGTTATAATATAAGTAAATTTTAAGTTGTCGCCTTTTTTTCGTTAACATGCAATACATTTCATAGTTTATTATTTTATGTTTTTAAGTAATTAATCAAATCATATATTGCTTAATATAATAATAATGGCTTTAGTAAAAATATACATACAAACGAAATTCAGTAACTAAATCCATTAAAATTAGTCAACTGTGCAAAATTTATAAGCTAAAATAAAAATAAAAAATAATACAAAAACACATAACTGCATACATAACTTTCATATATAGCATAAAAAAAAATAAATAAATTACTACGCTACTCTTAAATAATAACAATTAAAAATATATAACAAACACAATTAAAGCAAAGTATTTAGAAATAGTTCTTAAATTAACTACAACTTTGAGTGACATCTAGATTGTTTATATATAAATTTTTAAAAACTGATTCATTTCGCGTACTGAGTAATAATGAAATGTTAAACTTGAGTTAAATTTTCAGTTTATCCCTGTGTTTCGATACAGGTTTTTTTGGAACGTGCTTTGAGAACTTATAACGAAAACACAGTGATAACATGAAAATCTTCATCATTTTATCATTACACTGAACGGGAATTGGCACACAGTAGTTGAAGTCTTTTTAAAAAGATTTTACATTTTTACTACTACTTTTTTCAAAGACTATCGAATGCTTAATTTCTGAAACTGGCTATAGTTAAACTTGGTTGTGTTTTTATAATTTTTGCCAACTGTACTTCTTTTTTAATATTGTGTAAATTTCTATATTGTATGCCGTCAAAAAAAATGTTTAAGAATGCTTTTTTTATTGTAAAAGCTATTTGCTTTGTGTGTATTAAATTAAAAACATTTTTTCGGCGGGTTTCTTTGAAATCTTACTTTTCTTCGTAAATATCGATTATTTATCTTTTTATTTCGCTAGCCGATAACCGTTTTTTGTAGAGCTTTATTTTTTGATCACAAATGGAGACTCACTTTTGTGTTTTAACTGTTATTTTTATGGTTTTTCTAAACATCTACTAAATAGCACGTTTCCAATGCCACGTTGTCTTAGTCAAGCATTTTTGGCAGAAAATTAAATCAAATATTTATGTTTATAAACAAAAAAAGTATGCACCTGATTTCGCTTTAACAAATGCTTCTTTGTGAGAAATAAGAACATACATCACGTAAATAACTCATTTTAGGAAGCCAAGCAAATTGATTCAAATTGACTTGTAAATAAAAATTACAATAAAAATTACACTTATCGGTTAGCGGAATAATAAAAAAAAAACATGTACAGCTGTGAAATAGCTGGCGAACGAAATAATAAAAACAACATTTACCGCTGCGAGCATTGAAAGACTATAGCGTAAAAACATTTTATACTGTTCCAAGCCATGAATGAAATAATACAAGATTACGACATCGACGTCATTTGAGCCAATTGAATGTTGCTATCTCTATATAGCTATCCTTTAGCACCAATTACATCATCTAGCGGTAAAACATGCGGATGTCGTAACCTTGCATTCTTTCATCCATGGTTCTAAACTATAAAAAATTTAAAATAATATTTCCAACAGATGCATTGCAAAAATGAAGCCTCCATTCTGACTGTTGAATTCTCGCTGAACAACGAATCAAAGCTTATTGTTATTTTTTGGTTTAGTATTGCATACAGCCTTCTTATCATCAGCCCAGAGATTTTCAATAGGATTGAGGTCAGAAATCTGAGCTGCCCACTCAATAACCTGAATTCTATTGACACGAAACCGTTCCTTAGCCAGTTTACTGGTGTGTTTTGGGTCATAGTCTTGCTGGAATGTCCATTTCTGTGGCATGTCCTCTTCAACAAATGTTAAGGCCATTAACCGGGCACCATAAAACTTGATACACCATATTTTAATGTTTTTGTGGTGGAACACCACATGGCATGTTCAGTTCTTTTCGGATCTTCACGAATTTTAGTGCATCCAATGATTTTCTGTACGGCAATCCCTGATAAAATTTGCTTTCTACCCCTTTTTTCATACTTTTTTTTTAAAACACAAAAATTAAATCAAATTGTGAAGGAATAGCCGAAGAGTTTTCTACTTCCTTGCCGGTTTTACCGCTTTTAATAAGACTTTTGATTAAGTCTCGTTTTTCTGCACTGCTACTTTTCCGCGGCCCACTAAAGAATACAGATTCATATAATTTTATTTTTCACTGCTTTAACTATAAGAAATAACAATCAATAAAACTTCCTCTCTGTGTATTTAAAATAAATATTTTGACGATAAAACAAAATTTTTATACAAGTTTCTTGTTCACTGCTATCTTAATGTTCGCTCGAGAAATCAGATGACTCAATGCAATCAATTTCCCAAAATAACGGACAGTTTTAAATTGTATGCAACAGGGATGTTATATATTAGAGAATATACTTTTAGTAGTTTTCGGCATTAATATCTTTAAGCGTACAAAATAAGAAGCAAAATTTGTTTAGCGATGATGCACTTCTATTTCAATGCTCTGCACTGTTCATGATTTATTTTATTTCATTTGCAAACGCAGCGTATTAGTGTGCTAAAAATCTTCCCCAATGCTTATTCCATATGTGTCTTTTTTTTTATTTTAAGTTTTAAAAACTACATCTTAATTGGCTCCTTGGTATTTTATGGTGTAACCGATAATTTGAAGAGAATAAAAATAAATTCGACTTTTCTCTCTTGCAAGCCTTTAATAATAGAAAAATTTAAAAAATTCTATAAAAATTGTCCAAAAAATTGCCAAAATTTGCTCATTGCTATAACTTTATATTCAATAACTAGAGGTTAAATTCTTGTTCTGTGAAGTGATAAAAAATTTTTATAAAGTGTTTTATTGTTTTTAGATTACTTTACGAATGAAAAACTTTAAAAACTTTACAGAACAAAAATTTAACTCTGGCACAAGTTTTTGCTTAAGCTGCTAACAACATAGAACATATATATGTGAGAACTCGTTAAAAGTTAAACTTTATTGAATTTTTTTACTACTATACGAAAGCGACCGTGACATGAGTCCTGACTAAATCTTATAACAATAAAATTTTCAAATAAAAAATCAAGTTCTTATCAAATTTTCATTTTCATGTTTGCTTTTGAAGAACAATTGCACATATCATGTATTGGTACTTTTGATTTTGCCTAAAATAGCAGTCCATATTCTCTTTATTGTTTTTTTTTTATAAAATTATATACATATATATATATATAAATATGACATAGTAGTGAACACATAGGTTTTAATAGATTTAATAAAGAAAACTACAAAATTTTCAAAAAACCAATTAAATTTAATAAATAGCAGCCAAAATTATATATAAATTATAATTAACTAGAAATATAAGCAGCATTAGAGCGAACTTGTACAAAGTGGCGGTTATAATTTTTTTTGTTTTTTTAAACTACTTTTATCTAAAATTATGTTTGTTCATCATAACATTTTGTGGTTAAAACTCTTATACAATGTTTTCTATCAAATGCATCAATGTTTTCTATCGTAAATGCAGTTCTGCTTTGATATTTCACTTTTGTTATGCGCTCATGTTTTAAAAACTATTAAAAAAATAAAAAAACAAGAAAAACCAGCCTAAGATCTTCATGTATTCAAAATTCAACAATTTATTATTATTATACTAAAAAAAAACAAAACAAATTTAAAAACCTAACGTAAGTAAAACAACAACCAACTAAATTACGGAATATGCAAATATGTGATTTTTTAATTATATTAATAGTAATTATTATTAATATAATTTCTGATAATAATTATTTTATTAAGTATTTAGTATTAATATTAACAAAACAAAAATCAACAAAACTACAACAAATTAAATACTAAATTACAAGGGCGTCAAAAATATATGCGTAATTATAAAATAAATGTGTAATTTAAACAACCCAACTTAAATAAATTCCAATATATAAAGATATTAAAAGTCTTGTCTTTATCTTACATGAGTTAAACATTGTGGAAGTTTGGTTTTCTCAGTTTTGAGATTCATCTTGGCAGTTTACACAAAAATGCCTATATTAAAGTCTCTTGACATCGTCCTTCTCCATATTACGACGCATAAAAATTTCCATGTGAGTTCATTAAAACAAAAAACACGAAATTTTTAGAAACTGCTGTGATAATTTGACATATCGTACTACATTTTATTTATAGGTTTGTTTTTAGTTTCATCACACATATTATCGAACCAGAGATGAATTTTGCTAAAAAATGTATATCAAATTGTTTTCGTTAAGGCAGTAAGTAATTTATTAAAATTGCAACGTAATTTTGCATGTTAAAGTCTACAACTGCACTATGTAATTCTTCACATAAAAAATAAAAATGAGATGTGATGAAATTTTACCACGTTTTCTAATTTGCGACTTTTAATTTTTTTATAAGGAATGCGCGCATATATGTGTAGAATTGGATGCTACCCCTTAAACAATAATATTTAAATTTGAAGCAGCCTGTGTTATACTTTCAATTATATTATAAATTCTAGGTAACTGAAACTCTGTTCAGTTTCATTAACTTGGTTATGTGCCAATCAGATCATTTTTACTTGGTGGATGTAATTTAAAGTGAGGCACATATTGGGTTGTTATAATAAGCTTGAGTGAAAGGAGTGCTCTCGTGTTCCTTGACCTGCACTCCATTTGACACGAATAAACCATATTAATAAATATACAATGAAGTCCATTTCACTTATAGTTTTTTTCAGCAAAAGAGTTAGCGACTCTTTTTGCAGGAATTTGAAGTGAAAATAGAATGTTCGTTATGAAATGTGAGTGTGCTATTTAACGCACTCAATCAGCATGTTTTAAAAATTATAAATATGCATTTTGTTAATTAAAAATAACTAACTAAAAACTTAATAACTCAAATTACATAATAATAACAGAACTAATGAATTTATAAAAGAATTAATAAATAGTATATATCGCACACTAAATATAAAACAGTCACAACTCAAAAAACATAACTTTTTAAAAGAAGCGAAAAATAAAACTCTTTGGTTGAAACTGCAGAAAAACCGAAATTTTCATTTGAACACATAAACTTCATTCTTCCAGTTAATAATGGTATTCCCTTAACGATCAAAATTTTCCATTTCGTTAACTCGTAAAATTCCGAGCCTCTGTTAAAGGAACGCACCTTTAGACTTCTGATAAATTTGTCATGCATATGTCAATAACAGCTGATCAATAAAAAAATTAAAAATAATTTATCTTCATTATTCATCATGGCGAAACAAATCGACCGGAAAATTTTTTTCCTGGAATTTGTTTGCTGTAGGTTTCTGAAATGGTAATAAGTGAGATAGCTGCCAAACTTAAGTGCTCAGTATTAATCTACCTCAAACATTTCGGGGCAACCTTTAACCTCATCCAATCAAACTCTCTGACAGAGCCTCACCTTTAACCTCATCCAATCAAACTGTCTGACAGAGCACCCAACGATGTGTCGAAGTGTTTCTCTTCCTTTTTGAAGCACTGCCACTATTCACTTCTATGCTTGCCAATTAGGATCAAATTAGCGCCAAAAGAAATAAAAAACCACCACACACTTTTTGACAGTTTGACAGCTCAAAGTTTAACCAAACTTGTTTACATTGTTTAAGCACTGAAATTGTAGCTTAAACATCGTAAGAAAATCGCCATACAAAATATTTCCATCATTCCCCATTTGCTTAAAATTAAGCAGTTTACGAAGTTTAAGCTGTTTCCGAGGTGTTAAGGGAATACCATTAATGAAGAAAATAATGTAAAAGATAGTGAGGTATGTATTTTCTGAATTGATTTATATCAAAAAGTCGATATAAAGAAATTTTGAGTTGTGACTGTTTTGTATTTAGTGTGCGATATAATCAATATTCTTGTTTTTTAATCGGATGAAGAAAATTATGGTGAAAATGATGTATAAAGAGAAAATACTAGGACCCTTAAAAATTATTCGAAATGTTATAATTTTATGTTGGAGACAATTCAATATTTTTTTAATATTTGCTAGCATCAAATGATGCAAAGCTGGAGCCGCTTTGTTAAATATTAAAATTTTTCTTTGATGTTTTAAATATATTGGTTTTGATGTCCAGTCATACTATAACAATAAACCTCCGAGGATTTGGCATTACATCTGAAGATTGATTAAATTGCAACTCTTTAAAAAACTTGCCAAGTTACTGATTACAGATTTACAGATTTGTGTGACGTCATTCTATTTCGAACCATTGTAACTGATTTTGTAAGAACTCATGTTAAAAATTTGCGTTAAAAATTTGGTCCGTGACGAAAAAGTAAATTTAATTGAATTTGTTTACTTATTCAAATAAATAGCTGATTGAATTCGTTTTCTTTAACATATTAACTAAGAAATCTTTGAAGAAAAACTCTGAGACCTACTTGTCATTATCCACATCTAGTTGAGGCCTTTTGGCGTTAAAAATGCTCGATGCCATCCGAATATTAAGCATATATATTTCTGACAAATTGTTAACGAAATTTAAAACTGTTGTATTCTTTCATTTGTTCAATCATAAAGTTGTTTTTTGCTATGCACCTACGCTGTATGCATTGTTTTTTAAAATTATAACTTACAGTTCACCCGGTTGTTTCGTTAACTTGGTTACGGTTTCTCTGAAACAACATGTTTGACAGAATGACTTGTTTTTGTTGTTGCAGCCGCTGATTGAAGAAAAAATCGTCGTAGAAGAAGAAACTAAATTGAAGAAAAATAATTTATTTTATAATATGCTGCATAAGAACAAACAAATGTTGTGATTATTCATAAGAAAAAGCAGAATTAAATAAGTATTTGATAGATTTGACAAAACAAAAGTGCAAAGAATCCATAGCAGCTGTCAGGCTAAGCCGTCAGCTAAACTTCTATTTGGAGCTGCAGGCAGCATATTCGAGGTTAATAATTTATTAAAAAAAATTTTGTTTCGCATCAATTGGCCTGTAAAAACATACTAGTTGGCGGCGACAGCCCCAAAAGCAATAGCTGCCGTCATGGTCTAATACGTAGCAGATTCTTCTTCATGGTGTCAATAAAGGTGAGTCCAAAAATGTTATTTTGTGTACTTGCATTAAAGTAAGAATAACATGGTATATCTTGCAATGTAACCTTATCGATGATGTTTATTTATTATTGTCATGTTTATTTGCCTGGACTGGGCAGACGCATGGGGAGACGGTAAAAAAATTTAAACATTTTTTTATCTGTTCGAAATATATTGTTGTTTTCTGCAACAACGTCGCTATCAAAAATAAAAAAAAGTTAATGTCACAGAAGTATTTATCAGCACATGATCTATACTATGTGTAATCTTGGTACGATATCTTTACTTTCCCTGTGAGCGCAGAACTTAATGTTACTTATCTTAATATATTTTTAAATTACATAAAAGGCGAATGAGTTTCTTTCCTTCTGTATTATACAGCAGCTACCTATGTAACTATTTTGAAGATGGTAAATAAATTTAAAAAATAAAAATAAAATTGTTATTGAAAAAATAAGCGTATTATACCTAAACATTTTTTGACTGTACGTTTCCTTTCGACTTATTCATAGACATTCGAGTATCAAATGCTGAAAGACAGAAATGATAAAGATTGTGTAAAGCTTTGTTGGCATCTTTACCGAAATTAAATTTTGACAGAAATGAATAAATTAACCAATAACCTCTTTTCCTAAAATAAGTTCTTTAAAACATTAAAAAATATTACGGACATCTGACCCATATGCAGATGTGTTAAATAAAAACATTAGCAGCTCGCGTCTATGTAATTGGTTGATTGTATTTAGACGAACATTACTTAGTAACTTATAAGCAAATTTAATAATTTATTTACAAATTTTTTCAATAGCTTTCATTTGTTGATAATAAAATCCTAAAGTCCTAAATACGATACCCTAAACTTCAAATGTTAAACAGTCTGAGAATGTTGATGCAGCTTTTGCTGTTTATTATTATTTATGTTTAATTCTAGAACACCAGGAAGTGTTCAACTTTATAGCTGATAAGCTTGTTTTCAATTAAAATAGCGTCTTATCATAAGCTTCAAATTCAGAAATATGAGTTGCATTGAATAAATGTTATTTTTTAATTTATCTTGCAGAGGTTTGCTGCTGTCTGGGACATGCAGGAATATTTAGAAATGATGATTTTAACAAATAAAAACTAATGAATGAAGTTTCTCGTTCTAGTTGGCATAAAACATGTAGGTCTACATAATGAAGATTCCATTTTCGAAAGCTGTATCTGATTATATTTTTCATATGCAACGAGCAACATTATTCCACACATTAGATTAAACTGATATTCGTTTCGAGATATTATATCATTAATAATATCATAAAACTTGGATGATATGATCCAAATCCCAAAATTGGAACACGCTCAAACTGCAGTTTTTTTTTATTATCTGCAGTTGAAAAAAAGACCAAAATCAATTTTGATGCATGAAACTCAAATTTTTCTTCATATTTATTTTTTATAGTAAGAAATAGTTCATACTTTTTTTCTTTTCGAATGACCAAGTGAGTCACATAAGGTTATGAACCCATAAGCAATACAGTGATAATGTACCGACAAACGTGTGTGTACGGGTACTATGAGTATTTTTTTGGTTTAAGTGGGAATGAGTCAAAGTTGAGTTGGTTTGTGTACACATTTTCAGAAATAGTCATGGGTCATGACTTAAGCACAATGGACTCGCAATAACGTGACCTAATTAAAACCATGAAAGAGTTCAGGTTTGCTAAATGTTCTCGTTTCGACCTACTTATGCAATATGTCTAGATTAAAATATGCTTTTCTGAAGAAAACAAAGAAATATTTATTCAAAAAATGGAATCCAAAAATAGGAAAATAATAATAACATCAAAAAAACAAAGGAGCACGTTCAGAACTGGCTGTTCATGTTATAACGATTTCTAACTTTGTTTACGTTTTAGAGTAGTTCATGGGGGAAAAAGTGTTCACGTTAAGCAGTGTTCACGTAATGCAGAGTTCACGTTATCTCGATTGCACTGTTATTTCAAAAAACAAATTTTATAATTTTATAAAATTTAAATTTTATAATTTTATAAATTTTTTAGAAAATTTTATCTCTATTTTTTGCCGTATCAAAAATTCGCTATTGCCTATTGTTTTATGGTTATTTTTATTTTTCATTCATTAGTCACTGAAATTCGACTAATTGTTGCAACTATTTTTAACAGTTATGCTTGCTAAATATAATTCCAATTCTAACTTGACATATTTTATTACTTCCTTCGAATCTAAATAGAAATGGCACGTACAATATATTAACTAGAACTTTACATATTTTACATTTTTACATAATTTACAGGGAGACATATTTTATTACTCCCTTCGAATCAAAATAGAAATAGCACGTACAATATATTAGCTTTGAAAATGATTAGAAATGTTAATGTTGCAAATATAGCAGTCAACGAATTAATTGTAATAATTGTGAGTCAAATGCCACTTTGCGCTTCATTTATTTCACTATTAATACATATGGCGGCCTTCAATTGTGGCGGCCTTGACCGTTCGTGCTAATTGCGTGGCTTGCAAGCCTTTGATCCTCGGTCTATCCGAGTTCAAATCACCAACTGACAGAAAGTTTTAAACTTAGTGGAAACGTTTAGAAAAAACTACTATATATAGTTTTATTTATATATAATTATAAAAAAACAGATTTTTTATAACACTGACTTTTAAGATTTATTAATAGATAAGATTGAATTTATATATTTATACAAGAACATTTCTCAAATCATAGGCATGCGCACAGAATGTGGGCATGCTTTGCCTATCCTTGTTGTACCCTAGTAACCTTAAAAAAATTGGACATTTCAATAAGTGTTTTGACGTATAATTACGTCTTACAGCGCGGTTTGTATGGAGTAGTTTTAACAGATTTTTTCAAGGTCATTAGGCAACGTTTTTGGCAAATACTTTAGGGTATACCTACAGCCTTTAATACTTTTCGTTCAAAGATAATATATATACTTCAATATCAGATATATCCTGCGCTGAATGAATATCTTACTTTGGATTTTGTCACTATTATATTAAAGTCACAAAATAGTAAAATATAAGAAAAAAAAATACATGTTCTTATATAAGAAAATCAATCATCAGCTGCTTATGTGCCTTTCTGCTTTCTTGTTTTTCTTTCGTTGTTTATGCTTGTATGCTTTGGTTTTGCACGAACTGATTGGTTCACTTTGGCAGCATTGTAAGCATTAGTTCGCATTGGGTTTATGTATGCACTACTGTTCTAGTATACTATTTTGAAACCAGAGTTCATGAACCTCTTTTCAACTCAGTCAATGAACTCAATCTGTCAAATTTAACGAAATAGGTCTGTGATCCGGTTAGATTTAACTCTTATGAAAAAAAAAAATGGATCATATTTCTTTTTATGCTTTTACCCAATAGATGGCGTAAAATTTTAATTTTTGTTTTTAATGCAAATTAATTTGGATTTCACATCCCACTAGCACTAGCGAGTGTAGTTTGCAAACTATACATCAAACAGAGACGAAAGTGTAGCTAGCAAACTAAATATCAGACAGAGATGAGAGGAAAGGACATGTGCTCAGCGTGGAATATAGTAACCATACGATTTTTTAAAAATCGGGGTCTACATTTTAATTTGAAATTAGTAGTTAAACTGAATATAGCTTGCAAACTATATATCGGGCAGAGACGAAAGTGGCACCAATGGAAAGTGCATTTGCTTCGCCTTCTTTTCAACTAAGTCAATCAACTCAACCTGTCAAACTTAACAAAATGATCGAACAAATTTTAAATTTTGCTTGTTTCTTTTTGCTTGCTCATTTAATCATACTTACTATTTAACTTTTTCTTTGTTTTGGCATCGATAAGTAGTCCGTAATTGAGTGTTATTCATTTATTTGTTAATTTTCGGAAGATCAATAAATATACGTGCAAAATGGACAAAACAATCGGACCACAGAGACAAAGTAGAAGAGGCTACAACTAAAACGGAATTCTACGTCTACACTTACGATACTATCGAAACTGTTTCTTTTTTTTTACACACTTATCACGCACGACCTCGGCCGCCACAATACTTCAAGCCATTATTAAAATTTTTCTTTAATATTTTTGTTGAATACTTACAGATAAGGTTAAGATTTCCTGCAAACTTTTTCAATTGCCTCAGAATCGCCAGTGAGCCCTTTTGGGAGTCATTCGGAGTCACTCGCCGAATGCAAGCAGCTGAAGCCATAAAAGCGATTCGTCGGGAATATTCGTCAATGAATCTCCAAGAGGGGTCTTAAGCAATTCGCTGTGAAGAATCGCGAACGAATCGCCGAAAGAGGTCTTAAACGTTTCGCCGGGACGATTCGCTAACGAATCGTCGATAGGGGCTTTAAGCAATTTGCTGGGAAGAGACGCGAACGAAATGTCGCTGACAAGAGTAACAAACGAATCGCTGTTAGTGGTCTTTAGCGATTTAAGGGGTCCTCAGCATCGTTGCTAAACGTTACAAGTTGTTTTATAGTTTAAACTAGCGGGTTCTACAGACGTTGTCTTGTCTCAATTCAATGAATTTTTTTCAGTAGTTCCACTTTTTGATTAAATAAAACGATTTTTCAGAGCCTGCTTCTCATATTCAAATGATCGAATTTGAAAATTTTTCAAAAAGCCATCTATCAACGATAGCCGGAATGAGCGAAGTAAGATTTTTAAAATTTTTCGTGAATCGCTCATTCATCCCTAGGACAATCGAAAAGCTAGGACATTATCCAACGATCACCAGAATGAACAAATGAAAATTTTGAAAATTTTACGTGAATGAATTTGAAAAAAATCTTTCGGAATATTTTGAAAATTGTTCATGAATTGCGCATGCATCCGAAAAGCGATCCATCTTCCAACGATTGCTTGAATAAGCAAAGGAAGATTTTGGAAATTTTTCGTGGATTGTGCATTCATCGCTTGGGCGATCGAAAAGGGATCCGTCTTGAATGAGCGAAAGAAAATTTGAATTGCGCATTCATCCCTTCGGCTGTCGTAAAGCGATCTATCTTCCATCGATTACCGGAATGAGCGAAGGAAGATTCTGAAAATTGTGTGTGAATCGCATTAATCTCGAGTACATTGCAAACTCAACTTTTCTTCCAAATGTTTGGAGGGTTTTGCCCGAACATAATTTTATAATCTTAAAAAAGAGCATGTTTTATGTACAAATGTTGTACATATTTTCAACAGCTTAAAATATTTCTTGTAATAAATCTTCAACACTTCATAAAAAAATATCTGTGTGGCAGCCACGTACGGTATAAGTGAAACTTTAACCCAAAAAAAGTTGAGAGGTTTAAGGGGTTAATTGATTTGCTCTTTAATATAGTTTTACTAAAAAAAGTTCCATTTCATAAAATGGCAAGATCATATTTAATCTGTTTTTATATTACATATTTCGAAAAATTTAAAGGTTTTGTACCGATAATTTTTTGCAAAGAAATGGCAAATGGCATTTTGCTGCTTTAGTGGTGTTCAGCAAGTTTAGCGTCCTTGTTATGAATTCATTTAAATGAGAAAATTTTTTGCATGATTAAAAGCAGATTCAATGCGTTTAGCTGTAATTTAGAATCACCATTCTAAAGTGCTTTATACTTGGCAATAGAAGCAAAAACTCCGAGTTTTGAAACCTTTTAGTACGGTTTTACTCCTCGTTTGAATTCGCCTATTGCTCTATACTCGGCTAATGCAGTTTCACTTTAAAAAAATTTCGGACTCAAACTTTGATGATTAGTTCGTAAGGTCTTTTTCTTCCTTAGATCTGTTAGTTTCGTTAGTTTGAACTCAAACCATTTCACCATTATTTATGGTGAGTTATTAATAACGTTATCGTTGCGTTTCATAAAAATGTTACATCGGTATTAGTCCTCGTTTAGTTCGCCATATGTTGTATACGCGGCAAAAGAAGTTTCACTTCAAAAACAATATTCAAAAAAATGTGTCTCTCTTCGGTTCTAAAAGAAAGTGTTCCCTATGTTATTTTAAAAAAAAAAATAAGCTTTGTTTTATTTTGTTACAATTTTCATTCTCTCTTTGATTCTGCTTTACTTAGATATGAACTAATTATACGAAAGTTTCAACAAGTAGCACATTGCAGTTTTAAAAAAAAAAAACGATTTGGCGCTGATAAATGTCCATTATGTCTGGAAAAGCGAAATGCATTGGCAGTCTTTGAGTCATAAACAAAAACAAAATACAAAAAGCTTAAAATAGCTACAAAAAGTAAAAGCAAAAACTATAAATTAATATGAACTACTTTGTCGCATTGGACCAAAGCTCATTTACCTCACATTTTCAGGACAAGAAAATAAGAAGGTTTTTCACTTTTGCTTTCATATTTGGCATCCACACTATTAGTAAATGTATATGTATGAATAGTGCCAAAATGAGTTGCACTTTTATTTTTATTGCCGTCCAAACTGTTTTTTGATATTAGTGCAGTTAATGATGATAACATCGCTACTTGCACTCAATTTTATGAGTTTATGCAAATCTGAAACTTTAACCTCATTTAGTATTATATTTTTATAAAAAGTCATCGTATGGATGTTATACAAAAGTTATCAATTTGTTATTTTCTTTGATAATCTCAAAGAACAACAACTTGCTTAAACGATATCATCATAACGATAACAAAAAAGTTGAAGTCATCAAATTAGAATTATAAACACCAAAACAAATTGGGCGGTATTGGACAACCAAGAGAGACTATCATTGTAACTGAATATCTAAGCACCAATTTAAGATTTTCTTACAAAATTAGTTACAAATTTGTATTTGTATATTATCATATGTATTTTTTACATTTGAAAAATTAAAGCTAAAAACTATTTTCCTAATAAAAAAGCCAACTCATTATCTTAGTTATTAAGTGATGATAATCATTATCTCTTGCACTAAAAAGTCTTTTTATTTGCACTATCTATAATACAGTTTAATTTCAATTATTTTTCAGTCATGCGTCGGAGTGTTTGCGAAAAAAAATGGAATCAAATATTATGATACTTATCAAGCAGAATAAATCAAAAGCAAGAATAAATAGAGTTTTCTGTTATCAGCATAATAATTATGAGCGGCTATTATGCCTGCCACAACTGGTTATTACTGAGTAGATATTAGAAAAAAACAAAACAAGATCAAAACTAGCAGACAAAGAGATGCTAGTGCTAAAGCAGTGCACCGAACACTGTGTCAAATGTATTGAAATTGAGTAAACAATAAAAAATCAAAATCAATTAAAGCGGGAGGTTTAACAAAAAACCAGGCGGAGAATTACAGACAAAGCAAGCACAAAATATTAAAATCAATTACAAACATGCTGGGCAGAACACAAAAACTTTTGCTAGGCATCACCATATTAATACTCGTCGATGTTATCTGGGTCTCATCAAGCGAACTGACAAAGGTAATAAATTATTCTAATTATTTTTTTCGATTATTGCATACATGTGCTGAAAATTATATACTCTTACTGTTCGATTTGCAGTTTCTATACGAAGATGAAAACTTTGACAAACCCTTCTTTTGCACATACTTCAAGACCTCAATGTTTACCATATATTTAATTATTATCGGGTTAATAGCTCCATGGAAGGAGTCGTGCGATAGACAGAATGCTAACTATTCCGTAAGTTTCCTGAACTAACTGTGCCTGGTTTTGTTTTTAATATAAATATATTTTTAAAATATCAGATGATGGATCAGTCTGCAGATGATGAAAACTATTACTCACATCAAGGATCACTGGTAGTTGTCTCAAATATCTTTGCTCAAACCATATAAATTAAATCAAATAATTTTTGTTTTCCTTCAGAGTGATCCCACATTCATACCAATACGCACCAGTGTTAGCAGTTCACAAGGTGTTGTTTCAGGCACTGAAAGTGATGACTCCAGCATACGTAGTGTACGCTTTAGTAAATTGGCTGAAGTGCGTGAGATGTCAGCACATGAGGCTACGGAGGCTCTAATGTCGCGTCTCTCATATGCAGCCAGCATGCGCATTAGACGTCAGAAAACTCACCACAAGACTGCAAAGACAGCGCTGCTCTTCTGTGTGCTGGTTAGCTGAGTTATTTATTATTTTTTTAACATGTTATTTTTAATGAAGTTTGAAATTAGCTTTCAACTGACGTTTTTATTGTTTATTTCAGTGGTTTGCTGCTAACTATTTATTTCAACTGTCCTTAGAATTAGGTGAAACAGCTATGGTGACTTTGTTAAGTTCATCCTCTTCATTTTTTACACTAGTCCTAGCTGCATTCTATCCATCATCATCGGGTGATAAGTTTACAATAACAAAATTCTTGGCTGTTGCGATGAATATTGCTGGTGTGGTAAGTAAATAAAATGCTGGTTTGAAGAAAATAAAACAACAATATAATATGACTCTTCCTGATAAGGTTACCGTTACTATAAGCGATGTGCATGATTCAAAATTCTCACGTGGCGCTCTTTTGGCTCTTTTTAGCGCATTCTTTTATGCCGCTTACTTGGTGTTTGTTAAAAGAAAAAGTGATACCGAAGACAAAATCGACATTCCACTATTTTTTGGTAAGTTCTGTGCGAAGGCGAGAAATAAAAGGTAAACGATTTTCCATAAGCCAGAGAGTTTATAGGAGTTTAAAGATAAATTATGATTTGAAACAGGAACTGTAAATCAGGCCTTAGGCACAGCACATCACTGAAAGAATTTTCGTCAAAGGGTCAGTGCAATAATGGCCACTAAAATAACGCCCACTTGTAGAGATGAAAATGGTTACAGATACGCAGTGCGCACTTAAATTGTGAAAGTAGCATGTTTCCATTCCAACAATTTCGGAGAATGCAGTACGACGTCACCAATCGACGAGTATGGAGTTAGAGAAGGTTAGAGTTACCATCCAACGACAGAAAAACAAAGCAGCATGTGCCCACGACCTGGCAGCTGAATTGTTTAAAACCGGCCGCGATGAATTGATAAGGTGCATGCATCATCAGCAAAATATGACTAGCGGAAAGCATGCACGATTTGAATCTCAGACCCGACAATCTGCACCAACTACCGAGGCACACATTAGTCTTATTTCAGTTTTCTTATTGCAGTTTTCGGTTTAAAGATAACAGATAAAGATATCTCATTTTAATATATGATGCGGTGATCCGACCAGGCCAAACAAAGGCCGCACTGTGTATTTTTCGGATGTTCTGACGTTTCGATAATATGTCTTGGATTATCTTCGCTTCAAATGTGAATGCTTATCATGACTTAAAAAATTAACCTCATCGCTGAACAGCATCTTTCAACGCAAATTATCGTCATTCGGTTTCAATTCTACTTTTTCTGATATGATGACTCTGATTGAGTCATTCTCAATAAAAAAGCAAACAATTAGGCGTGCACATAAACTTCTTTACATTACAAGATGTCTCTATTGTATGAACCACATACCTTGTCTAAGTAGGCTTTAAAAAAACATTACGTTTTGATTCATTAAACTGTTTTTTTATATATTTAAAGAACCTTAAATTGTTTTCATATTTAAATCTTTTACATATATGTAATAATTTTCTATTTCAGGTTTTGTTGGACTCTGGAATTTGCTCTTGATGTGGCCAATTTTCTTTATATTAAATTTTCTTCATATTGAAAAATTCGAACTGCCCAATCAAAATCAATTTGCCATTCTTTTTCTGAATGGTTTGATTGGTACCGTTATATCAGAAGCACTTTGGCTATGGTAAGATTTTGCAATAATTTTTTGAAACTTTAAAAAAAAAATGCTTTTATTTATAAAGGGGCTGCTTTCTCACATCGTCGCTAATAGGCACCATTGCTATGTCACTGCAAATACCACTTTCCATTGTCTTTGATTTATTGCTCAAAAAGAAACCTTACTCGCCTCTATTCTATATGGGTTCTGTGCCGATATTCGTGGCATTGATGCTGGTGGCCTTGCTTATGAAGAATGATGATTCCGATCCACTAATGAAACTCTTCAAAATAATTTATCGTAAAAGTTGTAGATGCAAAACACCCAGCATTGTACGGTGAGTTTTTTGAAAAATAGTATTGTTATTATCGTGACTAAGTAATAAAAAATAAAAGAGAAAAGAACGGAAACGAAATATTTACAATAGAATATTTAAAGCAACATATTAATTTTTTACTTTTATAACAAAATCTAAATAATTCTGAAACATTTTTTACAGTATCAACGACGAGGAACAGCAGGAGTCTCTTATAGGAAGCAATGACTGAAGCTCATATACAGACCGATTATACTTTGAGTGCGTCCTCTTTATATTTTGCTCATGCAATCAACTTTTGGCTGTTTCCGAGATGGTGTTTCATTCGTATTGTTATTTAGAAACAACCTTACTTTATTTAAATGTTCAATCAATGAATATACAACTGTTAAATTATGACTTTGTTTTACACAAAACTCGCGCGAATTGCACTTTTGAACTCTCATGATTATTTTATTTTGTTTGTTTTTAGCTTTGATATTTATTTTAACTTCTTAATTTAAATTTATCTTTTATTGTGATATTAGCAAATGTTAATGAAATTGTATGCAAAATTTGCTTTGAAATACAAACTCATATTTATTGATATTGCATTTGTATATAGTTTTTGTTCTTTAATTAGCATTAATGTTTTAATACCTGTACTCTTCACACTTTTTGAAATTGAAGACGAAATAAATTATTTTCCTTGGAAAAGTATTTAAAAGTAAGCTCGTTGAAGCTATAATATATTTTACTGTTGTATATTATTTAGTTATTGTAATATTGCTATAAAAACTTTTCGTTAAACATATTTTATAAAATTTAGATCCAGCCATATACAAATAATTATAAACACTGTTCAGATCCTAGTATAGTATTTGCAAGTTACTGTATAAAAGTAAACAAAATCAATAAATGTCTTGCATTTGTAATGTCAGTTCATCATAACAATAATAAACAAAAACTACATGTAAATTTGTAAAAATGAAGCAACTGATTCCACTAAACGTTTAAAATATATACCTTATATACACATAATACTTAAAAAAAAAATCCAATTTGTTTTATATGACAATTGTTATAAAAACATTTCATCAAGGTAAGGAAGTAGTCATACTTTCGTACTTTTATGCAGTTTCTATTGTTTTTGAGTAATTGTAAATAACCTTAATATAAAAGTCTAAGTTCTGTAGGAATAATTTTGCTGTTCGCAACAGTTCATATCGATTTGACTTTAAAATTGATTAATTCTCGGTCTCACCCAATTGGAAGAATATTTAGTTATTGACCAGTGTAAATAAATTCTTAGGTCATTCAACTTCGAATCTCTATACATATTATCGATGAGTACTTTATCTCAATACCGTCCCATCACTGAATTGTATAAGATTATAGCAGTTCACATTTAGGGATGACAAGTTGCATTGATGCCAGATTCGCGTGATAAATCTCTTTCAAGTGATTTTGTAATTGCCGTAAGATGTGTGAAATCCCATAAGGTGTTTTAATTAAGTGTGCAATTTTTAATGCGTGTTTTATTTTTCTTCACACAAATTTAAATTTAGATTTCATGTATTTGTCTGGCTATTTCGTGCTTTTTTCAACATATACAATATTTTCAAAACAACACAGGAATTTTTAGAGTGAATTTTAAATTGATGATCAATTTTGGTACCATTTTTTAAGTTAAGTTTTTATTATTTTTAAATAGCTAAGAGAGTTTGTGTAATTTGTATATCATTGTGGTTTTTTAGGCAATTTTTAGCTTTTAGATATTTATAATAGCTGTGTTTTTACCAAGCGAGTTATAAGAAAACGACCGCTTATCATGTGAATAAAATAAATTTGCTTAAATAATACAGAAAACTGGTAGTCGCTTAAATGTTTGCCGTTTAAACTTATTTTTTAAAAATTTCTTTTTGATGAATATTTCAACGAAAATGCATTATATAATAAGAACAAGCATGACTATATAAAAAACTATTAATTTTTTAAACTTTTACTTTTGGAAAACTTTGCAATCTCGGTTTCATTATCAAAACCAAGTTTTAAAACTTTTACTCATAAATCAATAGTTAATAGTCAAAACATGAAATATAAATACATTGTTATAAAAAACCAACGAACTTGAAAGAACCTCCTTCTTTTTGAAGTCGGTTAAAAATCGGAAAACCTCTAACGATTGCTTTCCTGAGAAGCTATTCGAATACTGTGCTATTCAGACTGTTGGGACTGGAGTCAACAGATATCCATGTAAACTATCTTAGCAGATATTCAAGAACAATCTCCGACGATTGCAGTCCTGAGAAGCCATTCATACAAGCTTTAGTTTTATAGTATGTTTACAACGAAGTTTAAACACGTTTTATAGCGATTGTGTTTTATTACAAAGCACGACTGTTTACACCGGCTTTATCAGGTTTTAGATTGACATTTTTGCTTTAACTTCATCCATTTATTTCCATTTTCACTTCCACTCTTCCCTTCTCTTCTCTTTCATTTTCCATAGTGTGTTTTGACCTATACAGTGTTTTAATGGTGTTAAATAATAAAACGCGCTATGAGGTGTTTTAATTTTTGTCTGGTTAAACACTCACAAAACATCGTGTTTTGGCTCTTAAACACAATAAATGCGTTAAACACGTTTTGGAGGTTCGGTGTTAACATACTATTAGTAATGTAATCTAACAAAGCAGATCTAGAACAAGCAGAAAAAAAGTCTAACAAATGAAAAAGTCTTAAGAAAAGCCTTTCCTTAAAGTGGTCAACAAAAACCATTTGATGCCAACTCGCTACATCGCTCATGATCTCCGCTAAGGATTTGTACGTTCCCGCAAGATGACTATCACACATCGTTTCCAAACCATATTCGAATCCACGTTCAAAGCGTCAAAGCGGACAAAAGAAGTGGTTCTTCCAGAATCCACTGATTTAAAACATTGAAATTGTTCAAAATGGTGTTCAAAGACAACGTGGAAATGTATTTCAAAATAATTTTTAATTAGAATTAATATAAGAAAATCCCAGTGAAATTAAAAAAAAAGTCAGCTGAGAAAAGAAAAGAAAAAAAAGCACATGTTTTTATCTAATGTTAGCTGCACTATTGTTTTGAATTCTTATGAATTAACAATTAAGGTTGTAATATGAGCAAATATTCAATATATAAAGAAAAAACTATGCTAGTGGTAAGTAAAACAAAAGAAACTGACCCCTTAACTCATCAAAATATAATGCCGCGTTTCCATGCAATCTTCTACGATCTCCCACAATCACATTTTTTGTAAGACAGAATGAGCATGCGAACCCTATCGAATGGGATTGGCTAATGTAAGTGTGAAACAAGCATACATTTTCTATTTTTATAGCATGTGATATCCCTTGTGATTTCATGAGATACTAGAAGATAGAAAAAGTTAAACTTCTTGAACTTCTCCTATAAAAGTGTATCACATGCTATAATATTTTACAACCGTGTTTATAGCTGCATGGCATTTTTAATTCTATGTGACATTTCTAAAAATTTTAATATTATCGGCAGACAAACAACAGCTTGAAATTGCAGAGAGTAAGTTTTTGACTGTTCCTTTCTACATAAAAAGTTAAACTATTCCTTTTCACGCTAGATTGTCGGCGCTCTATGGAAGAGGAAGTGCTGGATCTCAAGCAAAAATCGCTCAGCTTCTTTCCGTCATGCCAACTGATTCTTTCTATTTGCCACAATGCAGTTCCACAGGCGCCAGCTCAACGATGCATCGCTACGTATGAACGATACTCCACCATTGCAATGAGCTGGTGGTGATCCAGGACCTTTCTTGCTTATTACCACGTTTATCCGACGCTTCAAGTCGGTATAATCGAAGTAGCTTCGGATGGCATCGTACCCATTTCGGTAGCAACACCAGGAAACACTTTGCCTCTTCGAATTTAGATTCGAATGACACCGTCTACTAGCCGAAAGGTAGCCCCGTTGGTGGTGGCTCAAGTAATGGCGGCGATGTTAACGCTTGACAAATTAATGCAAATTATATACTACCGCGACAAGTTTAAGATTTTTATTTTTATAATTGAAACAATTGAAAACAAATAACAATTAAATAACTAAAAATTTATTTCTATTTGAATTCCACTGAACTTAATTCCAAGCTGCCTTATGACGGACTGCTGCTCCTTAAGATTATTATTTTTATAATTGAAACAATTGAAAACAAACAACAATTAAAAAACTAAAAATTTATTTCTGTTTGAATTCCACTGAACTTAACTCCAAGCTGCCTTGTGACGGACTGCTGCTCCTGCTAAAATCTTCCTGTTTTTGTTTTAGTTTCGGCTTTTTTATAGCAAAAGGTACATATATGCATCTCGCTATTTATAGCAAGTGTTTTGTGATATGGGATAGGATAAGATACTGGAAGATCGCATGGAAACGCGGCATAACAATTATTTTCAGGCATATTTCAAAATTGCAAATTTTTATTGCTTAGAATTGTTATAGCACAAAATATAAAATGTAATCATTACTTTATTCTGTTTGTATTTCTAGAGAGCAAAAAGCAAAACTTCTGAATTTCACAGGACAGAAAATTCTGACATTGTTATACTTTTGTGGCGGTTAACATTTTTGAGAAGAGAACACGATTTATTTTGAAGTCAACATTTTCTTTTTAGACAAGAACAAAAAAAAAATTAGAACTCTTGAAGAGGACAGAAAAAATGCAGAATTTTTTTTCAGAAACATATATACCATTTCGAATTAAATTACATAAAGGTTGGTATGAATTCCTTTATGTAATTAATATTAAATTTAGAAATGTATACCGTTAAAGAGCGCAGTATTATGCCGTCAAATTCTTTGCAAAATTATGTTTGCAATATAATAGACTTGTGCATTGGACCAAATGAAAATATTTAGTTTTTGGTTATCGAACTTCCGATGTCAATATTACCATCTCTAACAATCTACTACTTTCTCAACATCAAAAAGTTGCAACACTGGTTTCTTATCATTTCTAAAAACTAATAAATTAACCAATTGTTATCTTGTTATAAACGTTCGTATATTTACTAAATTGTCTCTACTTATGTTTTCATAATTCATCGATTTCTCTTTGCAGTGTAATCTTCTTTGATTACGTGTCGTTTTCTCCCCATTCCACAAGAGCTACATAATCTAACAACAAATAATATAGCTTGCTGTCTTGTCGCCCCATCCCAAGCCCCCATTTGTATCCAACAAAAGCGCACACAAGCATAGAATTTACGTACAGTAAAATTATTGGAGCAGAGTTCTGGGGACATTCGCATTTATTCGCTCATCACTTGCTGACGAAGAAGGTTCGCTTGATTTTGTCCGCTTTAGCTTTATAGTTTTTTTTAATTCGTCTTAATTATTTGATATAGCAAAAAAACAGACTTGTACCAAAATGAAATTGTTTTTGAGTTTTTGCCTGTTGGCGCTCGTGGCCGGCATTGTTGTAGCCGATGATGCAAAAGGACCAAAAGTGACTGATAAGGTGACCACATTTAATTCTTAGAGATATTTCATAAAAGGAAAAAAATCCATGCTCTTGGCATTCAGTCAATTTTAGTCGTTTGCTAATAATTTGTTATATGTTTTATTTTTTCTTTTCTTTTTGCAAATCAATTGTATGTTGTCGCGTAGGTTTACTTTGACATCACCATTGGTGGCACCCCAGCCGGTCGTATTGAAATTGGACTCTTCGGCAAGACTGTAGAGAGGACGGCGCGCAACTTTAAGGAATTGGCAGACAAACCACAAGGCGAAGGGTAAGTTTTTACTTATTTTAAAATTATAACAGGATACGTCTAGTTGGTTTAAGTGCACGTGGCTTCTCTTTATGATTTAGCTAATTATTTGAAACAAATTTTAAATATTTGTCAGTGTATTTTTTGTGCAATATAGCATTGTTAAAAAATTATTTGTATGTAGTATTAATACCACTGATAAGAAGCGTTGAGATTGAAGACTAGCGACAGGTGCTAGCTATGACATTTAGACAAACAACAAGTTGTAACCTACAACTGGAGGGAACCGTAATTAACGTTACTAATGTGTTGTTCTTTTGAGAATATTAGTTCTTTTTTTTTGCAAATTATTTCTAGATAAAGAAAACTAGTTGAAATTTATGGAGTATTTTATGGGGTAAACCGGTTTTATTATTGCCATTTATATATAGTTTAATTATACTTAAATTCTTATTTCGTTGAGATAACTTTTGAACTTTTATTTTAAGTTTTCATAAATCTACTTATCGAGAAATAATCGGCTACTGTTATTTAACCGGTTTTTGCAGCTTTATGATTTATGCATAATTCGATAGAACATCAATTTCATGAACTTGCTTTAACTGTATTTAAGTTAAAGTGTTATTTTTTATACTCTTTAGAAGAGCTTTTAGACCAGAGTTTCTCCGCGGTTGCAGTTATTATTTTCCTAGAAAATAAAAAAAGTTTTTCTAACTTGTAAAGTGTGTAAAATTTGAAGGCGGTCGGATCAAAATTGTCATTGAGTTATACTTAAAAGTTATGACAGCCAGGTTTATACGCTTTTTCGATCAACTCTCTGTCTCAAGATCTGCCAGAGGTTGGCAATAGAATTGATATCTGGTGCTTGAGCTGGCCAGTCCATTACCTCAACTTTGTTTACTGGAATGTCCAATTTGCAAGAATGTCCAACGTAATGGCATTTCCCAATCGTCATATAGCATCATGACTTGAGCGAAGTCATGACGAAAAACACCATAACTCGACGTCCATCAAATATAAAAGTTCTTCCAAAACAGTTATTAAGCCTTTTACAGCTAAGAGTCTTCTTAACTTCAGCATTACGTCGGCACCAAAAATTATACTTTGGGACTCAAAACTAAAGTCCTTTTTGCTGTTTTCGTTTTGATAATAAAAGGTTTTTTAAGGCCCAACAACGAAATAAAAATCGAGCTTCTACAGCCCTTCGGCGAACAGAGTGTGGTGTTATTGGTGGTGCAAGTGATTTTACAAGATCTTTAGGTGACATTAAACATTGTTTTTTGAAGTACGCAATAAATTTTAGTCTTCTCTGGAAATGTGCTCCATCCGCCTTTATGAAATATTTAAACAATACTTGAAGAATACAAAAGATGCATAAATACTTTTTGTCTCAAATCTTTTTGTTGAAATAGCCGACGCTTAAGTTGAGACTCATAATAAAAGTGGTTTTGCAGCAGGAAGTATTTTTGGTCTATGACAAGTGTATCAAAAACAGAAAACCCCAACGACTCTTTTTAGTATGAACTTAGATGAGGTAGATAACCTAGAGTTGTTTACGCTAAACGCCATTTAAGGCAACCATGACCTTTTTGCGTATATTTCAGAAAATTGTTTGAGTTTCGTCTTGAATTTGTTTGTAAATAATTTATAAGAGAACTTTTAAATCAAAATGAAGTTTATGTGTTTTCAAATGATAAGTATTTTTGCATTATTAAATTAAATGCTATTCGTTTTCAGTGTTTATACTTTTTTTTTAAGTTGTTTTAAATTAATGCATGTATTTATGTAAATTTTTCAATAATTAATGAAAATAATGAACTTTTATTAAATTAAAAGCTTTATTAAAACAATTGAATCTTACAAAAAAAATTTGATCGCATAATATTGCATTATTGCAAATATCAACGAAAGTATATTTCACAATACTCTGTTTGACAAGTATTATACAAATAATTAAATAAAATATGTCTTATAATTTACAAAGAACTGGTCGTCAGATTGAAATATTTAATTTTTCACAACTAAAAATCATAATAGGTCTATAGATAAAGAGGTAAAAATTAACGAACATAAGTCGCATATTCATTAACAACCAAGAGGCACGAAATCTCAAACCAAAAGATTTATGTAAGTGGCTTACATACATATTCAATAAGTTTTAAGATTACTGTCAATTATAAAAAACAAAATTATTCATTTTGTAAAAGCTTAATTAAAAATAAAATGTTGCCTTAGGGTGATCGCTGCAAGCGAAGCGTTGCTTAAGCTCTTTCTTTACTACCAGATTATATGTTAAATAATGCTGAAAGAAGTGATGCTATTTATAAGCTTCTTGAAGTTACTTTGAAAGCTTCACACAAATGATTGGTGTTTGAAATAAATTTTATGAAATATTAGAAATAAAACTGCATTGTAGTAAAAAAAAACACTTTTACTTTGACAAGGCAAAGCATTGCTTATAGCATCTTCTTGCAACAATTCTCTGTTTTGTCACTAGTGATAAGCCGCCCCTCCAATCGTTTATAATTTTAAGTTTAAATTGACTTGAGTACTTGTTTCTTGTCATTATTTTCATCTCATAGATTTTTTAGCAATTTTATAGCATAAATAAAAATTTATATAGCATATAAATTGTTTAGCTTAAATCTTTATATAATGCTTCTTCTTACTTCAAAAAAAGCTTTACGTGCATTTGAAATGTATTTTAAACATAATATCAGGGGTGCTTTCGTTTTGTCCGCTTTATTTTCTGATGTAAAATATTTCTTTGTTACTAAATTTGTATTTTTTTTAAATATTAAATTTATTTATTTAAAAAATGTATGAATTAATAAAATAAGTAAAACAAAATAACTTAATACCGTTATTTGCATGCTAAAATTAGTGATATGAAAACAATGCGCTTAGGCGGTGCTTAAGGACCAATACTGTTGTATGTAGCTCGTCTCTTTGATAGCCAAAATGCAGCCCGGCGCCTTGCTCAACCAAGCTCTTAACATATAGGGTAGCGCATAAGCAACATTAAGATTTATTTAATGAATTACTTGTTCTTTCTGATTTAATTTAACGTTGGAATTATTCAAATTTAGATTGTAGTTTGGAAATATGTTCATATTATGTTTTGAAAATAATATATGTATATCAAGGTGCCTCGACTTGTATGAAGAAAAAAAAAGTTCCCCCATTTTTGGAGGTTTTTGCAAAATGGTTTTAGCTCACTGACGGATTTCGGCATAGCCAAAATATTTTGGGAATCATCATAAAATACATCAAGGTTCATTTTAGGATGGGTACAAATGAAACTGTTTTTTCAAGGCACCTTAATGTATATACAATTTTTGCCATTCCTTTCTTCAACCTGACGTGCTCTTTCCAGAGCCTTTCCGACAATTTTTCTTGGAATTTCAGGTCTCAGCGTCTTGACTTCTTCTCAGATATTGAGCTTAAGCTGTCGGATGGTTCTTGATTTATTGGCATACACCTTATCATTTAGCTAGCTGAAAGAAAAAAAATCGGAAGTCGTTAATCAGTCTTACATTCGAAAGTGTTCTAGTCTTAGTCTAGCCGTCCTAGACCAAAGTTGGATAAGCTGTGTGTGACAGCCACAGAATTGGAACCACAATGTTGGATAGTTCTGTACTTTTGGATTTAAGAAATGTTTAATAATTGCCCGGTATTGAATACCCGTTTCACATTTCACATTTACCGTTTCACATGTTCGTAGTTTTCGATAGTCTTTAACAATAATTTTCATTTCTCAACAATCATTCTCATTCAATTATTCATTTGATCTTCAACAATAATTCTCAATATTCTGCAATTGAGCTTAGTCACGTGACCATTGAGGTGAGAATGGGCTTCAACGCGCATTATGACTTTTTGAATAAACTCGTTGTTTTCAACACAATTCTTGAAAACGGCAACTATATTGAATGCGTTCTTGTGCTTCATTTGGTTTTAACTCGTGAACTTATTGAATCTTATATGGGAAAAGGTGTATCATTCTTTGTAAAATTCTTTACAAGACAGCCTATACAAACTTACACACTACTGAAAACGTCGCCTGGTGGCAGTTTCGAATTTTCCTCAATACTTGCTTGCACCCGTATTCAAGGTTGCATTTTCACAAATTATGCATCTTTGCTATACTGCGAGAATACCCCTATTTAATTTGGTGCAACATCCACCTTCGATAACTTTGCATACTCTAATATGATAATTTATTGGGCACTTCCTATCGACACACTTCCAATTCTATCCTTGTCAAGAAATAAGGAGAGGAAAAAACTTCGCTCTCGGCATCTTGTACCACACAATTTTTAAGTGGACACGATTTTCATTCGTGCGGTTGTTTGCTGTGTTTGGGTGACCGTTTTTAAAACAACGCGTATCGTAAAGTTTTAACTAGCAATTGTTCAGCTTTTTCTAAACTTAATGTGCGCCATAACCAAATAAACAAAAATAATATCTCTCTTAATACGAATTACTACTATTCTTATTCACGCTCCAATTCAAATTCAATTAAGTATTACAATTATTTAAATCAGCATGTATACAATTAAAGTTTGTCATACATAATAAATTGATGTAGATTATTCATAAATAAACAACATATACTTTGTCTCATTCAATTGCCTAGACTTAATTTTATCTTTAGTCACATTTAAACTAGCGCATGTCCTCAAAAGAACGCACTAGAGAACAATCACAAATAGCAAAAAAGATTTGTTTATTATTGATGTTGAAACTTTTGGTTGGAATTTCGTTAATATGTAGAAGAATGTGATTTTGTTACGCATCAAGTTTTTCTAAGTATAGTGATTGCATTCATGTGTTTACTATAAACATGAATTTTGTCGTAAAATTAACAAGCTAGAATCAATTGGTCTCAAGTATCAAGATGCGCACTGAACTGCACATGCTTAATGTACTTGAGATTATTATGTTATAAATATGTTTACATTTATTTATCTAATTGATTTAAGAAAAAGATAATTTTATTTTTAATATATTTCTTAAAAAAAAAATGCTGTTTTTAAATTCTTCCGATTTGCTTTAATTTCTTCTTTATCTCTTCTTTATTCTATTTACAGCTTCAAGGGTAGCAAATTCCATCGCGTCATCAAGGACTTTATGATTCAGGGTGGTGATTTCACTAAGGGCGATGGCACTGGTGGACGCTCCATCTATGGTGAGCGTTTCGCTGATGAGAACTTCAAGCTGAAGCACTATGGCGCCGGTTGGTTGAGCATGGCCAACGCTGGCAAAGATACCAACGGTTCACAGTTCTTTATTACCACCAAACAAACCACCTGGTTGGATGGTCGTCATGTTGTCTTTGGCAAAGTTTTGTCCGGCATGGATGTTGTGCGCAAGATTGAGTCTTCCGAAACCGATAGAAGTGATCGTCCCGTCAAGGATGTTGTCATCGCGAACTGTGGCTCAATTCCAGTTAGCGAACCATTTGCTGTTGCCAAGGCTGATGCCACCGAATAAATAATAAATAAGTTTTTTTATATACTTTAATATAATTCACAATTTGCACCAGCAAAAACACCAACAAAACCTATATCATCATGTTAAAATCCTTACTGGCAACATTCATAAAACACAACAAAATAGTATTAAATATTAAACACAAAAAGTAAGTAAATTTAATTGAAAATCTACAAGTATTTAATATTAATAAACTATTTAACTGTGTTAAGCGTATTAATGTAGAATTGTATTTAATAAGAAATCGAAAAACATTTTTGCATTTATAATATAAACAGTAAGAAAGAAAGAAATCCTTAATAGCCAAGTTAAGCGATGCAAATACATGACAACAAGTTTGTGATTTATAAAAAAAACCGAAAAAAAAACGTAGCGTTGATCATTTATTTTTTTTTGTTCAACACGTAAGTTTAGTGAACTTTTGGTGAATAGCATCGCTATTTTATTTTTCACACAGAACACATCATTGTCAGCCACATCTTTGCTTCCAGGTCTTGTTCACAGTGCAGCCTGTCGGTATAGTTATTTTTCTCGCTCCAGTCTTTAATGTTGTGTTTATTTGTATTTTATATAAACACAAAAATACTCAGTTCATGGCCTGAACCATGGAACCGGTTTCTTTCAATCTTATACTATATTATATATAAAAAATCGCTAAACAACATGAAGATAGCATAAAGAGCAGAGGAGTAGCAGCAGGAGGATGATGTCTATATTGTGCCTGCAATTTTTAGCCAAATGTATTCTTTGTATGCTAATTTTTGAATATCTAAACCTGTTGATTTCGTATGCAATGACGCGCTAAATAAGATTATCAACATCGTGATCAAACTTTCGCTAATAAATTATGTGGAAGTGATTTAAGGCGTTCAAGAAATATATAAAGGAGACTTAGTGTTTGTAACGGTTAAAAGCATTTCGTAAAATTTAACTGATTTATATGAATGTTCGTTCCTTTTATTAGAAATCTTGACCTTTTTTCAGCTTTTTTTCGAGTTCAACGATCTTTTTAAGTGTTTAATTAATTGATAGCAATATTTATATGATAATGAGATTATGATAATATTATTTATCATATATAATTAATTATATGATAATATAATGAAAGAAACATATTGGTGAAAGGCTAAGGTACTAGAAAATTTATTCGTAAACTTGCGTGTTTTGTGTTTTGTGTTTTGTTTATGTTTTTTAATTATTTTTTAATATTTGACTACTTTTTAAAACACATTTTCCATATTCCAAATAGCGGAGTAACTTTGGAATATTTCTGATAGAGGATAGGCATGAACAATTTTTTTCTAAACTAAGGTATATTTCAGCATTTCGTAGTTTTTTAATATTTTATATTTTAATCTATACGATTATAGAGCATGGCTAATAGCGTCAGAATTGTTTTTGTTGCAAAAATAATTTAATTTAAAAATTGCAATTATGATTTTCTTGCATTTCGTCATATCATATAAGGCGAATTTATTTTGGTTTTTGTGACATCGATAAGATAAGCGAGAGGTTATCTTCTATGTTCTGTGTTAGCTTTGCTGCAAAGGTCTCCTTATTCCAGAAAATCTAAAAACGCTAAAGCAACACTTTATGAATCGCTCAGAAGCAAAGTGGTCCAACCTACAAACGATTTTTTCCTTATTATGCTATCTGACCTGAGATTTTTCTTTATTATACCCTTAATGAGATTATATTATATTTTGGGATAAACATATCTTCCTTAAGATTCTGACATTATTGAAACTATTATAGTAAATAGTTTCACTCCTTTTTTTTAAAATGCGTTATGAAAATTAAAAGTTTAAGCAACAAAATTTTCAGTTCCATTCAAAAGAGAATTCGATTTTACGCAGATATGAAGCAACTTTGGCAAATTTTTTAAGGTGGTCTTGCTGTTTCTTAAGAGCGACTTAAAATTCATTAACTTTTTCAAATCAATTTTTCTCTATTACTTCAGTATGTGGTTTGGACCATTTTGATTCTGAGCGCCTCTTGTATCATTAGAAACGTCTTGATCTGTATATAAGCATAAAATTACACACTGCATTTCTGAGTGTCACTTCCGAAGTAATTTTAAGTGTAGAATATGAAAATTTGTTCATCACGTCAGGATTTAGCGATATTCGAGGTTGTATACATTAGACCTGCTCATTTGGGTTGAGTAAAATGTATGGAGTGTTGATGCGAACATTTCTAAAAAATTTCCCGAAAGAACAGTTGGTAAAGAACATTTATAAAATGACTGCTTAAAGAACATTGGTTTCAAAATTGTTAAAATTTCATTTTTTTTTAAAGATATCAGCTTACTAGAGGCTTGGCTCAATCAGGCATTAAATTTGGTCAGAAAAAAAGGTCAAGGAAAAAACAACGCGTAATAATGAACAAAAATGAAAAAGGAAACATCTGAAGTTTTCCACTGTCTGTAGAGAGGTTACGGCCGCACAGTGTTTCGTCTAGAACAGGCTAGTAAGACAAAAGTGATTTTACCAAATAAGTGCTAAAAAGAGGTATGCAATTTTATCAACCAATGACACGAGAAAGCAAAACGAAAATAATTAGTTTACCAAGTTCCGCTACTTTTAAGCAATTAAGTACAGAAGTAGAAACTTGTTTCTGGCTGCTGATTGCATTTGGCTAAGTGAAGTGATAATTTTTTATCAAATCACATATCTTATAAAAAAAGTGAAAATGGAATATAGAGTTGAAGGTCAGAACTTTTTAATTTTGATAAAAATTTTAGGAATTTATGTTGTTTTTGTATTTGATGTTTTTAAAATGAGTAAATTTTACATGATAAAAAACAATGTTTTTGATATTTTGTGGAGCGGAACTTCGTGTACTCTTCTATCTGGGTTGAATTTTTGTTTTGTGTTTGCCGTGCTTGTCTACTTTATTTCCTAGAAATATTCACTGTTCAACACTGTTCAACTATAATTTTTTTTTAAGAGTACACGTACCTTCTGCTAAAAGTTGAGTTTTTTTGAAGAACGGCTGGAGCAACGAGATATACAAAATATTTTTCAATTAAAAAAAAAATACGATCTATTTGGTATCTCAGATAAATTTGTAAGAGAAATTAAAAGTAAATCATCAACAAATTTAACAAATTTACAGAATTGTGCTATGCTTGTGGAAAATCTAAAGGATCAATATTGATACGCAAATTCACTTTTGAAGCACATGAAACAACCCAGTAAACATTATGACTTAAAAGACTCTTTCAAACCTCATATAAATGAGGTTTTTTTGTCATAATGCGTTAAAAAAAGACTCTTTTATGAGTACATTTTCGTATGTTGCGGGTCCCAAAATATGATTCATAAAAATTATTGTTTTCTTTTTGGACTCAAAGTAATGACGGTTTTAAGACTCATATTTGATACTCTTTTAAGACTCATATAACGCACTCTTTTAAGGAGGGACATAACAATAGCGGAAAACAAACATTTTTCAAATTTTTTATTTTTGTAGAGAATTAAAGAAATTAGAAGAAAAAAAATTAAAAAAAAATATATTTTTCAAAAATTGTCCGATTTGGAAAAAACTACTTTTTTAAATCTTAACAAAATTGGTTATCGTAGGACAGGAGCATTTTTTAATTTTTAGTCGGTGATGTTCCAAATTTGAAAGTGTGTTTTTTCAAAAAAAAAATATTGACTTTTAAAATTCATAAAAAATCGAAAAAAAATTTAAAAAAGCTCGTGTCATAAGATAACGAATCAAGTTTAAAAAATACAAAAAAAAAAAAATTTCGTCAAAAAATGAACCCGCTAGTGCCGCAACCAGTGCAAAAAACATGGTTTCGAGATAAACGTCTTCAAAGTTTGTGAACAAAGAAAAATGCAAGGAAAAATTAAAATGAGCTCTCACTAATCCGCCTGTTACTTTTGAACCCGTAGGAATTTTTTTAGTATCTTAAGAATATTTACTAAAATACAAAATTATAAAAAAAATTCAATTTCGATTTTAAAAAACAGCCAATGACATGTCCCTCGTTAAGACTCATATTTAGTACATTTGAGTCTTACATCATTTTTTACGAACATTTGTTGTAGTTCAAGTTTAATGCATGTTTATCGCCACAAACAAACAATTCTCCGAAAAGCGACACCAGCATAGCATGTGCGCATAACGACCAATTACAAAGTTATATACAATTAAAAAAAGAATATGTTCGATTAAGTTCTTATTTATTTATTAGATATAAAGCTTTTGCAATAATGCGATTCTATTTTCTCCTGAACCACTCGTATAAGACTCTTTTTATGAGTCTTCTTTATGATTACGCATATATCAATCAATATATGATCCTTGTATGAGTCTTTTTTTATGAACAATCATATCACCGTCATATTTAGGACTCTAATGAGTCTCTTCTATGAGTTCTCATAAATCAGATATAATAATGACTCTTTGTATGAGTCTTATTTTTGAGCAATCATTTAACAATCATATTAAAGTATCTTAAATGAGTCAATTTAATGAGTCATCATAAAACACGCATAAAAGACACTCTTTTTAGAGTAATTTTTTGGAGAGCCTCATAAAATGTTTGTAGTATTTTCGAAGTTATAGCAGCAAACATGGAGCAGCTTCTTTTGTACATATATTATCGTATCGGCAAATGTCGTAAATATCCTATTGGGTCATTTTCGACCTTTTCTCCGATACAGTTGGTTTTCTTGTTTTGACTCCAGCTGTGCAGCTAGCTTGTTCTAGACCAGTGGTGCCCAAGAAATTTTAAGCGCGTGCCAATGATTGAAAAAAAGCGTTGAGTTTGTCAAAAATTTGTACAATAGCAAAATTACAATTACAAAACAAAAGCTTCAGTCGATATCATTCGACGCACAAGTAACGGGACACTCAGCATAAGCATTAACATCGTCGAGTGTGAGTTTGGTCCTTGCAAGCATTTATTACGTGGGCATGTTTGTTAAAAAAAATCCTTACTAGTTTAAATATATGTATATATCTCCGACACTATTCTTACACTATTTAGACCTTTGCTCCTCAGTATAGAAAATCCTGCGAATGCACATGGTTCTAAAAATGTCCTGAAATTTGTATCCATTTTTTCATAAATAACTAAATAAACGATTAATAATTTAATCTTATCTGGATAACTCATTTTGTAATTGTATTTAATCATCAAAATACTTAAGATCTTCTAGGAGACTTAATTCAATGATTGTTTGCTCCCACGCTCACCCTATAAACGAACGTTTTGGCTAGCGAGCTCATAAGGAATGTGTATCACTGCATATTAACACTCTCTTAAGATTTTATCATGATAAAATATAATCGCAAAATGCGTTATCATGAAACGATTGAAGTTTGAATCGTTCGTGAGCGTATTTTTCAAAGCTCATGGGTTAAACGCAGGTAAAAAAATCATCAAGCAGGTACATACATGCGATCGATTACAGAAATTGATTTGTTGAAGAATGAAATAAATGTTTCGATGTGCTTTTATGTGAAAAACATCTGATAAAATAATAATTTTTTTGTTGAGCCTAGTAAGCAATAGAACTCTGTTCCTTTGCGTGAAATTTCGTTGGCAGAATTAAGTTTTTTGTTGCGTGAAAATTCTGACAAATATTTTGTTGCGTAGAAATAGTAAAATTTGAGAAAGTTATGCTATACTTTTCAAAATAGAGAAAAATAAATATGTAAAAACAAAAAAAATTTACGACAACTGTCACTTTTCACATGAAAATAAATAGGCAGTTCAATAAAATTGTCGTGAAAAAATGTTGCAAGAGAAATGTTGCGAACATATTTCACAGCGGAACAGAGTACTATTTTGACGAACATTTTGAGAAAATTTTCACACGTATTTCACAGCTATCGTTTTTGTATTAAAATCCGAATGAAATGTTCACATGATACTGAACAGAGTACTATGCATTATTTTGTAATACTTGAAGTGTTTTTTATAAATAGTTTTGAATTGAACAAAATTGCACTTATTTTTCGTTGTCACGGAGAACCAATTTATCACTTCAAAAATATGCTCACAAACGATTAAAGATTCAAGCTCCACAATATGAGATATTCATTGAGTTTTAAAATGAACGTTCTCAACCAACGAACTGTAATGCATGAGCAAACTAAGGACAATAACAGCGACGTATTTTCGTTCATCATATTTACGATCGTTGGTTTTGTTTGTCAAGGTGATTAGTTGTGAGAAAAAACGTATTTTGATCGTTCTTTCGCATCCTCTAATTAAACACATAATCCTTTCTTGCTTGTTCTGGCTGCTAAATCTGTGAAGAATATAACAAATATAAGCATGATTATTTATTTGAATTTTCTAATTATTTTCATAAATGAAACAAACTTTTTTTTTTTTTTTATATATTCATAATTGAACAATTTATTTAATATTTGTTTTTTGTTTAGATTTTCATTGTTTTAAATAATGCATTTATTTTCTGAAAAAAATGTTCTGTTTACAATATGTTATTAATTTATTTAAATTTGCTACTTAATTAAAATTTTTAGATTATATGATTTCTTGTTAATACATCATAGATTTATTAATGTTTTTTTCGTTGATTTTTTTTTTATATAATATATATATATATATGTATATTTAACAGTTTTTTATGTTTTAAATATTAGTTTTTTGTTAATTTTTCATTTATTGTATATAAATATTTACTATTGATTTTTGTTTTAATATCATAACATTTTATTATATCCTTTATATATTTATATATATTCATATATATATATATATTTATGTGTATGATTGCATAATAAAACACTTGATCATACTTTTTAATTTGTTATTGCTATTAAAAATATAAATAATTATATCGTTATAGTAATGTTTGTATATAATTCTCTCTTTATTTTTCTGTCTGTAATGCATAAATAATTGTGTATTTTTATTCTTGAAGTGGCTTTAAGTGTGAAAATGTTAAAAATTTTTTTAGTGAATTTGTTTTTGAGTTCAAAATTCAGAATTTTTATTTCTATTTTTTTTTTAATCCAGAATTACATTGCTTTTGTAGTAGTTTTTGTTAATAACTGTAACAGCAGTTAACTAACAATTTCTATGTTTTTGAGTATGTTTTGTATATTGCTAGAATGATTTTGAATATAATGCCCTGAATAATGAAAAGAAAAATTTTAAGAAAATATGTTTTTAAAATTAAAATATGGAATATTTGAAAATTTTCTTTAAAACATTTTTATTTAACCATTTAAGAATGTTTTAGTTACAGAAGCTGGAGGTTTTTAGTTTTGTGTTTTTAAAATTTTTGAAAAATCTTTAATTTTCATTTAAAGTTTATAAAGTAAGGAAGCTAAGAAACTCAGTTTCATGCAAGAAAGATTACTCTTCGGTGTTGGTTTGCAATTTAACTCAAGTTTAACTCTAAAAGTGAACTTTCTTGCTTCAGTGTTCAGGGCGTTTATTTAAAACGTAGTTGATGGTCTATGATTTAGATTGCTTTGGGGCTTATTTTTATTTCTAGCAATTCGAAGTTTTGTTCTATTTGAATATTTTTCATTTTTATTTTAACTTTTTTGTTCCTTTGATCCTTTATTATAGTTGTTATAATAGTTAATCATGTTGTTGCTGTTGCTTGTATTTTTGTACTTTTATTTAATTCTTGCATTTTTATTTTAATATATTTCAAATATTCACACATATATTTTCACTATATATATATTTGTTTGCTTATAACATACCAACATATGTACGCTTGTTATAAATTTGTAATAAAACACTTTGGTTTTTTTTGCTGATATGACTTGGTTTTAAACTGTTTCGTTTTGGTGTCGGAAATGAATTAACGGATGGTATTTTCTAAAAAAAAAAAAATAAAAATTTACGAGAGAATTTTTTATTTAAAATGCAGACTTTATGTTATAGAAAAAGAAATAAAAGTTTGGTTCTAAATTTAATTCTTTATGCTTACAGTTTTATATACAGTTTTAGTTATAAGGATTTATGTTTTTTTTGTTACAACTTGTATTATGTTTGAATTTTTAATACTAACTTCAGACTAAAAAAAATGTTCTTTTAATGCAATTTTATCAAAGTTCATATACTATGTATGGTAAGTAGAAAGATTTTTTTTTATGTATAGTTTTTTTTTTAAATGTTTTTCATAATAAGTTCGAGCCTATGCAAAAGTCTTTAAAAAATTTTAAATTCCCTTTTTTTAATATTAAATTCCAACGATAATGTTATAAGTTGTTAATCGTTTTAGATATATATAGTAGAAATGGTTTTTGAGTTTGTTTTTCTTTTTTAAATAAAGTTAAAAAGCTTGCAACAAATCATGTTGAAAACCAGGGTCTTAAAAACAAAAATAACTTATTAATATTAATTATTAAAAAAAAATTAAATTTTAGAAATATTTTAAATATTGTATAAATTTAAACAAGATGAAATTATTTCAAATCATAAAATATTTGCTATGATTTCTTTGAGCGTTAAAACTTTCAAATGATTCTAGAGATTTCTGTTATTTTGTTATTTTTGTTACATTCGCGGTAACAGGAAGACCACTTTTTCCTTACATGTTATGGTGTTGAAGCTAAGTTCGAATAGTTAAAATAGTGAAAATGAAATTGAATACAAAATTTTATTATTAAAAATCTTGTTTATATCTACAAGTTAACTACACAAGCGTATAAATAATCTTAGCTCTATGTTTTTCTGGTATACTGGTATTGTTATTATTTTTTATATATCTTTATACGTTAAATAAAAAGCAAAATCATTTTAAAGCAATTTAAATAAGAAGCGTTTATTGCAACATATAAAAAGTGTTATTATTGTCTTTATAATATTTACCCTTATTTGTAGATTTAAATATTTTTTACATACTTAAATTATTGTTTTTTTTTTTTTGTTTTTACTGGCTAACTAAATGCTATGGCGTCTGTTACATTTTCAAATTGAAAAATAAGCTCTATTTATATATAAATTTATTTTCAACAATTTCTTTACATTAACTATGCAGCAAGATTTAAAATTTATTTTGCATTTTAGAAAATTGAGAAATACACGCGCTATTTACAAGCAGTATGCATACCCTACAATTAGATTTTTCAGAACTTTCGATATCATTAATTTTGTCTCACTTTGGTTTTGTTTTCAAATAAGACTAACAAATTGAGCATTTTTAATTAAAACCGTTTTTATTATAACTAAAGTACCCTTCTGAAAACAGAAAACCATTCTAAACGTTTGTACACAATTGATCGAGAACTAAATCTACATGCCTTATCGTCGACTCCGAACGGGCTACACCCGTATAACCCAAGAATAATTTTTTTTGCTCATTTTTTTTTAAAGCTTATGTGGTGAAGTTTATTTGAGTTTTTTTTTGAATTTTTTGGAAGAGGTTAAGAGATCGCGCTTATCGCATTCTCCCTAAAAATGAAATTTTTCGTAAATTTTTCGAATTTCATGGATAAGTTGATCAGAAATAGATATTTTCTGAGTCTTTGAGTCATCGTTTCGAAAAAAAAATTTCCAAACTTTACTTAAAAATACATAAATCTGGGGCTTTTGGCGATTTTTTTGGTCATTTCGGAGAAATTTCTGTACATTTTTTAAAAAAAACGATAGCTTCGGGTGACCTTAAAAAATTTTTTTTTTCAAAATTCATAGATGCCCTAGATCTTTATTTGAAAGCTTATGGTGTAAGGTATTTATCAGATTTTTTTCAAATTTTTTGGAAGAAGTATAGAGGTCGCGTAAGTTGGATTTTACCTAACAATCAGGTTTTTCGGAGATTTTTTGAATTTCAAGCATAAATTGATCTTTGAGTCAACAATCCGAAAAAAAATTTCTAAACTTTACTTAAATGTACATAAATCTGAAGTTGTGGCGAATTTTTGGTCATTTCGCTGACATTTGGTCGGGCTAGGCGGAGTTTCCTTAAAAATCAGGGTTTTCTTAGATTTTTGGAATTTCCAACATAAATATAATAAAAAATTTAGTAAAAAGGAATTACAAAATAAAAGGAAATATATTTGCCTAGCCTTCTGATCGAGTTTTGCTAAGGCCCACTTTTGTTTGTACCTCCCATACAAAATCATGTCAAAAACAAATATAGGTCTAAGGGAGGTACCCATAGGATCTCTTGATTTCGACCAACTTCGGAACACATGCATTACTCTATTTGTACAGCCTTCTGGCCAAGTTTCGTTAAGATCGATCAACAATTGTGAGCACCTCAATTAGAAAATCTTGTAAAACTTATTTATATTTCTATATTTCTTTATTTGCTTAGTCTTCTGACCGAGTTTCATTAAGATCGGCTTAGTTTTTTATGTACCTCCTATACAAAATCAATAAAAATACCTTAAATGGAGGTACCCATAAGGTCATACAATTTCGACCATTTTCAGTACACATTTATAACTCTGGTTGTTTACCCTTCTGACTGAACTTTGTTAGTATCGCCCAACTTACCTCCCATATAAAATCTTGTAAAAAATTAATAAAGTTCCAAGGCACCCATAGGGTTTTCTGATTTCGACCAATTTCAGTTCAAATATATTTCTCTATTGGTCTAGCCTTCTGATCAAGTTTCAAGAACGCATTTATAATTCTATTTGTATAGCCTTTTGATCGAGTTTTGTTAAGGTCGGACAACTTTTGTAGACGTTCAAGGGAAGTACTCCTAAGGTCTAATCGATTTCGAGCATATTTACTACAGAACTTTTACTCTATTGTCTAGCCTTCTCCTTTTAATTAACTAGGAGAGAATAAAGAAAACATTAGAGAGAGGAAAAAAGTGGTGCTGAAATTAAGAAGGGTATTTCAGAGTCGAGAACTGCTCAGATGAAAATTGAATTCGCTGATCAAGTTATTCGTTACACGAAACATCCTGGTTATAGGTATATAACTGTATCCTGGTCACTGTACCCACAGTCGATACGGTGAAAGTTAAGGTGGAAGAGATATATAGACCTAAGGCTGCTTGGTTTGGCATTAAACGATATTAATTGCAGTACTGCTGTACAGAAAAGTACAGCGGCAACTTCCCTTTGTTTTGTAAGAGTTTGAATGTTAATCAATTTTAGACGGTTGGCATTGGCAGGAGATAAGTTGAATGAATTATCTTCGAATGGATTGCATTCGCTTTGAATGGGTGCTGTAGATGGAAACCTGACAGCTGTAGACCAAACCTGACTGGCATATTCGAGGATGCGTTTAACATAGAGACGGTAAGATAGAGAGATTTCGTGACGTAAGAACTGGATATCTCTCTGAACCAGTGTTTCATGAAATCACGTGCAGAGTTCGATCAACTAATGATATTATTAATATGAGACCTAAAGTTCCTTGTCGCAAACAACAAGGCATGTCGAATAGAAATTTTTTTGACACCAAGTGCCAAAGCTGGAAAAATCGTTTTAAAAATTGCGAGATTTGGGGTTAGTGCCGATAGATTTCATTTCATGAGCAAGATTGAAAAATTGAGTACTTTGATTATACCATCAACACCAGAAATTGTTAAGACGAACAACCAAGGACCAAGGTAACTGATTTGTGGAACACCAGGTTCCTTATTCCGATACAAGCTCTGCCACATATAAATTCTAAGTTACCTATATGAGAATCTTTTACAAAGTGAATGAGAATAGCAAGAAGAACACCACGACCTGAGAAGAGCTCGTCTTTATTGAGTCCATCGTCTTTGACCTCAGTATTCTCAGTATCCTCAGTATCTTTGAAGTCCAGAGTAAGATTATCCTCAGTAAATAATTAATTAATTAATAAACATTATTATAATTGGCAAACATATCGTAGGGAACCTCGAGAGAGTTAAGGAGCACTGTAGAGATTTTGGTGGGTTTCGATAGTAAATAGATATAAATAATGGGATTGGAATAGCGTTTTGATTATTAGGAACTGCTCTTTATAGAGTTTTATAGACCAGCAAGAGACATGTTTTGACCTTACATGAGCAGTGCCATATTGATCACCATATTTGTCAAGATCTTCTTCCACTTAATGGATCGTTCGTAGAAATAGGTAAATAAATTGTGTAATTCATCGACATCGGTAGGACATTCTAACCCAACCTTTTTGCTGTATCACAAGTTTGAGGTTTATCTTGGTTTTGCCTTCTATACAGGTAGAGACCGATGCTTTATGTATGTAAGCAAGATACAGACGCACATTGTTGTAGACACTATTCTTTCGAAGGCAAGATAGGGCATATTTGCTCTCATTGTCTGCACAGGAGTTCAATGTAAGGGTATGTTCGAGCTGCAAACACTGCGGCTGTGTTGCATGATTTGTCAAAGCATCACGTTCTATGCTAATTTCTGGCAACATTGGCCAAATCAAAACGTTCTAGCGAACAAAAATTTGACATTTGATGTGCAGGAAATGCGAAAAAGCGGCAACACAAAATTTTTGTCTGCAGAATAATACTGGATGAAGAAATGTAAGACAAATGTTTATTTATTTTATTTTTATTATTATTATTGGCCACGTATATAAATTTACTAATAATTCAATCGGAAATGCGTGAAAAATATATCACCAGGATATAATTGAATGGTTTTAAAAAAATTCTTCTTCTCTTCTTAAGTCTCTTAATTCTTGTTTCTTCCAATTTCAATAACAAACATTTATAATTTTCTATTCTATACAAAATTAAACTTGCACAAAAATCTATCCTTGCTTTAATTTATGGAAATTGTGGGAAAATACGCGCAAAATATCAGCTGAGCATCTGCAACAGTGTTGGAAGCGTGTAGAAAGGCCGCAGTGTTGCCGCATTTATTGAGTGCCTCGAACATACCCTAAGTTTCGTTTGCGGTGGTTGAAGAGGGTTGATGAAAGAAGTGGGCCTGCCAGGTTGATTAGGGGCTTAATTTGTGACTGGAACGGTAGGAGATGGGTTTATAGTATGGGAATGAACAAAGTTAGGATAGAGTGGGAGAAGTTCTTACTCCCATTTTTATCTGATTGTGAGTCAAAATTAGGATTCTGTTAAATGAAACTCGTTTTGGACTGGAAGACTGATTCGCTCGATTCGATTTAAAAGATTTTGAATTTATGGTATGATTGATGTGATGAGTTTTTTGAAATATGATTGAAGATATTAGTTTTTTGTTTCCAAAGCAGGGATTGAGTTAAAAATGTAACTTTATGTAAGTGAAAAAAATAAAAAAATCGGTTCAGTAGTTCGTGAGTTCAGCGTCCTCATAGATATATGAGAAGCCTTTTATATAATAGTATAGATAATTTTTGAAAATTAAATATTTGCTTAACATATAATTCAAGAAAATTAACGTTTCTTTGATTTTGTTCCACCGCTATATATATATATAACTCACTACGGTCAGACTTATTTTTAATTCACTGGATAACAAGTTGTATCTGTTTTTTATCTTAAGGGACTTTTTCCGTAAAGCTTAAATGTCTTTTCTAGTTGTAATAACAGCTTTTCTGGGTTGTATCTTAGCAAAGTTCTAAACCACTATACTGCCTAGTACTCCGCGTTTGTAGGGTATGCAAAAGTATAAAAGTTTCACTCATTGTTATTATTAAGTTTTTGTTTTTCTTGTTAACTACTGTTTTAATATAAATTTCCATATTGATATTGTGGGTGTGTTTTGTTTTTTAAATATTTTCAATAATGGGTGTTCGATTTTAGGGCAAAGTTTTTTGTTTTTTGTTTTTCTTTAATGCATTAAGATGTTGCTTTTAATTTATTTAACATTATTATTACTTAATATCACTTAATTGACGAGTGTATTGTTGCTGCTGCTTATTCTTTTTTTCAATTTAAAAATTTATTTCTTCAACGCTGTAGGTTTTTTTGTTTCAATATTCTTGTCTATTGCTGTTTCTTATATAAGGTTTGTGTTTTGTTTTTCTTTATGTATTGGCATTAAGTTTATCAAATTAAGAAATTAATGAAAAAAATATGAAAAAAAGATAAAAAAAATCTACAGAAATTCTTTAACTTTTGTATGAAGTTAAGTTCTATGTATGTACTTAATCAGTGTGCTGTTTGCTGTAGAGTTTATGCCTTCAGTATTGGACTCGGATTTCAAAATTTTACGGATATGTGTTGGTTTTGTTAGTTTTTTTTTTTTGGTTTTTTTTTTTTGTTTGTTTTGCATATTTGTCTGTTAAACTTTATTTGGTCTTATGTGAAGTTTTTTCCTACATTTTGGCTTAATTTCTTATGCAGTTATTTAGTTCTAGAATGTATCCAAATTCGAATGTTTTCGGTATTATTTTGGTCTTTATTTTTTGCATGTTTTTTTACATTAATAAAACTCTTGAATTGTTTTCTAGAACTTTTAAGCTTTTTTGGTTTTTTTTTTCAGAACAGTGTAGTTTCATTTTTAATATTTTTATTTTGTCATCGAGTTATAAGCTTAAATTTGTTTTACGGTTGGCATTATGTTAAGAGAACAAAAGTTATTGGAATTTATAAGCGTTTTGCTGAGTATTGGTACTGTTTGCAATGTTTTTTTTTTTGTTTTTTTTTTTAATTTTTTGTTTAAATAATGATTGTCAGAAAGTTTTCAGAGAAATATATGTAAATGTGTTAGTTATAAAAAAATTATTTTTGGTTTCTGTGTTTCATAATATGTTCAATCATATGTTCAGTATTGAAACGATTTGCTTATAAATAAATAATTAACTTTTAGTTTAGCTCAGCTTAATTTAAAAAATTTGTATGAATCGATCGATATATGTATTAAGAAGACAGCTTAGAAGAAATTGAGTTTATTAAATTGAGTTAATGTCAGACCGTTTTAACATACTCGTATTAGTTAGCGTTTAAATGGAAAAACTTGTTGAAATTTGGAATATTTTTTTTTCTATGCATTTAGAATAGAATAGAGCTTAAAATTAATTAGTGTTTCAAAAAAAAAAAACCTTAAATAATTCCAAATTTTTTTTTGTTTTGATATGGAGTTAGTTTTTATATAACTTATATATTTTTTACAACACTAACTAGACAACAGTTATTTTACAGTTTGAGCCTTTTGACATATTGCATGTTTTTATGTACAATTTCAACTTTTTTTTAATAGAGTTGATTTGTTTTTACTATTGCATACATATAATAAATGCATAAATAATTTATTTGTTTTTTATACTATGTGTGTGTTATTTTTTTAATAGTTTTAACTAACGAGTTTGGCGTTATCTTTACAGTTTGCCGGTTACATTTATAGCAAAAATCCAGCTTTATAACATAAACAAAAAAAAAAATAAATAAAAATCAATACATATATACAAATTAATTTTGATTTAAAATACATATATAGTTTTTCTTATTTACACATACATTTATAACTCTTATATATTTAATAACTATAACATACATAGAACTGTATTTTGTTTTATTTTTTTTTTACAATTTTTTGAGTTTTTATAGTTTTTACAATTTTTAACGTTTTTTTTTTATAAGTTTTCTTAGCTTTAATTTTTCATAATTTTCTATTTTTTCTTGAAATTTCAATATATTTATTGCCCTTATCTTTGATTGACATTGTTTAATATAACTACAACTGTAAATATCTAACTACCGCTTATAAATTATTTCTATGCTTTTTGTTTTTATTTCTAAATATGTAGTTAGTTTTTCTTTTTAACAGTTTCTTTTTTTTTTTTTTGTTTTGTTTTAGTTACATAACCAACTAACTCTTTTAATTTTGGCATTAAAAAATAAACTATTTATGCTAGTGTACTACTTACTTAATATATTGGCTAGTATTTATCGTTAAAATAAGTAGTTGAAATAACCTATTTAATGCAATTTTGTTTTTAATGTTGAGTGCTTCAACAACCCCTAGAGTTTTCTTTTTAAGAATTTTAAGTTTACTTAATTAAATTAACTTATATAACTACTTCACATTATGCTGGGATTACTTCAAGTTGTTATTTAAGTTATCATGTTTGTATTTGATTGAGTTTTAATAAACAGTTATATCTATAGTTTTGCGTATTCCGATACCATTAAATAGACTGTAACTTTTATAATATCTGAAGCTTATTCTGGCAGTCAGTCAAATCCACTCGGTTACCTTCGGATTTTGGCATAACTCTCAGTGACATATTTTAAAATTTTGTTACCCAAAAGTCTAAAGCTTCTGCTTTCGAAAAACAAATGTTCAAACTTTACTTTAATTTACATGAATTAGAAAAGTTTTGGTATTTGGATGACCATAAAAATTGAAATAAATAAATAACTAAAATAAAAAATTAATAAAATTCCATGAAAATGAAAAAATGTAGAGATGGGGTAAGAAATGTAGAAAAGTTGTATGCATCCAGCGCAATTTTTTATGAATTTTGACGTAGAATTACGTCTTAAAGCGCGGTTTGTATGGGGTCATTTTAACAGATTTTTTCAAGGCCATGAAACTTTTTTGACGAATACTTTAGGGCATACCTACAGCCTTTAATACTCATCAAAGATAATATATGCACTAAATTATCAGACATATCCTGCGCTGAATGAATATCTAATTTTGGATTTTGTCACTTTTATATTAAAGTCACAATATAGTAAAATATAAGAAGAAAAATGCATGTGTTTATATAAGAAAATCAATCATCAGCTGTTTATGCTGTGCCTGCTGCTTTCTTTGTTTTTGTTTTGTTGTTTTTGTTTTATACATTCGAAGGCTTCTTCATTGGGTTCTTGTATGTACTACTTATAAATGAGTGCTTTAATTTAACACAAGATGTCAATCATAGACTCTTTTCAACTAAGTCAATGAACTCAAACTGTCAAACTTTACGAAATGCTTTTAACTTTTTCTTTGTTTTGTTCTCGATAAGAAGTCTTGTTGTGTTATTAATTTATTTGCTAATTTTCAGAAGATCAAAATGGACAAAACAATCGGACCAAAGAGACAAAGTAGAAGAGATTACAACTTAAACGGAATTATACGTCTACACTTACGATACTATCGAAACTGTTACTTTTTTTTGTTTCGCTTTTAATTTTTTTCGTGTTTAAAAGAAAAAGATTAATAAACACCTCGTAGAGGGTTAAAGTATTTAACGAAACTAAAAAAACAAAACAAATTGGCCATTTCAGCCCTTGAAAAGACTTTGACCGAGCTTCTTATGATCAATTGTGTTGTGTGTGTTATTTAATGTTTTGCACACAATTGACCGAGAACTGGACCTACATGTTTTATGCCGACTCCGAACGGCTAAAGTTGATGTTCTCAAAAAGCTTTACATGGCATTATTTACTCTCTGAGGTTTGCCATTGTCTGCAGAGAGGTGGTGACCGATCAGAAAAATTTATTATTGAAAAAAACTTTTCGCCGCGGCTGGGGATCGAACCCGGGCTCCGAGTATGCTAAGCCACACTTAACCTGTATGCCACGGTCACCATTTAACAAAACTGCTTCTTGTAAAATTTCACTATAAGTCACTTTGGACATAAAAAAAACTTTGGATAAAATTTGAAATATGTCGGAAAGCTAGTCTTATAGCCTCGACACATTGTGCACGACATGCGACGAACATGTCTCCATTCTGTCGTTGTAGAGAAATTTTTAGCGACTTGAATTAAATAAACACGACAGCAGCAAAGTTCAGCAGCAAGCGTTTTTGGCATTAAATAATAATTATTTAATAAATAAATATTTATTGAAGTAAGTAATATACTTGAAATAAGTAAACGAACAAAAAAACAAGTAAAGAAAGTCTAAAGTCGGTCTAGGCCGACTATGAAATACCCTAAACCCACTTTTCAAAAACAAAAAAATTTTTATTGTAAATGGGTTTGTCCGTGGGCGGATGAAGCCTATATTTTATATGCATTTAAATGTTGATGAAAAATTACACATACCAAGTTTTATTCCTGTAGCGCACAGTTAATGCCTTTATTGTGCTTTCGCTATGGGAGGTGGGCGAGTTCATGAACGGATTACTCCCAATTTTTGAACACACCTTAGTTTTGGTATGAAATACATACATACCAAATTTAATTTCTCTATGACAAACATAACCTTATTTATTGAGTTTTAAACTTTTTGGGTTGTATGGGAGGTAGGCGTATCCGTGAGCGGATGACGTCCATTTTTTAAAACCATCTTTGTCTTGTCATAAAAAACATATGTGCCAAATTTTAGCTCTTTAGGTTAAACACATGCTTATTTATTGCGTTTTAAATTTTTGGGTTGTATGGGAGGTGGGCGTGTCCGTGAGCGGATGACGTCCATTTTTCGAAAAAATCTTTGTGTTGGTATAAAACACATACACACTAAATTTTATTGTTGTAGGCTTATTATGAGCTGAGTTATGCAGTTTTAAATTTTTGAGTTGTATGGGAGGAAGGCGTGTCCGTGGGCGGATTCCAAAAATATTCAATAGTGCAGATTCTTGGGTGCACCGTCAACGTGGTGAAATCGAAAATGTTGGCATGTTTTCTACGACTTGATTATATTGGATGCAGCATGATAAGCCGTATTTTCACATATTTCAATTATTAAACATCGAAATATGATTAAAACACAAACACAATGAGAATGAACAATAAAAAAACACAAAAGAAGCACGAAATTAAACGAAAACATTAACAAGTGCCGATGTTCTTACTCTTGTCGCATGTCAAAATAGAAAAAGTTCTAAATCGACGACAGTAACATTGCTGCAATGACGCATTGTCGTTGCAACATTTTCACCACATTCACCTCCATAAGAAAAGCATGTAAAAAATTTGACGTTTGACGCAATGTTGCAGCCGTCGTCAATGTGGTTAGGCTATTAATTTAAGCCGACGACAAAGTCTCCAAAATTTCGTGCCATAAAAAATCCATGTAAAATTAAACATTTGGCGCTGGTCGCTTGTCGTGTGTAATGCCATAAGAAATACATGTAAATTTAAGTAAGATACGTTTGGCGCTCGTCGCTTGTCGCAATGGGTTCAAGCAAAATATTTTCAAGCTCAATTTTGCTCAAAAGCAAAAATTTGAGAAATAAATATATAATATAGCCCGTTTCAAAAGAGAAGAACAATTTCGCGCATGTTTGAGAATAAAAAAATAATTTTGAGAGCGTTCTTCATTCTGATTGGTCGACATTAAAAAAAAAATTGAATATTCTCTGAGAAGAAAAATAAATGGAAAAAAATTAATGTATATTCCTGAATTTTGTTGTTCATCGCAACTGCGCTGCGGAAGTACTGAATTTTATTTTTCGAAATCAACCAATCAAAATTGAAAAAAAGGGGGCGTAAAAAAAAAATTTGTTAGCCGAAATTTCACTTCACAATTTTTTCTTGAGAAAATAATTTATTTTTTATGTAATTTGTATTTGATTTCTCTCTCAAGATGCAGATTGCTGCAGGTTGTCGGTGCAACACCGTACTTGTGCGATCATTTCTTCTGAATGTTTGCGCATTTAAATATATAGAAAAATAGTAAAAAACACTCAAAAAAAGCATAAAGTTCAGCGAACAGTACAAAAAGAGCAAGAAATTACGGTCTAAAAAATTTTTAGACCACGCATATTTCACAGCTATTGTTTTTGGTATGGAAATTTGAGTGAAATTTCACATGAAACTGAACAGAGTACTAGGCTTTACGAACAGAGTACTAGGCTTTACAATTGAAATTTTTTTTTAATTTTTTACTCAAAGTAAAAACAAAGCTTACGACCTTTTTTACAATCTAAAAAATTGTTCTACAAATTTCATCTTAAAGTATGACATCAAGAACCTGCTCAATCAGCCAAATAAGCTTGAAATAAGCGTTTAACAAGCTTATAAACGTAAGTCTCAAGCTTGGAAAATGCTTTAATTTACTATTGCAGTACGCTTTCATGTAAATGTAGGATAAACGAAAACGAACCCTTGGAATAGTATTCTTTACTTCAAGCTTAATGCAATTGTTGTTTTTACAATAAGATAAAATTGTTTAAATAAACTTTTTCCAAGTGTTCACCTTAACAGTTAGCAAACGCAAAAATTTTTTTTCGTGGATCAGTTGGTAAGCGTCTTGTTTATTTGTTTTGAGTATCCCTGTTTCAATCCTCAGCCAGAATTCGGTTACTTTATTTTTTATTTAAGGTTGTTTATATTTTATATAAGCAAATATTTGTATGAAAAATTCCATACCATCTAAAATTTTTGTAACTGGCATGACAAGATATCCATTCCGCGAACCATCACATAAGAGTCGTATGAGCTAACAGTGCACAGTGCTTTGCGTAGTGGAAATAATTTAGAAAATTGTTGGTCTCTGAATAGCACAACTTTGGTATCATTCGACAGACAATATTCCTATTAAGATAAATCCAAAACATTTTTGTTTAAAATTTCGCCTCTAGGCACGGCACCTCGTAAAAGTTGACTAATTTTGTGAATTTCATAGGTGGTGTCACATGATTTTTAAGACTCAAAGAAAAAGCTCTTCAGAAATAATAGGGGAATTCTCGCAGTATAGCAAAGATGCAAAATTTGTGAAAATGCAACCTTGCAATACTGAAATATGCAACACTGCGGGAGTGCACAAAATCAAAAATATTGTGAATATTAAAAGAAATGCCGCGAACAGGCGAAAACAAAAAATTTAAATACTTACTCTAACTCACACGAACTAAAATTAACAAATTTGTCTCAATCAGAGTGCACGGTTGCACGTCCACTCAAAACATGGTTATCACTGTTGCACAAATTGCACGAATTGCAAAACTTTTATCGCTTGTCAATCAAAATATTGTTTGAAAGAAAAAAGACCGTTGCAAAATTTGATTTTTTCAGTTTTTGAAAAATACTAAAAAATTTAATTTTTTATGAGAAGTGAGAAAAGCTATAATAACGCAATCAAAGGCAGACACTTATCATGTTATTTTCAAAATATATACAAAATTTTAGTGGAATTGGACTAGTGGGCGTGGCAGCTTCCATGCAACTCAAACACATTTTGCGCTTTATCTTGGAAATAAGAAGGTAGTCGTCGAAGGTAGCTCTTTGGTGAGATCACTTTATTGAAGACTCAACATTTGCCGAGAAATTTCTCAAGAATCTCATCGCAAGATTATGCATTCCATTTTGAGAACTTTCTTACATAGAGCTTTCGCTTTATGCCGTTACTCAAGACCCAACTCGTTACGGGATCGTACTAACGAGCAAACTCTCAATATCGAGTAATTTATCGTGTAATCGAGCAAGAAGCTATTTATCACTTTTATGCATGAGACCCAATGTAACAAGTTCATCTATTCTATTCTAATGATGTCGGAAAAATATGTTTTTCAAACTAATTTCCACACGAAAAATTTAATAAATAAATTTAAAAAAAAATACTTTTGGTTAATGTTATATTAAAAAGGTCTTTTGAAAATCTATAAATTAAACTATTATCTATTAAGAAATCTAATTTAATTTAAAAGCTTTTACTCACTGAGCATTAGAAAACTTTGAAGCAATGCGTTTGAAACAAAAATTTAAATTTGCCAGCAAATTTTTTAAGAGCTCGATATAGTCGAATATGTGTGATATAGAGCATATCAGCTTAAAATATTCTTTTAATTGCTAGCCTAAATGACCGCTGAGTGCTTGTAATTTAGCACAATATCTATTAGCTTAAATATTGAATTTGTTCGATATTTTCTTCGATTACTTTCACGATACTAGTCTAACGATCTAGTATGCTATTTGTATTATTAACATTTGCCATATACAGTTAATCATCAATTCTGTGTCGACAAGGAATAACCGCTAAAGTCGAGTTAGGACAAACTGAGGTTCTTACTTTCATTGCGATTTTTCGCAACTTAAAACATCAATGTTTGAGGCAATCAAATCTTAACAGCAAAAGTGCCCTTATATTAGGTAGCAATTTTAATTTAAAAAATGCTCCCCTGAAATATTGAAAATGAGTTTAGCTGTTATTTCTTGTCGACACAGAATTATCATCTCTCTTAACAACAACATAAGCATATTTTTTGTGACTATAAACTTAACAACATACATACGAGCACATAAAAACTTAGTTACATAAGCGTATCTAACTGCTGGCCGTCATACTTTATATTGGAATCGTCTAGATAATACATTACAAAACTATGAGATCAAATCTTTTTGCTTTGGTTTTTTTTTTGTTTTCATTTGATTCACATTTTCGTAAACTTTAATTAATCAATCTTTTGTTATTAGAATTAACGATTTTTTTGTTAAATTATGATTTACATGAAGTACAACTATACGACTTCTTCAGAATTTTACACCCAATGTTGACTTATTATAAATGGTTTTACAAAGATTCCCTGGCAACATGTGTGCCAAACACAAAATCAACTGATGAGTTCTTTCCGAAAATTGTTGTCGACACATTGAATTTTCAATACATAAACGCTATAGTTTTACGCTATAGCTAAGCGCACTGTGTAGAACTGCACAAAGCTTTGTAGAATTTTAACCCAAATGGCCAATACCTTTCCAAGCCACAGTTCTCAAGTTGAAGATTGTCAACTATCATCCAACGGCTTGGATTTCGCATTATCTGCAGGAGCTGGAGCTGGAGCTGCTACAGCTGACTCTGAACTGCTGCTATAGCTGGATTGGGGACGTGAACTACAGCAACTGGTGCTGGAACTGGAGCTTTCCGTCACCGGTGCTGTGGGCAACGATGGTCATCTAATTTGTTCTGTATCTACACCAGCAACAGCATCAGCAGCATCACCATCAGATGATGGCATCGAGTGTGGTGGTGACGATGGTGTCGAGATTGTCGTTGCTGCTGAGTCCGTAGATACTCTAGCAGTGTCTGGTGGTGTTGGTTGGGTTGGTTGAGTTGGTGTAATTGGTAGCATAACAGCTGGTAGATCGCTAAGATCTGATTTCGGTGACTCTTCTGTTAGCGTTTCGAGAATGATAATCTCGTTTGCATCTTCTGGATTATAATCGTAGAACACTTTCGAGGTATCACCTTGAATGTTAACATCTATGGGTTCATGTATTTCATGGTGATGTGCAGGTGTGGCACTGACTATTGATGAGGAGACATCTGCGGTTGCTCTGCGCTCAGATAGTATGGCCTCAATGGAGAAATCACCACGTGGCGGTTCTTTAGGGCTCTCCACCATGATTTGTACCACTGAAGTGAGACCGGGTGATAGCTCACCGATGCTGTTATCCTCAGAGCCGGGGCTAATGCGAATTTGTGGAGGCTTGTAGGATTGTTTTTCTAGAGGAAAAGAGGTTTATTAGAAGTAAGCTTAAGTTTGACAAGAGTAAGGCCGCGTTTATAGTGAACGCGATTCAGACAGGCAGGCAGACAGGCAGGCTGAAATCTATGTGAAAAACGAGATGCAGATAGCTATCTATCTCGCTTGTTCACATTGCCTGTCTGCCTGCCTGTCTGACTCGGCGTTCACTATAACCGCAACCTAAGAGTGATATTAACTGTTATTACAGTTATTTTCAAGTTTTATGATATTGCTCACTGATAACGGGTTGTTTTTTAAGTTTATTTTTTGGTATAACGTTTTTACTTGAATTTTAATATTAGCTGATTGATTACAAGTAATCGCAAAATATTGTTTATTTTTGAGTATTATTGTTGCGCTCCCTAATAAAATTAATTTTTAAGTTCCGCTCGCATTCCTTTGTGAATTATGATACACAAGCTTAAAGTTCAGGAGGAATCAAACGCTCTCACGGACGCCAATTATTTTATAGGAAACACCCCAAAATACTACACTTAGATGACATGTGGAACTATTGCAATTTTAACGATGAAAAAAGGTTTTTAAAATTAAGAGTTTTTGAAAAAATTTTCGGTAATTCGGATCAAACGGACTTTTTTCTTAAGTCAAACGGACTTTTGTTTATTAGAAAATTTCACACAGTAATTGCCGTAGTAATTTGCACACACATACAAATTATCAAATATCATATTCAAATATCTCGTAAAAGCGGTTTTTCAAAAATTTCGCCCAAAGAAGTCAATATCTAAACCTTATCTAAAGAGGTTCATTAGATAATTTAACATACAAATGTCATAAAAAAACTTCCGCAGTATCATAAATTTTCAAGATATAAGACGTAAAAGGCTCTTTTCAAACAATTTTGTCAAATATTTCGTAAACATGAATGAGGAAAACTTTAGTTCATTAGATATTTTAAAACAATAGAATCAAAGTACTCGAGATATGCAACCAAAAGGGTCGATGACTTTTCAAATATCTCGTTCATTAGTTGAATTAGATTGTTTTAATCCGTAAAGCAATTTTAGCAAAAAGATGATCTTTACTATCTATGCCTTTATATAAATTTAGAACATGAAAGGTAAGCAACTCAATCAAACTTCAATCACGCAAAAATTATTCTTCAACAAATAGTTTGATGTATCCATTCCCTCCAGAAATGAATGGGATACTGGAAGCCCTCCACCTAGCAGTGCAACTGAAATCTACACCGATGGATCAAATTGGATAGAAAGGTGATGGAGGAGTCTACTCTGTATCACTTGACATTAATCTTGCCTTAAGGTTCCCTTATCACTACAGTGTTTTCCAAGCGAAAGTTATTGCTATACATGAATCTGTTACTTTGCTTCAGATGAATGATATATCAGCCACTTTAAAAGCTCTGGAATCTGTTAAAGTAATACCAAAAAAAATCCGTAGCTACCGCAGATCCCTTAATGGGATGGCAGAGCAGCTCAACATCTTCTTATGCTGGATCCCCAGACATAGGGATTTCCCAGGAAACTGCAAAGCAGATTAACTTGCTCGAACCAGTATTACCAATACTTTATCAGAAGATAAGGAAATAATTGGTATACCTTTTACTACCAGGGCTGCCGTTTTGGTAAAATATTACCAAATTTGGTAAAAATATTTTGACTTGGTAAAATGGTAATTTTTTTTTCGTTTTGGTAAATTTAAAATTGATGAACAGTTAAAATAAGTTGCATATCAAAAAATGATTGTGTAAAAATTATATCAATAATTATTATGCAGCACCACGCTTATGATTGAAAATAATCTTTCAAATAAATACGAACACATCAAGTGAAATTACACGAATGAACTCAAAGCAAAATGTCTTGCTAAATGTTAATGCTTAGATCGTCGGCTTAGGGAAGAAATTGATGGATCGCTGAGATGGATAAGTAAAATTATATTTTTAATAAATTGATTTTCTTAAAATTTATATTCAAAGTGATAATGTTATTTCTATTTAGATTTGTTTGTAGAAAGAAGGCGACCAATGTGAAAAGCGATGAAACATATTCAAGCGTATAATAAATGTTAATTTAATTAAAACTAGCGGATGTAACCCGGTGTTACTCGGGGTTTTGCCTCGAACGCAGAAAAAGGACGATTTTCAAAACTGCTCTCATTTTAACGTTTTTTAAATTATCAATTAAATTTCACATTTTTTTAAATTATAGTTTTTTGGGGTTTTGCCCCCTCTCTCCGTCGAAAGTGTTAAGTCAAATTTCCGTAAAACTGTACCTGGCAAAGATGATTACAAAAAAAATTGACATCTTCAACGTCTCGATCTGACGTCTGGGTTTTGAGGAAAATGATCATCCAGTTTGAAAAAAAGTCATTTCGAGAAAAATGCGTTTAAAGTTTTTCTTAGCATGCATTTAATATGCAATTTTATCTCAAAAACATTAAAATTTTCAAAAATCCTATAAGCGACAATTCGATTTGTGGATTGTCTTCATTTAACTTCGGTTTTGGTCGGTACTATTCGGTTAATTTTTTTTCATCTTTATATACCTTCTGCTCGTGTTCGATAAACTTATTTTTTTTCATTAGTCTTTGGTTCTTGACTTCGTTTGCCTTCGGCTCATTCCTTGATTTTTGTCGAAAGAACTTTTAAAAGAATAGCATCTATTTCAGTAACTGATACAGAATCAATATCAGTCATCAAATCGGAATAAGCCAAATATAGTTGATAGAATAAAGCGCCCTCTCATGGAAGTTTTCTGAAATTTAAATAGCCTCAATTCTGTTACAGGATCAAGTAACGTACCAAATTTTAGTAAAGTCGGTGAAGTCATTTAGGAGTTATTTTGTCTTAACAATACTCTACTTAAAGCGCCCTCTAGCGGACGTCTTTGGAATTTTTTATATTTTATCTTGGTAGCAGTTCAACGTTCGTTCATACCAAATTTCATTGAAATCGGTCCAGGCGTTTAGGAGTTATTGAGTCTTAAAAATGAACTTCTTAAAGCGCCCTCTTGCGGATGTCTTTGGAATTTTTTATGTTTTATCTTGGGTGGAGGGGAACGGTCATACCAAATTTCATTAAAATCGGTACAGATGTTTAGGAGTTATTATGTCTTTAAAACGCACTACTTAAAGCGATCTCTTGAGGAAGTTTTTGAATTTTCATAGCCTATGTTTTATCATGGATGCAGTTAAACCTTCATACCAAATTTTATTGATATCGGTCCAGTCGTTAAGAAGTTATTAAAGAGTGCCTCGCCCACAGAAGTATATGTAGAATTGTATTGTTTCTTTATCGTAAAAATAAAATTTTTTTGTGTTTGGTAAATTCTTTTTCATTTTGGTAAACTTTTGGATGAAATTTGGTAGAATAAAATGTTTGAGAGTGGCAGCCCTGCTTACTACATGTAAATTACTCACAAATGAGATATCCTTTAACCCTTTCAATGACTAGGCTAGAATACATTTGTTTTTAGGTATTATTCCCATCATTTAGCCCATAAAAAGATTAAAAAAACATCCCTCTGATTTTTACATGCGCTGCTTACCTTTTGCCAGGCTGTCTAATATAATGGAAAACACCATTCGAAGGTTGTATTATAATAATTAGGTTTAACTAAAATAACCGGAGACCACTGCAAATGCTTTATTTATAATGTTATTATCAAAAAACAAATTATGGGTATTCACACTGACTTGGGTAGTTGGGTACGGGTAGATTGAGTAATTTTGATTACTGCGAGCACCTTTAACTGCAATTGAGTACTTTGTAGAATAACAGCTGATGAGAGATGAGTGACAGCTAGAAAAGAGTTGCCACCATATTATTCATGTCATTTTATGAGCGCAAAATTTAGGCATTGTACGGGCGTAAAAAGTTATTTTATATAGGAGTAATTTTTAACGTAAACTTTGAAGCATTTAATAATTTTTATCTCAATCATTTTAAAATGACTCATTTTAACACATTTGCCTATTTTATTCACTTATAATTTGTTTACTTTGTTTTAGTTTTTTGTCAATTCAATTATTGCCTACTTTTGGAAAAGGTGGTAGCCCATGAAAAAAGTACTCAATCAATCTACCCAAACAAGTTAGGGGGTCAGCTAGAGTAGATTGGTAGATGGGTACTTGGGTAGAATGGCACTTTTACAAAAACAAAATGTATGGCATTTGCCAATCTACCGAACTACCCAAGGCAGTGTGAATACCCCTATTATACTTTGCACACCAAACACAATAACCACCTTTATTTTTTTTTGTAAATTTTGTAAACAAGCGAAATAAATAGCGTCTAGGCGTCTGTTGGGCACAAAATCGAAAATCTAACTAACTGTAAGTTAAACCATACATATCTCTCTAAATTTATCTTTGTCATGTTGATACAACTTCATTTCATAGTACCAACCTATTTGATTTTAAAAAAGACAATGGAAAATAAAAAAAATAACATTTTCTGATGTGTCCAATATAATGGACAAATCCATTGAAAAGGTTAAAAGAACCAACATAAGGTGGTCTACGGGAAGCACATGCCATGCAGCAGGAAGGTGCAGAGATGAGAATTTACAACACATCTTAACTGTACATGCCCAGCGCTGGCTAAAAACTGCCACCTTTTCCTGGGTAACTGATTTTATAGTGACCGTGGTGACCGTGGCATGCAGGTTAAGTGAGTGGCTTAGCATGCTCGGAGCCCGAGTTCGATCCTCAGTCGCAGCGAAAAGTTTTTTCAATAAAAAAATTTTTCTGCTCGGTCACCAACTCTCTGCAGACAATGGCAAACCTCAGAGAGTAAATAATGCCATGTAAAGCTTCTTGAGAACATGAACTTTATCCGTTCGGAGTCGGCATAAAACATGTAGTTCCAGTTCTCGGTCAATTGTGTGCAAACATTTAAGAACACACACAACACAATTGATCATAAGAAGCTCGGTCAAAGTCCTTTCAAGGGTTTAAATGGCCAATTTGTTTTGTTTTTGTTTTTTTTTTTTTAGATGGTCTCTCAAAATCTTCGGTCTACAGAATACTAAGATTTATTAATAGCGCCAAATGGTGGAAATAGAGTAGGCAAATAATTAACTCCCTGGTATCAAAACGGTCCTTATTGGAACATATGTGTCTCATAAGAGACAGCTGCGTCAACCTTATCTAGCCTTACCTAGAGATGGACGTAAAAGCACTGAGAACCACTCCTACAGACGCACTCGATACAATGCTATACTTTATACCACTTGATATCCTAACAAAACAGGTGCCTGGAAATACAGCAATATATCTGGAAACTACCTCTCAACGGAGAGAATTTACAACAAGACATTCTTGTATTAGGAAATTTTTTCCGAATTAAAATGAATTAAATACTTAAATGTTCCTATGTGCCAATCCCAGTAATTTCAATATAGTTTCAGATTTATATAAGTTTACTAGTGAACCCACAGAGTACCACAAAATTGAACATCACCTGCATAGGCGATGAATCTATGAAATTCAGTTATGAAACGAGTATGTTCATGCGGAAGTGAATCCTCGTTTGGGTGCTTTTAAAAGATATACGAGAAGCTGGGAGAGCTTGAGTGCATGTGAGATAGAATGTTTTTGCGATAGTTGCCTTAATGATAATACTGTCAAAATGGCGCTTTCTCCTATGAAGGGTTGATGTCACAGAAAAACACAATTTTGCCCAATTTTTTTTTTTTTAAACATTCTTATTCTTCAAAATTGGTACTAGTTCCATTTTTAGGCCTAATAGAATTGGAATGGAATGGTTCGTTTTAAGGAACAATTCAACCATGAATTTGAATTACTAATTCAAAACGCCTTGGAAAGGTTCGAATTAGTAATATTAAACCTAACCATTTCTGTTTATTTAAATTCATTGTCTCGTGTAGTCTTGAAAATATTGGCTTTCACAGTTCAAAAATCTTCAAAAATTTCACATTATATGCATTTGCAACCTTGTAACCATGTCAGGTTTTATCTTTCCATGTCAGGCTTTATTTTTCCATGTCATTTCAAACATTTTTTTTATCGGATGGACAATATCTAGAATTTTAGCAATCAATTCACTTTTTACTAATGCTACTGATAGTTCAAGAGTTATTTAAAAAAAAATAATTTTTATAAATTTATCCTTAGAAAATCGGGCCTGAAATTTGGATCACAAACTTCTGATGAAGTTACCACCACCATATTTTCTTGGACCAAAAATTTAGTCCAATTAAGAGAAAAATAACCGAATTTTACAGGTTTACTTATGTCCCTAAAACTTGACCTGATCGAAAAATAAACTGCGGATTTGAACTCAGTGCTTAAAAATGCATGTAAAACCATTTTCGTCTGCTCTGGTGCAAAACCGTGTAAACCTGTGTTATAAGTAAAAATTAAACCCAATAAGTACCGTTATCAGTGAAATTTAGTTTTTTTTTTCCATTTAAAGTTTGAAATAAAACAGCTGGTTTCAGTACCATTTTGTAACCCTTTAGTCACTTACCCGCTCCAATCAAACCGTGTTCATCACCTTCGTCATCCTTATATTCTTCGCTCTCACGATGCACCAAAACATGCACCAAAGTTGAGTTCTCTGGACGCAAACCCATTGGTAAAGTCTGCTGTTCCGGCGAGGGTTTTGTCACTATAACCTCTGGTGCTGGTCCCTCGGCTAACATGGAATGTGTAAAAAAAGAGAAAATCTTGATTAAACAAAGTCGAGGTTTCGAAATGACAAACACACATACAGACAAAAGCATTTTTGTTAACTCTTAAAGCGCTTTGTGCTGACAAACCTCTTTCTAATGGTGGCTTTTTGCGTATAAAACTCGTGGCACGTTTCCGTGTTGGCGTTGGCGCTATTTTGTCGGTTTCGCAGATCGTGGTAGTGGTTGTGGTTGCTGTTGGTATTGGTGAAATACCTGCGTGAGTTTAGGTTAGGTTGGTGTAAAGCTTCATTTTGTACTTGTTATAAAGGAAACTATTTTTCTTTCATTGTCTTAAGTATACAACGGAGTGGGAGGGTATTTTTTTAATACCATTCAAAGAGGTTTAATTTTGAAAATTTTGTTTAAGTGTAAAACATTAAATGGTGCTTTAGTATAATAAATATGTTAGTTTTAATTTAAGTTGAGATAAAAAACTAAAATTAAACTTCTGTGATAGGAGCTAAAGATACGTATTATGACATTTTATGTATGAGATAAAGTTACTGCAGTGATATAGTTTTTTATTTTACAGATACGTTAACATGTTTGAAAAAAATAGTTTGCAACAAAGTAAGTGAAATAGAGAGAGGCAGGTGAGAGTAATAAGTGAAATAAAGTGAGTGAGAGTGATACAATTTTATAATAATTACTTTTTCTATGCACTGATGGTGATGTTAAGCTATCATCGACAGCGTCCTGATGTCGCAAAAAGAAATTATAAAAGCTTCGGCGACGATTTGCTCTAGGCGCTTCCACAAAAATGCTACCGCTTTGATTTTAAGTGTTTTTTTTTTTTTTTGGTTTTTTTGTTCAAAATGAATTGAAATTTATACATGGCATAAAAAAAGCACTTTAATCAGTTAAGTTGTAAGCATAAGATTTTAAAGTTTAAATAAAAATTAAACATTTAAAAAAATATATAAAAAAAAAAAAAAATATTTCTAGATTGCAATTTTTAGACGAATTCAAAATCGGTGGAACAGAATGTAGCAAGTAGAAGAGTGATATAGAGTGAGTGATTGATTTGAAAGAGTCGTAAGGAACTAAAACAAACTGATAGGTGTTACATAGATTTTTTTGTTTTGATTTTAATTTGTAACACTATTAATAAAAAAAAACGATAAAAAAATAATTTGTACAAGTTCCAAACATTAAATTTGGCGGAGTCGTCCTAAAAGAACCTTGGCTAAGTGAAAATAAATTACTTAAATGTTCGAAATTATAAAAGTTTTTGAATAAAATAATATACAGATAAGTTGCATATGCTAGAGTTATTACAGTTTAAAGAATAGTATTGAAATTTTTTAGACATTACTACACTATTTTCAATGTTAATTTTTTAACGTAGAAGTAGCGAATTGGAAGTAGAATTGGTAGACATGCTCTGTTTATTAACGAATGTTTGCTTAAAATCCTTAGCTTTGAGATTTTTATAATATATTCGGGTTTTTCAAAGTATCTGACAAGATCCTGTCGGAACGTAGTGAACAACTTTGTAGTATGGAATATGCAATAAAATGATTGTCTTCAAAAATATTACATATTTAAAACAATTTTATTTCAATACTTCATTAAATCAACCCTAACAGCCTTTGTACACAACGGTAGTTAATGAAAATATGTTGGGAGACACTTGGTTAACCTTTCCAGTGCTTGTTCTAAGCCCAATACTCCCTATGGAGAAAGCAGAATCCAATTGATCTAACGTGACAGGTTCGGCGACGATTCTTATTAAACCTATCACAAGACAGGTTCGATATAACTCAGTACCAACTCAGGACCAATAGTTTTTTAATGTATTTTGCTATGTTTATCTTATCGCTACCAATATCTCAGTGGAAGTGTGCTAGACTGTCATGTGGAGGATGTGGGTTCGTATCTTAGCTGTGTAAGTAGCTTAAAAATTAAATAAAATTTAATTTACTAATTGAAATTCTAATTATGTTTAATTTTTCTTACAACCTTGAATAAATTTGTAAGTACACTTAATTTTTTATTTAAAAACAAATTATTTTAAATAAAAAATAAATTGTTGGTGATTGAGTCAGTTTTATAATAGACGCGAACGCTAGCACATTCGGCTAAACTTGAACTTCCAAAAACAGTTTTTATACATTAACCCTGTTATATAGACGGGTACTGGTTAGGTCCAAATATACCTATGAGGTGCCAATTAACCCCTTCCAATGACAACGCCATGTAAAAGTGACCGGTTGTTTTCATATGTTGATGGCAGTATTTGAAGCGGTCCCTATCTTTTCGGAACCTATTTATAATAGTTATAATTTTTGAACCGGTTCTTTTCTCCGTAGGGTATATAAAAGGTCTTTCGACAAGAGGTTTAATTTTAAATAAAAAAGAAAATGCAGAATTTTTTGAAAACTGAGAAACGAGATATTATTTCGTCCATATGTCTGTTAGTACTGGGTTGATTAAAAATTCATTTAATTTTTTTTTTAGGTCATTTTAAAATTTGTTCAATGGCTTTTTTTTTTTTTTTGAGCGCTTCTTAATACTCCGTTCGTAACAAGACCTCTTTATTGGCGATATGCTGCATAAGGTTCTAATATACCACCGCATCCGAATTTAAACTTATTTCATGCAAGGAGTTTTGAAGAGAGGGAAAATCAACTATTCCTAACCGAGCCTGGCCTAATTTCGTAACTAGCATAATTATCGAAAAAATGTGGCCCAATAGAATAGTTTAGTAATGTAAGATTAGGCGCTGTCATGCCAATATATTGGCAATTAGGCTAATGTGGCAGTAGGAAGACTCACAAAATTATATAGATTTCTTATATGGCTAATAGCAAAGAACTTCTAGTTTTATTCAATTTCGACCAGAGTTTTAAAGATATGATGAAAGCACTTCTAAAAGCTCAGTTTGTGTTGGCATTATCTCTGAGTTTGAGCTCTATGCTTATTATGCTGAATCTGTAATACCAGAAAATAAATTTCTTCCCGTTTTACCTAAAAGGAAAAATGGGGAAAAACAAGCTCAAACATGGAGAAACCCATTTCCTACAAAGGTGTCCAGCTCGATATCGATATCATCGGCAGAACCAAGAGAGATGTAACCGCTGCTTTCGCCACTATCGAAAAGGAATCAGCCAAAGTGGGTTTGACGGTGAACGAGGGCAAAACAAAGTATATGCTGTTTGCAAATAGGGAAGTGCGGCGTCTAGGCTCCCATGTTACAGCAGGCAAATATAACTTTGAAGTTGTCAAGGAGTTAACATACCTTGGCACCGCCATAAACAGCAACAACAATGACAGTCTGGAGATAAAGCGAAGAACAACAATTGCTAATAGGTGCTACTACGGGCTAAGTAAGCAATTAGGTTCCAGAGCCCTCTCTCGATCGACAAAACTAACACTCTACAAGACGCTCATCATACATTTGCTTCTCTATGGCGCTGAGGCATGGGTGGTATCGCAAACAGATGCAGCCGCTCTTGGGGTGTTCGAGAGGAAAGTTCTTCGCAAAATCTTTGGCCCTGTTCGAGTTGGCGACGACTATCGCATTCGTATGAACTACGAACTGTACGAGCTCTACGACGACATTGACATAGTCCAGCGTATAACAATTCAGCGACTACGTTGGCTGGGTCATGTCTTTCGTATGGATGAAGAAGCTCCAGCGAAAAAGGTGTTTGAGGCAAAAGCCGAGGGTCGACGACGAAGAGGAAGACCATGCCTCCGATGGATTGACCAGGCCGAGGAAGCCCTTACCGCGCTTGGTGAAAGAGATTGGAGACGGCGCGCGCGAAGCAGAGACGCCTGGCGAGAACTGATGAAGTCGGCCGTAACCCGTCAACGGGTTGTCATGGCCACCTAAGTAAGTAAACATGGAGAAAAAGAGGCTGGCACATTTTTCTGTGAAAAATGTTATTTCTCAAAAAGTCAACAAACCTTATTTTATGAATTTTTCTTTTCATTTATTCCAATTTTTAACTCTATTTAAGAATTATCAGAATCAGTCTAAAATTTCACTTGAATATACCAGGATGATCGTCAATCCATATCAAAAAATATGGAAAATTAACAAATAAAATAGAGTTCCACATGCTAAAATATTCATTAAAAATAGCAATTGAACAGGTTTCGAAAAGAGTTGCACTCATGTTATATATACAATAAAGTGGGTCGGTCTCCATCAAAAAAAAAAAGTGCATCCCTAATTTTAAAGGCTGACCTCCAGACAGCTTACAAAAACATATTTTTGGACCCCCGGATAAACCGCTTAAACAGTACTTTATCCATAACTTGAATTTTATGTCCGATCTTAAAAAAGGATTTATGGTTAAAATGGGCTTCATTCGAAGATTTGAAGAACTTAACTTTATCAGGAAAGAATTTGATATTAGGTGGGATTAACACGAGGCAATAGGGCTTGCCAGTCAAATATGACTTCGTAATTTCATAAACCTTGAGAGAAAAAACACTTTTTAACAGTAAATCATTTCTTAAGATCAGGCATTAAATACATAAGTTAAGGAAAAAATACCATTTTCGCAATAATTGATTTTATTTTCTTTTATATACTTTTTAAAAAGGGCAACAAACGGGAAAATGCGAAGTGAAAAGCAGGGAACATCTTGAAATGCATGGACAAAACGACGAAACCAAGATCTGGCAACACTGATGCTGACACCTATTGTAATCTAGATGTCTGTTATAGTTTTGTCTGTGCTGAAGTTACTCCACGCCTCGTCAATTCATCCACCGTGTCACTTCCTTCGATATTGCTGTGTCTTGGGAGCCAAAAGAGAGTGACCTTGTAGGTATTCCAGACAATTTTTGGAGCTCTACTGCTTAGTAACCCGTTTGTACTGTGGTCGTTATTCTTTCCAGTACTTTAAAGGCTACCTACACAAATTACTACCTTTTTCGGAATGAGATTTTTGTTGTTAAAAGACTACAGGGAATAAAGAGCTCAGTAGACTCTTTGATTTTTAAAATATCAGTGTTAAATTGTATCCAGGGGTTTTGATACTGGAGTCATTGATCATGATCATAACTGGAAGATTTCCGTATGGCCATGCAGATTTGTAGGGCTTAAACGATTCTATAAGCCATTCCAGACCAGAGACGAGTCTTTCGGTGCAGAATGTTTCGGTTTCTCTGTGTTTTCTCTGTGTTTTTTGCTGTGTCTGGGAAGCCAGAAGAGAGTGACGTTGTAGGAATTCAAGACATTTTTTGGAGCTCTATTGCTTAGTAACCCGTTTGTACTGTGGTCGTTTTTCTTTCCAGTACTTCAAAGGGTACCAACACAAATTACAACCTTTTACGGAATAAGATTTTTGTTGTTAAACGACTACAGTGAGTAAAGAGCTCAGTAGACTCTTTGATTTTTGATATATCAGTGTAAAATTGTATCCAGGTGTTTTGATACTGGAGTCATTGATCATGATCATAACTGCAAGATTTCCGTATGGCCATGCAGATTTGTAGGGCTTAAACGATTCTATAAGCCATTCCAGACCAGAGACGAGTCTTTCGGTGCAGAACGTTTCGGTTTCTCTGCGTTTACAATGAAAACTATTCTTACTCTTTTCATGATCATGGCTGTAAGGGTACCGTCTTGTTCTACCGACTTGTGATAATACTGCGGAGTTCCTATAAGGATTATGAATGTATCGCCTTAAGTTTTCTTATAGCTTAATTTTAATTCGGATGTTAGCAGCACAACGAAGAGTTTCCATGAGTATAAATACCGTTTATTTAATGGATTCTCAACTGTATTATTGAATTGATGTGCTGTGCAAGAAATATTCTGAGTTAAGGCTTACAGAGATATTGCTTATTAAGACTAAATACCTTTCCGAGTTAGTTTTCATAGGATTTCTCAATTCTAACCTTATATGATGTTCGTACTCGATTGTAAAGAAATTGTTAAAAGAGTCGAGAAGTGACTCATTTCGTGATTCGAAAATATTGTTCTCGTGTGTCTAGTTCGCTGTGGAACGCGCACGTTTCGGCGAGAGCCTGGGCCAGCCTTCTTCCCCCTCTCATTATTATAATTATTTCTTTTTGAAATTCAATGCTGAAATAAGAATGAGCATTTTCCTTGTACGAAATATTTTTTTTAGATTCTTAAGCGTGATTCATCGAATTAAAATGGGACTCAAAAAAATGGAGAGAATTGATCCGTGAAAATCTTCCACATTTCGTACAAGCGAAGTTTCCACTGGGAACAATGGTGAAGAGAAGAAGTGAAGATTTTTCGCAGCTCATAGATTTGAAAATTTATTTTAATTTTTGGGCTATTTTTCTTAAAATGTTTGGGCTGTTTTTCTATTTGTCGAGTTAAATTTCACTTTTTCGTTTTCTGCCATTTTTCATTAAATTTTGTGTAAGTTTTCTATTGGGTTATTATGTCTTTTCTTTTGGGTGATCTTTTACCTCTACGAAATTTTTTGTAGTGAATTTTCACTGTTTCAATACATAGTGGGAGCGTATGTCAATCCATATTAAAAAACCTCCTAGTTTTATTTACCACTCCAAGATTCACACCACAGGCCAATCTTTTCTTAAGCAAAACAAAACCTTTATACAGCATAAAATAACCGTAATTATTTAACTTTCAGTGTTAACTTGGTTGATGGAATCAATGGTATTGGAATGGTTTTCAAGTGAATGAAAAATACTAATTTTTCTTAAAATACAAAAAAAAAAAAGCTCTAGAATGAAAAAATACCCTAAGTGCGTTTAGTATACTGAATATATTCATAACCCGTTTGTATGTATTTCAGACCAGGTAGTTCCAAAATTCTCTTTAAATATTCAATATTCTACGATTTGACAATTCCAACCCCGATTTTCGCCCATTCATAAAATGCATTTAAGTGGCTGATGAAGAGTGATACTGTTATTTGTATTGATGATAAAAAAAAAAGAAAGTTATTTGACTATTTAAGAATGATTTTGGTAAACGACAGTGATGAGAAAGCTGATGTTTTGTATTTGTAATTTACAAACGATATGTTGAAAATAACTGTTATTTCTAAAAGCAACGCGCTATTTGAGTACTTATTTTAATGCTACTATAACTGAAAAAAGTGGTAGATATTGAAAACAAAAAAAAAAATATATATGTTAATAAATAGTTTTCAACTTAGCTTTCTACTTACAAATGGAAAATACTTCGAATTGTAATATTTGTTTTCTTAATAGAAACTGAGTTTAAAATTGCTTAAGATTGATTTTTGGTTATGCGAGTGATCAAAAGTATTGAATATTTCAATTTACAGCGATGTTATTCTTGTTGTTGTTATTGTAGAAATGAATAGTATAGATTTTGTTTTTTTTTGATATAAGTAGATAAGTATATTTATAGAAGGTTTTGTAGTTGTTTGTTGTTGATTCAGTTAGTAGCTTGTGGTGGCATTACATGACTATTAAAACCACTACTGGTGCTACGTTTGCAATTACCTCGTGCACAATCGTTTACATTTGCTAACAAATTCAAGTCACTAGGTTGGGAGCCACTTCTAAGCACTGCTGAGACCATGTCTGCGAGCAATGAATCGTAGGTTAATGACAGACAAGAGGATATTCTAAAAATAGGACTTGACAAAATTTGAAAAACGGTTAAATGCATTGCGGCGATTCGTCAAAAATTGCAACAAAAACAAAAAACAAAAATAATAAAAAATAAAACGAAAAGAAAAATAAAGATAAATAAAGACGAAAAACATCTTTAAAAAACGAAAAATGTTAATTGAAATTTCTATAAGAGTTCAATACCGCTTGCCAAGATCTTCGCTCTGTTGTTTGATGTCCTTGACAACATCATCGGCGCCCGAGACCAGCATGAGTGGCAAATTCAACCAGGGGCCAGCCAGTTCGCTAAGATCGGAAGCATCAGATGCGCGTGAAGATTTGCGCGAAGAGGCACGACTGGAGCACTGTGTGCCGCGACGACTGACCTAAGAAAGCATATAATTGTGATTAATATTAAGTTTCTTTTTTGAGTTTCAAGACACTTACCTGCAAATGGAAGAAGTTGAGTGCAGATAGCTTGGCTTGCCAGCCACCAGGACTAGAAGTTTGTGTGACATCATCATCGCCAGAATTGGAACGTTCCTTCTCCTTTTTCCATCTAAATATTTTTAAAAAGACAATTTTTTTTTTAAATAATTTTAAATTTAATGCTACAGACATTTCTTTTTAACTGTAAAATGCGGAAAGAAAGTAACTGTCAAAACCGAAAAGACCACTTAAGGCAAAATTAAAGAATCTACGTCTTCAGCTTCAATATATATATAGAGTTACACAACGCTCAGACAACAGAGTTGGCAGACAAGTAGGATACAATATAATTGAACAGTTTGGGAACAAAAAAGAGGTTTCTTGTTGCAAATAATACTCAAAACATAGAACTTATTGAGTATGAACTTGCATTCGATAATATTTTAAAACTTGGCATTTGCTGAGGCGAATTGGTGGTTTTCACTATGACAATTTTTTCTAAAGTTCTATCAATAAATCACGATATCTTCTTTCCGTCATTTTATAATGGAAAAATTGACCAGGTGTTGGAATTTTTCATTAGACTGACAACAACTGACCATAGAAAATGACATAGTGAAAACCAGGCTTTGGTTTTATAAAATTTTCTAATATCAAGTGATCCAAAAAAGACAGTTATTGTGCCTTTTACAAAACGGCGTAAGCTTTATCTTATTTGCCCGAAATTATTTGGGAGAATAAAAATTTCTCCAAATCAGCAAAGTTTCTTAGGGTGGTCCTGGACAGCAAACTGTCCTGAAACCTTCACATAGATCGCATTTTTAGCAGATCCAGAGCAGATCTTTGGTCAGGTCAGTATAACAGAATCCTCCAAACGTAAGTTCTTGCCAATAAAAGATGTATCAAACAAAACAGTCTGAATAACAAAATTACCCTACAGTGGATTTCGGAACTTCTTCAGTCTCAAGATTCTAGGAACAACTCTTTAGGATAGATTTACACTTAAAAAATATTTCCAGTACTACATATTTGAAGTCGAAGTTTCTTATTAATTTGAGGAAGAACGACTTAACGGCGATGACCGGAATAATAATTGGTCATTGTAAACTCTGAAAAATTAATCTCTCAGCTGATGCACCAAGTAGACTATGCCTTGAGGATGAAGAAACCTCCGGACATATTCTCACTGTATGACCAGTTTTTCTTCAAGTAAGGGAAAAAATCTGATGACGACTACCGCAAACGAAAAACTGATAATGATTTACAGATATACACCTGGAATGTCCGCACCCCTAATCGAGATGGTGCCTCTATCCAACTGATTTATATCTTGGAAAAATATGAAGGAAGGGACAGGGTTGCATACGGCAAACATTTTGTGATATCTACTACAGTGGCCGGATTTGTAGTTGGCATGAGAATACAGCATCATGTCCTGTAATTAACTCCTGTGAACAAACGACTTGCCATAATCTGCTTCAAGGCTAAATTTTTAGCTCCAACAGAAGAAAAAGATCACGAGACCAAAGAAAATTTGTACGAGCGCCTTGAAGACGCATACGAACGCTGCCACCGTCATGACATAAACATCGTGCTTGGTGACATAAACGACAAGGTCGGTAAGTAAAAATATTTGATCCAACAGTCGGAAAGTTCAGCCTCCACGTTAACACATCCGATAACGGAATGAGGTTGATTGACTTCGCCGCAGCACGAAACATGGTCGTTAGTAGCACTAGATTATAGCAACTCAAGGCCACATTCATAAGGCCACCTGGCTATCCTCTGATCAAAAAACACGCAACCAAATTGATTACGTTTAGATTGACGGAAGGCACTCCTTCAGTGTACTAGACGTACGCACGATCCGTGCTGCTACATTGACTCGGATCATTATCTTGTTGCAGCCAAGATCCGCAGACGTCTGTGCGCAGCTAAGAATGCTCGCAATCCTACACAAAGAAAGCTAGACGTCGACAAGCTGCAGTCAAAATGAACAGCCGAGCCTTCGCTATTCGACTCTTACTTCTGCTTCAAGAAAGCGCTCCTCCGATCGACGATATATGCGCACAGTGAACGCACACATCCCACTCTATGCGTACGGCTGCCGAAGAGGAGATAGGCTATCACCACCCTCGCTTAAAACATTGGCACGTCACAACGCCACTGCAGAGAAGGACATCGCTTACAAAGCCGCCCTGCAGTCGGTTGTAACGCGTGCTGTTATGGAGCGACACCGAGAGAAGAGGAGGAAAATGAGATTAATTTTCAGGCGAAAAACGAAAGGCGGAAATGCGAGAGTGCGAGAAAATTGAGATGTATGGCGACAGGAAATTTTTCGAAAAAATAAGATGCCTGGCTGATGGTTTCAAGACCGGAGCCTCTTCTTGCAAAGATGAAAACGGGAATCTAGTGACAGATATCCAGAGTACACTGATTTTATGAAGAGAGCCTCTTCTTGCAAAGATGAAAACGGGAATCTAGTGACAGATATCCAGAGTACACTGATTTTATGAAGGGAGCACTTCTCTAGTCTTTTAAATGGCGACGCTGACAACAATCCACGCTAGTGGAGGTGATATCCCGGAAACCCCAATTATGGATGAAAGCGTTGAAGTTCCGCTGCCCGACTAAAACGAGGTCTTAACAGCTATAGCTCGAAGCAGAGCTCTCTCTCGACAAACAAAACTGACGCTCTATAAGTCAATAATCATGCACGTTCTACTATACGCAGCACAAACCTGGACGTTGAGCAACACTGATGAAAGGACTTTGGGGGCGTTCAAGAGAAAAATCCTTCGCAAGATTTATGGTCCAATCTGCTGTATGAGCTATATGCCGACATCGATATAGGTAGGCGTATTAAAGAAGAGAGGCTTCGCTGGCTAGGTCATGTCGAGAGAATGAACGACGAAGCTCCAGCGAAAAAATTATTGGATTCGATACCCAGCGGCGGTCAACGCAGACGAGGAAGACCGCATCTCCGTTGGAAAGACCAAGCATTGGATAACATTACAACGCTTGGAGTTTCCAACTGTCGCCAGCAAGCGCACGACAAGAGACTGGCTAAAATTCTTAGACGAAGCCAAAACCGACCAACGCTTGTAAGCGCCATCTAAGTAAGTAACTATAGTCGGCATAGACCAACTTTAGAGTTTCCTTGCTTGTTTTTTCTCTAATAACTTTTGATGCTCTTATCAAAATAGACCCAGCCTAATGCATATACAACCGTCATTTGAAACCTAAATAAGTGAACTATATGCATCAATAAATATTATAAACAATAAATCAAACAATCATTTTTACCCCCTCACCTTCAACTTGACTTCAGAACATCTTTCCTGGAAACTACAAATAGAACTCCCGCTTGGGTGTACATGAAACTGTACAACCCAGCAACTGCTGGCAGACAATGATTCAACATTAGGAAGATTTAAATCCTCGAAAACAATTATTGAATCAAAACAAATCCATAAGGAATAAAAGATAAACGATAGCGTCTACTTTAATCTAATAACCAGACGTTTAGAATTAGGAGAAGATCGAATAAAAGACCAGATAGTGATTATGTAACATTTTAGACTACTTACCTTTGATAATCGTGCCAGGCATTTTGTATTGTCTTGGCCGCCTTCTCTTGCCGCTTCCAGATGCGAGTCGATGAGACAATCTCCAATTCCTTGCGTGTAGGAAACTGTTTCTTGAACTTGACGTCCATTTGTTCTTGCAGCTGCTTGAAATTGTCCGTCTCTTCGACATGACCGAGCACATGCTTGACCAGCGCATGCAGTATATCAAGGCAGTGTATTTTATTGCCCCGTGATATGGGCAAATTGAAGGAGACCAAAGCGACGGTATTAGGTTTCGCTATGCCCAATGGTGGATCCAATGAAGCAATAAAATCAGATAGTTGGGAGAAGTGTATGAATTGGGCAGCATGTGGATCATACCTAGTGTTTTAAAAGAAAAATTCATGAGATATGCTTTCAAACTACGATACAGGCATACATACTTTGACCATCTGATATAGAACATCTCCAGATCATCCTCGACTATACCGATCTCTTCCTCTTGATGCGCCTGATTAAAGTTCTCCAATATAATAGCTATGTACATGTTTATCACAATCATATAACTGATAATGATAAAACTCGTAAAGTAAGTAATGGCCAATAGTGGATGGCCACAATCTCCATTGGTCTGACGATTGAAAAACTGATCGCAGTCGGGTGGTTGTATCATCAGCGATTCTAGCACATCATTCCAACCGGCTGAAGTCATAAGACGAAATAACAGCTGCATGCTACGTCCAAAGGTCTGGAAGTTAACCATGTCATCGAGTGCACCCTGAAGTTTGACATGACCGAACAGTGACATGCCCAGAATGGCGTATATAAAGGTGATCAGACCGAGTAGGGCGCCAATATTGAAGAGTGCCGGCAGTGACACAACCAGTGCAAACAGCAATTTACGTATACCTTTGGCGGCCTTGATCAGACGCAGTATGCGTCCAATACGAAAAACGCGTACTACGCGTAACAGCGTCGGACTGATGGGCAAATCAATCATAATGTCCTCCATAAGTATGCCGAATATGGAGGCCAATACCAGCAGAAAATCAAACACATTCCATGGTACAGTAAAATAATGATATCGCAGGCCGATTATTTTAACAATGGCCTCTGGTTGTTCGTAGTTGTAACAGTGGATCAAGAAGGTGTAGGTTATGGATTGGGTGTGGTGGGTAAAAAAATTAAAAGATTTTTGTTTTGTTTTTTGTTCCGATCTAATTGTTTTTATCGTGTTACTTACCTAGTCCAAAGACGGTTGTAAAAAATGCATTGCTTACTTCAAGTATAAAAAACACGGCATGCGGTTGATTGTAGTGCTCGATACCCATGGTTAACATATTTAAAAAAATCAGTACAAATATGGCTATTTCGAATCTGTAGTGGTTGTATTTGATTGTGTGAATTGTGTGAACATGATGTTGTTTGTTGTTGTTGTTTGTTGTTGTAATTGTTATTGCAGTTGTTAGTGGTGACGTTGGTTATTGTAAAGAGGGTTTGTTTTTTTTTTAAACATTATCGAAGGAAGGAAATGAAAAGAAGTACATTTAATTAGGTTGTTTAGTTAAAAAGGTTTTTTAAAAATATTTATATTTACATTTAGCATAAGTAAACAAAAAAATAGTTTAAAAAAAAGAGACAACATTTAAAAACACAAAGAAATAGAGGAAATCTTTAATAAAATATACAGTCATGATTGTTTATAGTTCATCTAAGCTAGATCAATTTTAAAATGTTTTTTAAAATATAATTTTGGACTTGTAGCGGAAGTTCTCCTAAAGTGAACTCTTTGTATTATTTTTTTGGGCTCCGAATTGGAACCACGGGCTTTAAGTTAGTGCACATAACCTAGTTACAGCAGATTAAAAATAAAAGTGAATTTAATAATTTTTAGTTGGCCAGTGAAGTTGACAAAATATGTACAAATGTGAAAGAGAATTTTTTTTTTATTAAAAATGAAATGTGCTAATTACTACGTGTGAAAAAAATGTTTATATATTATCAAAAAATGTCAGCATTTCCTAAAGTGGACCAAAAACCACTTACTATAAATGCCTTTAGAGGGAAGTCATATTTTACTTGCGACTTTGACAAGTCTTCAGTTTTTTTCTAATTAAACTACGTTAATTCAACCTCTCAAAATGATTTTTAATACCTTTTTTTTTTAAATGTTATGACTTAAAATAAAAGTGGGTTCACTTGAGGAGAACTTTCCCTACACATTTAGTATAATAAGCTCTAATGTCTTTTATAGTTTTTGATATAGTTTAACTTGTGGACTTAAGATATAATATAAGGATTGTATATGTTCTATAAAACTATAAGACAAATTATAATTTTTTCCTAAATTTTAAACTTCGATTTGGTAGAAGCAGCATCACTTGTTTTGGCCACCACACAATTTGTGACAACGATTTCAGAATAACAAAAAGTGGTACCAAAACCATGAGCGGTTTTTCCCCCCAATTCAATTGAAAAACTTCTTATTGTTTGGCAGCCATTGACAGCAGACAATCTTAAATAGCCATTTAAGAAATTTTTAAATTTGGTTAACAGCAATTGAAAGGCTTGATAAATACAATGGGGACTCTGCACCATCGATTGGAATGATTCACAAGTGGTTTACTGAATTCTGATGCGGTCACTAAAATAACGAATTCCAGAAATGGTCACTAAAATAACGATATTGTATTGTCCGGTCGTAGAGTTAAAGTGCGCGAGATTATTGAGGCCGTAGGCATCTCAGACGGACAGCTGTGAAACATTTTGCGAAATTGTTTGGATATGAAAAAATTATCCGCAAGATGGGTGCAGTATTTGATCACCCTCGACCACAAACGCAATCGTAGGACTGGTTCAAAGGCAAGTTTGGTGATGTTGAACAAAGATAAGAAGGATTTTTTCCGTCGATTAGCAACCGTGGACAAAACATGTATACATCACTACACACCAGAGACAAAGGAACAGTCGAAACTGGGTGGACTTCACAATTTCGAACGTGCTCCGGAGACAGCGAAGACGGTGCTTTCGGCCGGAAAGGTTATGGCGACAGTGTTTTGGGGTAAACGCGGTATAACCTACATCGATTACCTTCCACCGAGAAGAACGATCAAATGCAAATACTATCAGCTGAATGGACTGTTTCAACGGCGCATTGAAAGAAAAACTTCACCATTTGTCGAAGAAAAAAGTGCTCTTCCATCAACACAATGCTCGCGTTTACACATGCCCAGCTCCCAAGGCAAAATTCCATGAATTGAACTACGAATTGCTTCCTCATCCAGCATATTCTCTAGATTTGGCCCCTAGCTCCTATTTTTTGTTTCCAAACCTGAAGAAATGGCTCGGCGGAAAGAGATTCACCACCAGAGAGAAGCTCATCACCGAAACAGAGATCTGTTTTGAGGACCTTCCAAATGTATTTTTCGGAAGAGATCAACAAATTGGAGGAACGTTGGACGAAGTGTATCGAGATAAGAGGAAACTTATTGAGAAATAAAACTTTTTACCGTAAAAATCATTCCTTGTTTCATTTTTCACGGAATTATCAAATGGCCCTTATACTCCAATTTTATGGTCTTTCTGATATATTACTCTAGTTGATTCGATAACTGTTTTGATACAAGAAAATTCTGTAGAAATTTTTTAGACATCATGATTCCAAATGGCTATTCTTCATGTTCACATGTAGTTTAACATGACATCATTTATTCTATGTTTAGCGATCAAAAAAATTAAGTTTAAAACCAACAACACTTTAATGCAAGCAATACAAATCCCTTCCCATTAATATGAATTGTGAAGATCTTGCGTAGATCGGCTGTTCTTGAAGTTCTGAGCATATTGATTCAATCTGATCTTTGTTGAAATAATCATATTTTCCATGGGCCGAAAGAAGCGGCCAAGTGCCTAGGTTTCCTCAAAAAACACAACAAATTGGCCATTTCAGCCCTTGAAAAGACTTTGACCGAGCTTCTTAGGATCGATTGTGTTGTGTGTGTTATTAAATTTTTGCACACAATTGACCGAGAATTGGACCTACATGTTTTATACCGACTCCGAACGGCTAAAGTTCATGTTCTCAAGAAGCTTTACATGGCATTATTTACTCTCTGAGGTTTGCCATTGTCTGCAAAGAGGTGGTGACCGATCAGACAAATTTTTTATTGAAAAAACTTTTCGCCACGGCTGGGATCGAACCCGGGCTCCGAGCATGCTAAGCCACACACTTAACCTGCATGCCACGGTCACCACTTTAGGTTGCCTAGGTTTCCTCACTTGGTGCAAAAACAGTTCACTTCACTTCACTGCAGTTGTTCCTTACACTATCTGTACCTCATATATAAGGCCGAAATAGAAGTACAACTCGCACATTGGGCAGGGGATCCAATATATTTTTTGTAGCTTCTGTATTTAAATTTACGGCATACGATATATCTGATAAAGTATCAATCCTTTTGGCCATCGACGTCATGGGAAGTTCTGACTCTACCAGTTCGAGTATTTCCCTAGTCAACTCGTGCGGCTCACCAAACCCAATCTCTATAAAATTGCCTTGATGTCCATTTTTCCCTCTATATTTTTCTATCTCTTCTACCAAAAGAAGTCTGTAATTTTGGAAAAAAATTCGAACAGTTTTGTACGATACAATTAAAACCTACCGATAAGCTCTCAACTGGAACCTAAAAGAAAACTTAGAAAGAAGTCGGAAATAATTTCGGAAAGTCGTGAGTCGAATTGAAGTTGTTTGTTAACTTAAACTAGAACTTAATGTACAGTCTTTATCAAGGCCATATGATTCAGAAGATTATTATACTCAATCTTATATATAAATATTAATTGGTCATTCCAAATCGGACACCATCTAACTTTTGCATCTCAGATACTTTTAAAATTGTTTTTATTTTAGAACTATTTTAAATAAGATTTAGACTAGTACTCCGTGAACAATTTCCGTCAAATTTCAACATTTTAAAATTTTTGTTTTTAATCATCAATTATTTTAAAATACTAAAACTAAAGAAAACTACATTTTTTTTAATAATTTCTTTCAGTTGAAATGGAATATTCGAAAAAGGTTATTTTTAAATTTGAACATGAAAATAGAATTTTTAAAATATATGTATTTCGTTAACCCATTTTTTTTTTTTAAATACACTCTTGAAATAATAATATATTTTTAAAACTAGCAAAGAAGTATAATTTAAAACTACACCATTTCCAATCGTAGTTAAAAAAATCTTTTGAAATTTAGTAAAACCAAATGAAATTCAGAAATTCCAGAAAATATCAGAAAACCAGAAAATATTATTTGAAATTCGGATATTAACACGAAGCTCAAAAATTGCATTTACAATTCAGAAAACATCAACTGATATTCAGAAAAGAACAGATGAATTTCAGAATTTCCATTTGAAATCCCGAAAACATCATGTTGATGACAGAAAATGCATTTAAAAGTCAGGAAACACATATTGATATTCAAACGTTATTATATATTATTCCGGAAAAGTCAATTGGAATTCAAAAAACATCAATTAAAGTCAGGAAAGATCAAATGTATACAATTTATTTTGAAAATATAATAAAAAATTCATAAATTCCATTTAAATCCAGAAAAAATCCATTAAAAGTAAGAAAAGATCAATTGAATTTAGGAAATTCCATTTTAAATTCAGAAAATAACATTTTGACATCATAAATTTAATTTAAAATTTAGAAAATATCAGAATATCATTGATATTCAGATCATTGATATCATATCTTGTTTGTAAAAAATCAATTCCATTTCAGAAAACATAAATTGAACGTAAAAAAAGGTCAAACAATTTGTTAAGTTCAGAAACTTTCATTTGGAATTAATTAATTTCATAAGAAATTCAGAAAACATCCATTGATTTTCAATAAATATCATATGTTATTTCGAAAGAATCAATTGTTGTTCAGAAAACTTCACTTAAAATTCAGAAAATATCAAAAGAATTTTGAAATTAAGAAAATACCATTCAGAACTCAGAAATTCTATTTGAAATTCAGAAAACATAAATTGATTTTCAGTAAATATCATATTTTATTCCGAAATATGAATAAATTGAAATTCAGATTACATCACAGAAAATATCAAGTGAATTTTTGAAATTCCGAAAATTTGGGAGAAGGAACTTCCATCATATATTATTCCGAAAATCTAATGGAGTTCAGAAAAATCAATTTAAATTCAGAAATCCATTTGAGAAAATATCATTCGGATTTCAGAAACATCAATTGATATAAAGAAAGTATATGTAATTCCGAAAACATTGCTTGGAATTCAGAAAGCTTCAATTGAAAGACAAAACGATCGAAAATTGCATATAAAATCATATAATATATTATCAGAAATTCCATTTGAAATTAAGAAATTCCATTTGTAATTCAGAAAACATTAATTGATATACAGAAAAGATCAGATGAATTTTAGAAATTCCATCTCGCATTCCAAATTCCACATTATGAAATTCTGAAAATAACATTTGAAATTCAGAAAACATCAATTAATACCAAAAAACATCACATGTTATTCCGGAAAAATAAATTGAAAGTCAAACTTCTATTGAAATTCAGAAAATAAGTTTCAAAATAAGTTTTAAAAATTCTATTTAATATTCTGAAAATAATTTCAAAAAGATTTTTTATTTTTAATTTTTAATTTTCATTTCATTACATTTTTAATTTTCATTTCATTTTATTTTTAATTCATAAATTCCATTTGATAATAAAAAAAGTCTATTGAAATATAGAAAAAGCTAGTGAAATTCAGAAATTCCATTTGAAATCTTGAAAAGATCAATTGATTATCAAAAAATATAATTTGAATTTTGAAATTCAAAAAATTCCATTCGAAAATTTCATTTCATTTCAGAAAACATCAATCAAAATTCTAATATTCCATTCAAAATTAAAAAAAAAAACATTAATTATAATTCTGAAAACCCAACCGAATTTCAAATGAAATTTCGGAAATTCAATTGGTTTTTTGAGAATTTCATATGTATTTTCTGAATTTCAAACGCAATTTCTGAATATAATTTCATCTGATATTTTCTGAATTTGAAATGTAATTTATGAATTTCAATTCACCTTCTCTGAATTACAATTGGAAATAGAGTAGTAAAACAAAAACGAAATTTAGTTAATCCTAGGCGCAAAAGCAAATGGTGTACGATTATCCAACTTATGGTAATAATAAAATGTTTCAAAAATATACATTTAAAATACATACATTGAATACACGTTAAAAATCTCTACAATAATAAACTATGTATTTACAAAAAGTGGACATTAGCTAGACACACTTATAGACATATCTTGACAAATTCATTTATTAAGTCCACAACAAATATACGAGTACCTTAAATTAATTTGTGTATTCATTAGCATAGAGAGTCTAATTTTTATAATGCAGTCATATGAAAATTTTTGATATATTTACACGCCAATATTATATTTTTTAAAACAGTTCTACACTTTGAATTGAACCAATTTTGTAAACAACATGCTTGTTTTATCAATTAAGACACCTAAAGGTGTGAACGACACCATTCATTTTTTTTTATCAACTAAAGTAGAACAACATTTTAATAAGATAATAACAGAAAAGTTTAAAAAAGAAACTAGAAGATTTGATAGAGGTTATTTCTAAATTAGTTATTAGTTTGTTAAGTATTGGTGATATTTTTTTCACATTTATGTAGAATAGTGGAACATAATCAAGGGTCATAAGAAACTAATTTTGTTTTTTTTTGTCTATGGGAATATTTAACATAGAGTAAAGACTAAAACGCAAACATCTAGAAGTGAGAAAACTATTTTTTTGGTTTTAATTTTTCTATTTAAGTCTTAAATGCTACTTAGAAAAAAAGGTGAACTATACCACTGATGCAATTGCTAGTGGACAACAACGTTCTATGGGATTTATGTTCAAACTACTACTGTATAGGAGAAAACACCTTCGGATCTCGCATTGAGGAGAATTTAAGTGTTTAAATAATTTTATCACCAAATCATTAACTATTCGATCGCAGTCAAAGCGATTTTGTTGTTTTTTTTTTATGTTTCTCTTGTTATACCACAGGAAGAAAACCACTTTGAAAGGTTATTAGCGGTATATGTGTTGCTGTTGTTATTGTTGTTGTGGTTAAAAATCAAAATTAACAAACATATTTTTTATATTATTAAAAATATATAAAAATACAGAAATAACATGACTGTATATGAACTATTTATAGAGAAGCATATTTAAAATAAAAAGTATGCACAAAATAAACAAAGAAAAAAACAAAAAAAAAAATTATAAATAATTTAAAAAAAAATAAATCAAAATTATATCTAAACTAATCATAAAGAGTACATCTGTTAAATCACAATTTAGCTTATATATATATGACAACAATGCATGTTAACGCATTGTTGTTTTTATTGGTTGTTACCTTCTCGAATTGGATAAATCATAAAACATAGCTAAAAAATGATTTATTGGTCGCTTAATGACTTTCTGTGGTTTTTTTCGTCCCAACTTTTTCATGGCGGTGTAATAGTGTTTTTGCGATTCGGTGAGAAACATTTCCAACACTCCTCCTTCATACTTCGCAGGGTTCAAACATTATCAATGTGTGGGTAAGAGCAATAGAGGTTGTGTGTGTGTGTGAGATAAAGACGATATAAGTTAAAAATTATTTCATATAAAATTGTATTTTATTTTTTTTTTAATTATGTGAATTTTGTGGGGTGGTTTAGGGTTAAAAATTGGATTTTAGGGCAAAATAATTACATTTTTATATTACAAAATTTTAATTTGAGACAGAATTGTTGAGGAAAAGAAAATGGCTGCATTTTTCAAAATTTCAAACTTTATTTGGCAAAATTTCGGAATTTTTAGTCTCTTTTGACAACCAGACCATACAAGAGAAAGTGCGCATTTGGTATTTCACCAATTTAGGTGTTCAAAAGTATTTTGTTTGCTAAAATAATTTCCAATTTTGTCCATTTTTTAATTGTATCTATATTTATAATACCGATAAGGACCCACCTATATTTTTACCCAAATTTTACATATTATTTTATTTTTGCTAAACACATCAGTTACTTGATTTATTATAATCCTTATTCCTGTACGGCTATTGGCTCATATATAGCTCATATCTGATTTTTTGAAGTCTTATAAAGATTTTAAGAATATATTTGTGGGTTTTGTAGTTCTTTATCAAAGTTTCTTAATAATTTTAACTATTTTTATAACTTAGAGATCATCAAGTCATACATACAGAAGGATCCATTTTAATTTCTTTGGGCTGGACTTTCGAAAACTTGAAAAAAATGCAAGGTCGGTGAATATTTTAAACTGAAAATCCTTTTTTTATAAAATTTGCACTCTAGAGCAAAAAAAGTTTAACATTTATTTGAAACATATTTTGAAGTGAAACTTCTTTAGCGGCGAGTGAAATTTCAAGGTCTCTTATTCGTGACGCTAGGCTAACGTTTTCAATTCATATGAAAATTTTCAAAAAATTATAGCCCCGCTAGCGAGAATTGAACCGGGACCATCAATGCTCATGAGTTGGAAGCTCCACCATTACGCCACATAGGCACATGATAAACAGACAAACAAAATGTAATTTATACTGAACGCATTTTGTCCGTAACATTAATTTTCATCCTACAAGTATGCACGGAAAATTTATTTCTTTAAGCTTCAAACGAAAATATTAAGGCATAGAGATACATCTAGCGGGAAAAAATGTATTGCCTATTCCCTGCTTAATGCTTAATTTGGTTCGTTGGTTGTTATCAAAAACTTGACAGTTGATTGACAACATGCAAAACAGTTAATTCAATATAATATTAAAAGCAAAAAGTGTATCTCACCGATGAGATGAAAATTATGGTATAATGGATAAAATAAAAGTAAAAAAGTAACTGTTTTTTTTGCCCAAAAAAACTATTAGGCACAAAATAACTTTTATTTTTATCAGACCAAATTGATATTAAAAGACAACAGTTAATATGTGACACTTTCGATAAAAACCATAGCCGGTACGCTCCCTGGATGTAAATATTGAATCAACAGATTATTATTCCATTTCGTATTGATTGAATTTCTTTTCAGATACTTTCTCTCTCTATTTCACACTAAAATCTCTCTTATTTTTTACTGTTTAAGAAGTTTCACTTCTGCCACATGTACGTTGCTACACGCGAGTTTTTTTTTTTGCATATTTACTCTTTAAGTGTATTCTGCGAACCTTCTTTAACTTGTAATAAAGATTTGATAAATTTGCTAAAAGATTTATGATAAGTTTAAGTGGTTTTGACAAAAACAAGAAATTTATGCAGGTTTAAAAAATTAACTTTTTGTGAAAAATGGTAAATTTTGTATGTAAAAATATTCAAAGTTTATCAAAGCTTAATAGGGATTTAAAAAAAAGGATTCTTTGATTTTCTCGTGAAAGTATTCCTTTTGAAGAAGAAGTTAGTAGTGATGAAAGTCAGTAGTGATATGAATATTTTGATTTTGTGTACAATGCACACATTAATTTTTTTCATTTTTTATTTTACATTTTGGATGGGAATGAATACACTGTAAGACATATCAAAGCCCAGGCGAACCTGTGGAGACAACGGCAAGTGGGCGCCAAAAAATGATTCATGAGTTCCTATATAAATTCTTTTCCATAAAAAAATGTAGCAAGTTTTAGTTGCTTTTGATCATATACATTTTAAAACCATTACAGACGTCCGTCTTGTCAAATTCTACATATCGTCATATGAAATCAAAAAAGCCCTAAGTTACGAAAAATTCAAAATTGATTTTTTGATTGATTGTGATTGATTGTGACTCCTACTACTAAAAAACGATGTTATTTACAAAATTAACCCGCAAAAATATTGAAAAAATTTGGATTTTGTTATACCCTAAACCTGAAAGGTCAGGGTATATTAACTTTGTGCAAACGTATGTAACGCATAGAACCAAGCGAGTCCGGTATAGAAAAGTATATATATTCTTGATCAGCGTCACCACGTGAGTCGAGCTATCCATGTCCGTTCGTCCGTCCGTCCGTCTGTGTGTTTTCCGTATACACAGGATAAGAAGAAGGAGTTGAGATAATTGGATGAAACTTGGTACACATAGTCACATGGACCCAAGGATCTCCACTATTGAATATTTTTGGAATCCGCCCACGTACACGCTTACCTCCTATACAACGGAAAAATTGAAAAGTGCATAAATAAGCTTATAACTAACCTACAACAATAATTGGTGTGTATGAGTCGTGTATCAATGAAAATATGTCTTCGAAAAATGAGTGTCATCCGCTCACGGACACGCCCACCTCCCATACAACCCAAAAATTGAAAACGCAATAAATAAGCCTCTGTTTAACCTACAGAGATCAAATTAGGCACGTGTGTTTTTTATGACAAAAAAAATATGGTTTTGAAAAATGGAAGTCATCCGCCCACGGACACGCCCACCTACCATGCAATGCAAAAATTTAAAACTGCATAAATAAGCTCATAATTAACCTACAACAATAAAATTTGGTGTGAATGTGTTTTGTACCAATACAAAGATGTCTTCGAAAAATGGACATCATAAGCTCAAGGCCACGCCCACCTCCCATACAACAAAAAAATTAACCTACAGAGATAAAATTTGGTACATATATATTTTATATCAAAACAAAGATGTGTTCGAAAAATGGATGTCATTCGAACACGTACACGCCCACCTCCCAAACAACCCAAAAATTGAAAACCCAATAAATAAACTCATGTTTAACCTACAGAGATTAAATTTGGTATGTATGTATTTTATATCAAAACTAAGATGCATTACAAAATTGGGCGCAACCCGTCCACGAACACGCCCACCTCCCATACAACCCACAATAGCAAAAATTCTATAAAGGCATTAACATGTGAGCTACAGGAATAAAACTTGGAACTTTTATAAATTTTTTTAAATTTTTCATCAAAATTTAAATGTATATAAAAGATGGGTTTAATACTAAGTTTCGGGTATTTCATTGTCGGGCTAGACCGACTTTAGACTTTCTTTACTTGTTTTTATTTAGAAAGTGTTTTGCTTCTCTTGTAAAATTGTTCAACATTGTTCTGAACACTGACATTTTTATTCTTCTTGTTTTTAAATTTATATTTTTTAAATATTATAATTATGAAATTTATTGAATATACTCAGATCTGTATAGATAGAAGATTTAAACATTTTATGTATGTGTGATATTAATAAAAGTCGACTTTTTCATTTGTCTATTAGTTAGGCTGAATGATTTTAATGCCCATATTGTTTTCCAAAACTTGGAAAATCTTAGTTACAATTAAATAAAATAAGAACAAATTTTTTAGTTTTTACAGTGTACATCTTCACATGGGCAGAATGTTTTTATTTCATCAAAAACCCCTAAAATTCTGCTATGTAAAATCGCATTTTTTTTTATGTAGCCATTTAAGAAGATAAAAGCATACACCCTGGCTAAGTTTTTTGCTTGTGGTAACAGTGTGTTCCAGATACATACCAGGTTTTAAAAAAAAATTGCTCAGTGATTTACATAAGTATTGTTATGATTTAAAGGGACAACTTTATGAAATTAATTTTTTTAAATACGCTTAATTTATTAATTGGTGTAAAATTTCGAAATATTTTTAAATTTTATAAATTTCCGTACTATTTTCTTTATGGTATAAAAAGTGGATACTCCAAAAATTATATATGGTGACAATCATGTGAAAGCGGGAAACACTGCACCGGGATAAAATTAGCTTTTATCTAAACTCTTATTGTAGACACTGACTAGATCTTTTTTCGATCTACTCTGATGTATATGTTCTTTTTCCTCTAATCCCTTAACTTTTTATTTATGTAATAGTTCTTGTCCGTTTTCATTACCATTCAACATGAAAAGAATTTTTTTGTTCAAATCGGCGCTGACGTCCTAAATTTGGCAAGTACTCGTCTTAAGTTTTATAATTAACTGCTTTTAACAAATTTTCAAATTTAAGCTTTTTCATATAAAATGCAGCCATTTTCATTTTGAAAAATATGTTCAAAATTCTCAAAAAAATTATTAACATTATTTTTTTATTTCTTTTTTTTTTGTGTTTTGCAAGTGAAACAACATTAAAGTGAATTTTTAAATAATGCTATTTAGAAGTTGGATTTTCTAAATGCCATCAATTAAAATATAGGAAACGTTGTTTTTTTTTTTTTTTTTTTTTAACTGTGCACCCCCTTTTGTGTTGCATGCACCACCACATTTTCCACTTACCTTCTTTTTCAGCATATTGAAGTTATCAATGATAACTCCGATAAATAGATTGAGTGTGAAGAATGAGCCACACACAATGAAAATTACAAAATAAATATAAGCATAAAGATTTGCCTCGCGTTGCGGTTGTAAATCGACTCCGCGCGCATCCACTGCATCGGCCATGACTTCCATCCAGCCCTCGAATGTGGCCACCTGTAGTAATGCCAAATAGCCCATGCCCACGTGATCAAAGGTGATTTTGGAATTGACCCACGTGTAGTTCTGGTCGATACAGTCCCATTTATCGTTGACTTCCTGTTGTATTTTTTTTTTTTTTTAATATGTTGAAATGTTTTAATGATTTATGATAGTTAAGTTAAAAACAACATATAAAAAAACTAAAGGTTTTTCACTTAAATGTCAGCAAACTTTTACCAAATAATTCTTCACAACACACATACACAAAATAAAAACCGAAATTAAAAATTACAAGCCACACACACACACACACTTCTCAGACACTGACTACTAACCGTTACGGGCAGCAGTTCGCCTTCACTGTTGAGACACTTGAAAAACTTCCCACCAAAAAATTGGACACCCATGATGGAAAAGATGAGCCAAAAAACTAAACAAACTAAAAGTACATTGAAAATGGATGGAATTGCATACATGAGAGCATTTACTACAATTCGCATTCCTTGCCACCTGGAATAGAAATAATAAGAAAATGTGTTGATCATTGTTTGGCGCTAGACTACATTGACAAAGGTTAAAGGTAAGGAAGCGGTAGAAGAGCAAGAACAATAGCGGGATTGAGATAAGTGAGAGAGAGAGGATTTAAAGTAATAGAAGGAAATATTTTTAGGGAAAAAAGCACACTTAAACACTAACATAACAAGAGTTGTAAGCAAGATATAAAAAATATTTATAAAAACAAAATATAGCAATATAACTTTAAATGGGCATAAAAATGTGTTTCTTGAGTTTTTCGCATAATATGAGACTGACATTTGCAGAAACAATCGTGTTCTGTCAATCCTGAAATGATACAAAATTAAAAATTCTCTGGATAGAAAAACACAGCTTTAATGAAGAGAGGAACATACAAAATACCACTTTGGTTTTTGCAGCAGTTGTGCTTATTAGCTTTTTAAATTGAGAGGAATGTAGATTCCGAGATCGATACTCATGTACCGATCTGTTGATGTAGTGACCGACGTAAATTTTGTTTTGTTCTGTATAAAACTTTATTGTTGTAACATTCCGTTATTTGTAACAAGTTTTTTTGTCATTAAGCTCAAAATATAATTCTTAAAAATTGGTTTTTGAAAATTATAAACAGTGTCTGGACTGTTAATAAAACTAATTAATTTGCTCTCAAATACCTAATAAAAAAATAAGCAATTTAACATTTTGTGACATTTTGCTACACAAGCAATAAGACGAACACGAGAACAAGAGTGGTACGCGTAACGTACAAGGAAAGAAAAAGAGTACAAAATGCACAAGTGGCTCATGCAAAAAACGATGAAAAGAAGCAAATTCAAAATTATATTTTGTCCAAATCAGCTGTATTTGATACAATTCCGACAGGAAAATATAATTTTTTAAATTTATTTTCTGCACTTTTATACATTTCTATGCTAACAGGTACAAAAACCAATTGAGAATTACGTCGTTCGTAATTCAACAAAAAATTTATTTTTTTATAAGCAAGCCCAGATTACACTTATTTAGTACAAATTGACCTGTTTATCAACCAAATTTTCAAGCCCAATTTCAAGCATCAACTGCTTGAAAATTTTTCTCAAAATTTTGAGCTCTATTGAGCTTATTTCATTTACGAACGCTTTGAGCTTGATTTAAACACATTTTTGCTTAAACCCATTTAAACCCATCTCCGTGTAAGAGGACTAAGCACAGCTCCCGGATGAGTCATAGAAAATTTTAAGAATTCTATAAATCCTTTGTACAAATCAAGAGTTCTCTGTATCCAGTATAGTTCTTGATATTCTTTTTGAACTCTTTTGGGTTATATGGACTTTTTGTACAAAACTTGATGATTTGAATCTTTGACAAAAATATTGAAAATTTCGTTGGAAATTATCCAAATTATCAAAAATGATCGGTTTAGTGAAATTATTTCAATACTGATTTGGGCGTTATTTCATTTATTTTGGGCTTTATTTCATTTTTTATTTATTTATTTTTTATTTTTTATACACAACCAATTTAAATTGCAATGACCCAGCTTTATTGATACAAAATCCCGATGGAACTAACCTAATGGCTATTTTCAATGGAGTTCTCAGAACCTATAACTGAGCTCCAAAATCTCGGAGTGTCTTTTATAGTTCTCCTGTTTTTATTCTTCATTCAGCCGTTCATTGCCATAAGGGTTCAGAAACCATCTCGTGAGCACCAAAAGTCTTTTATGCGTTCTGAAGGATGATCTAATACTGGGTTGTTTTGACACCTGTTATGTGTCAAATGGCTTTTCTCTATGGCGTTTCTGTTCAGTATTCAATACCAATACTCAATCATGAATAGACTTACTCCTGAACAACGTTTATTAATTTTGGAAACTTACTACCAAAATCAGTCATCAGTAAGATAATGTTATTGAGTTCTTCAACAACATTTTGGTCGTTATGAGCTTCTGAGAGCACTATTCGTTACACCATTACCAAATTTCGAACCAGTTTTAAACTGTTGGACATTCATCATTCAACCAGAGTGCATAGAGCCCGTTATTTTGAGAATATTGCTGCAGTAACAGAGAATGTTCGTGAAAACTGTGAACAGTCGATTCATCGCCGATCTCACGCTTTGGGGATTTTGGCAAATTAGACCCACAGGATGAACCATTTAAGAGCTAGTCGTGGGCAACACTTGAAGGAAACAATTCATAATTTCAAATTAAAATTTGCACCGATACATTGAGTTTTATGTATTTTATTTAGAAAATAAACAAGGAATCTCTTATTGAATCACCCTACAGTTCATATACGTTTTGTGCCTTTTGAATCATACAGTCTCGGTAGTCAGATGGACGAAATTCTTCCAGCACACTTCGAGCTAGTTTCGAGCTCGAGAGAGCGATTTTGTGCTTGCTTTTCTTCTCTCTTTTGAGCTAGAAAAAGTACGGAAACACGTTCTAGCAGCTTGCAAGTTACTAGAATCGAGTACGGAAACACACCTATTATTTTCACGAATACCGGATTCGAATCCCGGGCAGGTCCTGTTCCTACGCTTTTGCCTTTCTTTAATTCATTCATAATTTCTGATCAACTCAAATTTAAAATTCATCAATATATTCGACTTTGGAAGTTTATTTGATGGTAGAAAAATTTGTGAATAGGACTTTCCTCCACACATAGAACATACTCCACTCGTTTTATTTGAGTTTCCTTTCTTTCCTACTTATCTATCACACATTCTACCAAACAAGACAGACTTGACTGAATAGGTTTGACACCTAAAATTAAAATCCTTGCTTTTATGCTAAACAAACAAATTGTACTCTGGCTTACACCCAAATATTTTATATCTTTATAGAAGAAATATTTGTTTTAATTGGCGGCCGTGGCATGCGAGTCAAAGAACTGCAATAGCCCGAGTTCAATCCTCACATCTACCAAAAAATTTTTTAATAAAATCTCTGTAAGTCATTCAAAGAGTAAATAGTGCCATGGTAAGTTGCTTGAGAACAAGAACATTAGCCGTTCGGAGTCATCATAAAATATGTTCATGCAGTTCTTGATCAATTGTGTACAATACAACTGATCATTAAAAGTTCGGTCAAGTGTTAAAATGACCAATTAGTTTTTTTTATTCGCTATAATTTAAGAAAACTTTTTTTATACTTGTAGAACAGCTTAAACTGCAAGCATGACTCCATTTCACCCAAACATTTCTTATATGTGAATCAGAAATATTAAACTTAATATAATAAATTTTCTTTGGTACAAATTCTAATATTTGGAGATATATATTGATAGTTTCTTAAATAAATATCAGATCTCATTCTCAAAAAAAAAAAAATTTTAACTGAAATTGAGCGAGAGAGAAAAAGAGAGAGAGAAAGAGGGGAAGGCAGACATATTCACAGAATATCAAAACAATATTATTATTAAATGTGTAAAATTTGTTTAAAACTACGGCAAAATATTCTGCGTATACCTTAAGAAATTTCTATTTGATTATGTAACGATTGTGATGACAGTTTAATTTGAGGTAAAATATGTTCAAATTCAAACTTCAATTAGCAGAAACACATATCTCCAGAAACACATTTTTAATAAAATTTTGTTTTTTCTTTTTTTTTAAATTTTTTATATTACAAATACGAAATTATAGATAAAACAAGGCAGATTTGAAATAATAACATGCCAAATTAGGTGCCAGATTACAGTTATAGCAATATAATTAAAAAAATAACATTATAAAAGCCTTTACAAATAATATATGGAAAAAAAAAGAAATAAGTAGGTTTTCCCAAGCCCTTCAGATAATGTTCGATGTTAAAATAGATTTTAGCGATAGTTCCATATAGAATATAGAAACAAATACAAAAAAATTTGAACGAACGATCATTTAAAAATTTCACTTCAATATTATAACTGAGAATGAACTAAAGTGAGCTAAAATTGAAACCGAATTTTGAAAGCTGCTCTCAAAAAATTTCACTGAGAACTCGGTGAGAACTTTCACACTTTTGAGAACTCGGTATTGACAAATCATAAATCAACTACCATCAGTGAAAATTATAAAATTGCATTTTTATATCAAGAACTTATAAATTAAAAATACTGATGATAATAATATTCAAGAGTTTAGTTCTTTCGAATGGTTATTATCGCGATCCCTTCTAAAAATATTTTTTTTGTACAAACGATTTATTCTATTTTTAGTTCTATAATATTTTTCATAAAAAAATTCTTGCATTAGCCAAGAATTACTTGATTTGACTTGACTAAGTGATGTTCTAAAGGATACTATAAAAAGGATGACACATGGAACGGTTGGGAATCGCCAAAGCCATTTTCAATTGTTTGAGAAAACGATTTTAACGTTTTAGGTCAACAAATGTTATGGGTGGATTTCTATTCGAAATTCTTAAAGAATTCAAATTGTATTAAATACTTGTTATATTAAGTTTTAAAAATAAAACAAAATTATTTATTACTAATAAAAAGTAAATATAATAATGAATTATAAACAAGAAGTTAAAGAAAAGAAAAAGCAAGATTAAAGTACACTAAAAATAAATAGTAAACAGACGTAGAAGTTCGGTAAGAAAGTAGAAGGCGTGGCATCTGTACGAAAAGCTGCTCACAAAAATACAATTTATTATTACAAACAGGATGCATTTAAGAAAAAATATATATAAAAATACTCGTAACCACAATACATACATTTATGTAAAGCACATTTATTTATATAAATTATATAATTATTTTTATATAAGTGTGAGTGAGAAAAAGTTTTCAAAATAAAAACAAAAAAAAAATTAATTTTTACACAATTACATCAAAGTCATTTAAATAAAATCAGTGAATTGTTAAGTATTGTTTGACACAAAAATAAAAACACACAATTCACTCCATCGTTAACTTACCGCGATATCGCACGCAGCGGTCGTAAAGCTCTTAAAGTACGCAATGAGCGTAAAACTTTAAGATTTTCATTCTCTTCGATCAGCAAAGAGAAAACTGAAACCTATGAATGAATTAATTTAAATTTAAGAATTAAATTTTTTGAAAATCCATAAACTTACGAAAACTATAATAAAATCCAGAATGGTCCAAAAACTGGTAAAATATTTGGAAAACCCCAAGGCTAACCATTTCAATACCATCTCAACGACGAATATCAAACAGAACGAAAAATTCGTCCAGTATAAAATGCGTTTTAATGTCTTGTTATTATCCAAGTAGATGTCCTCGAAGCACAGCGTTATACTTGATGCAAAAATCAAGACTAGCACAAACCACTCAAAGGCTGGAGTATCGACAACCGTTAAGACAGCCGTCCTGACACGCGTCCAATGTTTGGCACTTTTCGTATCCATGCACGACATGAAACATGGACAGCGAAAATAGAAACTGTTAAATGGGAAAAAAGAAAACAAAATTGTATGAAAATTAAACTGAAAATTATTTCAATTGTCAATTCTTTTGGTATTGTAAAATAAATAAAACCTAAGATAAGAGAAGCTTTGCATTATGCCGAATTAAATATAGAGAGAAAGAAACTGCTAATATCATTGTTGTTCTAACAATAACACTTGTCACCGTTACTGTTATTGTTAGTGTAACTGTCACTGGCCTTGTCATTGTCTCTGTCACTGTCATTGTCGTTGTCATTGTCATTGTCATTGTCATTGTCATTGTCATTGTCATTGTCATTGTCATTGTCATTGTCATTGTCATTGTCATTGTCATTGTCATTGTCATTGTCATTGTCATTGTCATTGTCATTGTCATTGTCATTGTCATTGTCATTGTCATTGTCATTGTCATTGTCATTGTCATTGTCATTGTCATTGTCATTGTCATTGTCATTGTCATTGTCATTGTCATTGTCATTGTCATTGTCATTGTCATTGTCATTGTCATTGTCATTGTCATTGTCATTGTCATTGTCATTGTCATTGTCATTGTCATTGTCATTGTCATTGTCATTGTCATTGTCATTGTCATTGTCATTGTCATTGTCATTGTCATTGTCATTGTCATTGTCATTGTCATTGTCATTGTCATTGTCATTGTCATTGTCATTGTCATTGTCATTGTTATTGTCATTGTCATTGTCATTGTCATTGTCATAGCCATTATCATTGTCATTGTCATTGTCATTGTAATTGTCATTGTCATTGTCATTGTCATTGTCATTGTCACTATCACTTACAATATTACTTTCACTGTCACTATTAATAAGGCTTTGTCTGACAACTGTCAATACAAACCAGTGTTTGTAATTCTCCGTGCGTCATCGTATTATTAAGACATTTAGGAAATCAGAACGTACAGTTGTTACAGTTTTAGAAGAGATACATATAAAGAATACAGAAATATCTCAAGTTTTACTTAAACGATAAGACTTTTTAAAGAAATATAAAACAATTGCTTGAAAAAACACTCACTGCTCATAACACTTTTGCGGAAAGCAATCGTCTGGCACTTTCGGTGGCTTCGTTTGTCCAAAACTTGGAAAAGTCATGGGATCATTGTATGCTCCCTGCGAATTACGTCTCCCACCTACAGTGAGATCGTCTACGTAGGAGACCAAACAATGCCATGGTTTTTCGGTCAGACGCGAAAAGGTCGCCTTTAATGACTGACCACCAGGAGCAGCAGTAGCATCATATTCTTCATCGGCAACACCGATGGCGCCATGTACCAGTGCAGAACTCGTTGAACCAGCTGCCAATGAACTGTCGTCGGTTCGCGTCGATTGAAAGGAAGCGGCTTTGTCTAGTTTCGATTGTGGATGCTCGACGGAGCGTTGTGAGCGCATATCACCGCCCACAGCCCTTGGGAGGATTGGCGTCGTTCGTTGCTGCAATTTGGTTGCGTGATAGTGTTGCTGATGCTCGGTCAGAGCAGCAAGTGGTGGTGTAGTCTTGAGCGTGGACATTTGTGGGCCAAGTGCAGGCGGTTCATGTGTGGTCTTGTGAGAGGCGGGTGTGGTTGTGGAAGTGTGTGATTGCGGAGGCACTGTCACCGTAGGCAGCATCTCATGTTGCTGCAATCGACTGCGACTCATCTGCTGTTGCTTTTGTATCAGCAGATTCTCATATGAGGTGGTGCTTTTCAGCGAAAGGCTGTCCATTTTGATTTCAGCAGTCAGGCACTTGCGCGGTAGCTTCTCCGACTCGATGCGTAGCGTCGATATCGGTTTTTCATCTTCGGGTAGCTCTTCAACTCGCTCGATTAGCGAAAGTCGCTTAAAGCGATCGAATTGTGCGCTAAACAGATCGTTCTTGCGTCGCAGGAACGGTGAAGTAGCACCTGCACTCAGCGTCGCGGCCGTAGCCATTGCCTCCATGGCCATGAAGGGCGCATGCATTTGATCACAGATTTTGCGTATTTCATTTGATATGCTAAAGTCTTCATCGATCTTTCGTTGTTTCTCGAGACTGCGTCGCTTGATCTTCGCCGTATTACGATCAGCATGAGAAGACAATGGCTGACGACGCTGCACTGCAGAAAGATCATATCCATTATAGGTGTTAAGAGGATGCGTCATGACTTCTCCGGTAGTGCTGCGTTCGTTGGCACCTGTTATAATAGCGATGTGATCCAGCAACGCCTTATTGGCTTCATCTGCCGCTGGTGAGGGTTCAGAGAGATTCGACAACCGCCTTTCTAGCGATGTTGTAGACTTTTTGATTTCCTCCAGCTCCTTCTCGAAGCTCTGTATGATGTTGTCAAATTCGGAGCGTTCGACAAGCGGCATATTGTCGTTGTTGCCATTATCGTGACTGCCATTTCGACGCGCTTCGATTTGTTGCATTATGGAATTCGAGATGAAACTCAAATTCGATTTGATACTGCTCGTGGAGGTTTTACGTTCCTCACCAGTACGCCGTCCGTCGAAAATCAACGAATCTGTGTCGGCATCGATTATGGCTGAACCGTAGCCAACAGTTTCGCTGAAGTAGTTATTGCTATTATCCACGTCTTCCTGTAAAAATGAGAAAAGATCCTTTTGCTCACAGTTGAGCAACTCATCGCGTAGGTTTCCCTGTTGCGAGAGCAACTCATCATGTTCCAGTGAAATAGTATTCAAAGAATGACCGCTAGAATGACGACGCACTGGTGCATCTTCAGCGTCCGAGCGGCTCTTTGAAGGTAGCAGAGAACGTTGTGATTGACCGCTAGATTGTGAGAGTCGATCAAGTGATTTACGATAACTAGGCGAACGTGTCAGGAGCGATTTTTGATATTGCAAATAGGCCTCGTCATGCTCCTCGCTGCAAAAACGACGCGATGAACTATCCTGAAAGGAGTCGCCACGTTGCACTTGAAATGAACCGCTGCGCTGATCATTTGCATACGGATCGGTATCTGTTGAATTATATTGGCCCATTAGGCGTAATTCAATCGATTCAGTGAAGGTGGGTTCGTCACGCGAGTCATTGTGCTGCGTGCCGAAGCCGGAAGACACTTGATGTAGTAACTTTCGTTCTACTTGAGGGCAGAGTGTGTATTCGTATCTACAAAGATGTCAAAAGAAGCGAAAGATGGAAGAGAAAGAGAGAGATAGAAAGCGAGAGAGAGAGAGAGAGAGAGAGAGAGAGATAGAGAGAGAAGTAAAGCTGATTAGTTTAAGAGATTTAATAAGAATTCAGGTGCTACCCACTTTTGATTATTGTCAATTTGGCAGGTGCTGTTGTTGCCTTCTTCGTGTGGCGATTGTATTTTTTGTTGCTGATAGTCTTCGTCATGTTCCGTACCATCGATAATTGTGTGCAGTCCTTCCTTAAGCGGTATTTGAAATCCAAAATCCGAACCCGAAACAGGACGATTCATGGACTCCTACAGAAAAACGAAGTATTTAAATAGGATTAGTTAAGTTTTAAATAAAATTTGTTTTAAGTAATGCTGATGTTGATTGAACTTGGTGATGGATTCTAATAAAATAAGATAACCTCACTCAGAACTATAAGATTTGGAAGCAAAAGTGACTTTAAGTAGAATTTATGACCAAATAAATTTTAGTTGCTTAAGAAAACGAAATATTTTTCCAAAACAACACTAAATTTATTAAAATGACATCTGGAATTGTTCAAAACTACCTGTCTCCTCTAAACTCTAAACTTGAGGGGTCTCCCCAAGACCTTAAAAATGGTATAACAATTCAGCGACTACGCTGACTGGGTCATGTCTATAGCATGAATGAAGAAGTACCAGCTCCAGAAGCACCTCCAAAAAGGTGATTAGGGCGAAAACCGAGAGTCGACGACAAAAAGGACGCCCTTGGCTCCGATGGATTGACCAACCCGAGAAAGACCTAACCGCGCTTGGTGAAATAAATTGGAGAAGAATTGGTCGGGTCGGCCGTAACCTGACCCATAGGCTCTCATGTTCTCATGAGCTGAAGCCCTCATGTTCTTTATAGCACTGAGGCATGAGTTTCATTGCAAACAGTTGCAGCCGCTCTTTGGGTTCTCGAGAGGAAAATTCTTTGTAAAATACCTGGTCCTGCTTGAGTTGACGACGACTATCACATTCGAATCAATCACGAACTATACGAGCTCTACGATGACATTGTCTTCGAAATCATTTGATATACAAATTCATGTAAGTTATTCCATAAAATGACTAGGAAGTGACTTTTGCTTTGCTGTATGAAATGACTAAGAAGTAACTTCTTCTATACAACCTTTCTAAGGCCATGATTATAGTGAACGCGATTCAGACAGGCAGGCAGGCTGTAATCTGTGTGAAAAATCGAGATGCAAATAGCTCTCTATATCGCTTATACACATTGCCTGTCTGCCTGCCTGTCTGACTCGGCGTTCACTATAAATGCAACCTAAAAAGCTATGCAAAGCTTATTGCAAATTTAATTTCTCCATGAGTAAATTTGAATTTAACTCGTTATTGAATGTAATGAACACAACAGTCTTACCTGATAACTTAATCTATGAAATTTAGTCTCTGATATTATGTCTGGCTTGTCGACAGCCACGGCGGAAGCCTGTTGAGCCTCGATAACAATCTGTTGAAATTTCGATGCATACTTTAGCTCTTTGCGTTCCTTGCGCTCCTGACGCTTCTTACGTATCAGATCGCGTACACGTTCAATGCTGCGCGCTAGTTTTGATTCCTCGCCGACTTCCTAGAGCGAAGAAGAACAAAAAAACGAACCAAGAATAAAGAATTTAAAAAAAGAAACAGATTAGATAAAAATTTCTAGTGATGAAAATATTTTTAAGTTATTAAGTTGGAAAAACTGTTACTAATCATTTTTGTTTGGCCAATTTAAAAAAAAAAATTATTATGCTTACAAGAGAATTTCAATATCAATTTCACTACAACAATAAATACTAGATAGGTACAGCGAATAGACTAAAAACAAGCTACATGTGATTAAATATAACGTATACGCCAATATTTTGTTAGCATGCAATCAATTTTTACACAAAATGTAGTCTAAATATTTTGAAAATATTACTAAAAACTACATTCCATAATCAAGCATTACAAAGAAACAAGTTAAGGGAACACAATTACCTTTTTCTTGAAAATCTGTTTTATATTTTTTTTTTTTTCATTATGTTGAGTTTTAATTCAGTTTTTTTTTTTGAGTATTTTTTTAATATAAATATTTAGTTGTGTTTTAGATAGACATTTAATAGACACGCGGTGCACGTTGTTTGAAGATTTTTATTAACGTATACATAGAAGAATATTTTAATAGAGGTTTTTTTTTAAGTAATAGTTTAATTTAAAGTGCAAAATTGTACATTTGCTCATGTTTTTTTTTTATAATTATGATAGAAAGTTAGTTTCATGAGTTTAGAAAAGTTTTTATATTCAGACACATAACGTATAGAATAGCAACATTGTTTCGACAATAAATTGGAAGAACATACAAAGAAGAAAAAACAATAAAAATAACATTTAACATTTAGTCAATAGATAGTATAGCTAAAATAAATATTAGATTAATTAAAAGATTTAATGTTTTGTATACCGAAGACGTAAAATCAATTTTAAAGCATTTTATTCAATATTCATATTGTATAGAGTTTTGTTTAGGTGGCGAGGGGAAAACGGGGAGGAAATAAGTTTTTAGTGGAAGCATTTTCAAATAAATATTTTAACTCGTTCAAATCTTATAAAATTGTCGGCTGTTTGCAGAAATTGCAAGATGGATGTTAAATTTGTAGAAACTAGAATACATGGCCGTGTTCAAGCTCTTGTCATTAATTGGAAGTGTGAATCAAAGCAAATACAATCAGATGCTATCATATTTATCAATATTTTTTTTGTGATAAAGCGTAGAGTATTTAGCCTGACAAGAATATCACGATAAAGAAACTTGCAAAAAAACGCATTAAAAAAAAATCTGTTGAAACCATGAAATTGGAATCTTTTAAAATTAATGGCGTTTTCGTTTCTACCAGAAAATGTTGCCTTATCGCGATGCAAAATGTTTTCAGTGTTGCCCGCAACTCTGTAAAAGTGGATGTTTTTGCCTGCTCAGAAAATGTCAACACATAATAAACTAATGTAACCATCCTTGTCTAACGCACGCATTTATTAATATTATCTTTTTAAGAACAGCTGATATGCATGGCAATCATCTCTCCTGAGTAATGGCGTTTTCGTTTCTACCAAAAAATGTTGCCTTTTCACTGCCCTTGCCTTTTTTCGTGTTCGATTCAAAAATAAGTGCAAACGGGTGAGTAAATTCTGTGTTCGTTTCTTAAAATGTCGCACTCACACAGGGTAAAAAGGCGCATTTTCTGCCCTGCGAAGCTATCTCAGGGGAGAATGTTGCCCTGCATATCAGCTGCAGAAACGAAAACGCCATAAGTTTCGCAGGGCAGAAAATGCTCATTTTTCACTTTGTGAACATTTAAGAAACGAACACGTAATTTACTCACCCTTTTGCACATATTTTAGAATCGAACACGAAAAAAGGCAAGCCCGAGTAAAAAATAAAAATTTTTTAGCTAAAGCTGTACATCGTTCGTAGAACAGACAAACAAGAAACTCTGTAAGCAAAAAGTAAAAAAACGGCTATACGACAGGCACTTGCAGGACATTTTGCCAGTACGCATTCTTTACATAGGCCATAGCGGCCGTATTACAATTAATTTTTGCTGTAGCTACGATCGATGTTCAGCATATGTACAGCCAAATCGTCCTTGACAGCGCGGTTTATATGTGGTCGTTTTCACAAATTTTTTCAAGCATATGAAACGTTTTTGAGTAATACTTTAGGGTATACCCACAGCCTTTACTACTCATTATTCAAAAATAAAACATATGCTAAAATATCAGATATATCGTGAGATTAGCGAATATATAATTTTGGATTTTGTCACTGTTTTATTAAAGTCACAAGATATCAATATGTAAGAAGAAAAATTTTCATTTTTTCATGAGAAAATCAATCATTAGCTGCTTAGTTGTTTTTGCTTGTGTTGTTATTGTTTTGAACAAATTGACTTGTTAACAGCATTGGTTCTCTACTTAACGCAAGAGGGCATTGGGTTTTTGCATGAACTACTTCTTTAGTGTACTGAGTGCAGCATTTTAACGCTTGAACGGAATTCTACGTCTACACATGCTTTCGAAATTTTTTTTTGTTTTTCTATGTTATTTTGATCCTTTATTTCTTATAAAAAGTATTAATTATGTGAAGATGATTAGAAACAAATCTCAATACAAGAATTGGTGATTCTGCGTGGGCATAATCTAGTGAATCGAAAATCATCATGACGAAAATCATGTATAAAAATATTGGGCTAAAATTGCACATTGAGGAACTCCACTAGAAACTGAAGCCAAAGAAGAACAAACAATATTAATACAAACAAACATTAATTATTGAACATTAGCTGTGTTTTTTATCAAGCGAGTAGTTAAAAAACGACTACATATGAAACGGCTTATCATATGTATACTCGCTTAAATAACACAGGAAACTGTTACTCGCTTAAAAGTTTGCCGACCAAACGAAAAAAAATGCTTCCAAGTTATGTTTCAATAATTGTATGAATTTCCTACAAAGGTGGCAACTATATCTGATTGATAGTCAATAGTGATGAATGAAATGAACATTTTTTGTACCAAATACTTTTCACGAAATACTCATAATTTGCTTTAGATCAATATTTCAATAAAAATACATAATAATTTAACAGGTAAGATAAACAAAATTTATCAAATATACTCATTATGCAAAACTATGTTGTTTGCTTAAGCTTTTAGCACTGAAAATCTTTTGAGTATCGGGTTTGTTTTCAGAACCGAGTCTCCAATGCTTAAAATCTGAAAATTTATGCTTCACTAATTGTCAGAACTTTGATATATAAAATAAATTTGTCAAAAATTGTTTACAAAAATTTGATCAGAACTGAGAGCCTGTTCTCACGTTTTTGACTTTTCAGAAAATGCTTGCAAGTTTTAAAAAATTCTTAAGCGTGTAAGCAGTCGTTTTTTGACTATTCGCTTGGTAAAAAACACAGCTATTATCAATAAAGAATTTTCTGTCAAATAAGAAATTTTGAAGTAATTTAATGATAAATGTCTCAAAACCAATACTTATTAATTTAAAAATAATACCATCATGGTATCAAATGCGTTTCCAATGTCAAGAGAGACAGTACAAATCCGAGCTCTTAGGGCCAATTTTTCAGTGCTGGTTTAAACTGTAGTTAACAAGAGTTTAGTTGATCGTAGATTAAAGTTAATCAGCGTTTAAATACGCAATCACTTTTTCAGTGCTTGGTTACGTTACCAGCAATTTGATGCTTATTGATATGGCCGCACCATCAAACGTCAACAAATAATCGATTCTTTTCGATTATTTTAACAGCTGGTGCTAAACTTACCAGCTTTATGATTAGTTTTGTTTCAGAAGAAGAACGAAGAAATCTGCCAAAAAGAAATTGGCTTAAGAATTGCAATAGGTTAATTAAACCGGAGGAGGCATGAAACAGTTGTTGTTAGTGAAATTAAATTTGAAGATAGAGCTGTTAAAAAACAGTTCGGTACGATGTTCCAAACTATAGCTCTATCATTCAAAATTCCTGCTGTTGCTTTTCTTAAGCAATTTTTTTTGGCAGGCTTCTTCATGATGAAAATTTGTTTGGAGGATTTCCCAACTTTTTAATGCACCTAAGACTTCGCTGTTGAAATACATACTTTCCAACATATTTTCTTGAATATACTATATCTTGATTAAGCTTATTAAAAATATTGCATAAATTAACAAAAAAAAAATAATCTGTCAGAATCATATGGCAAGTTAACCAAAGTTTAACCCTACAATATTGGGCGTTTAACCTTAGTTTAAACTTTAGTCAATATTCACTGAAAAACTTGCTCCTTGGTTTAAACTTTGTTTAAGCCAGAAAAAGAGTTCAACTCGCACTGAAAAATTGGCCCTTAAAATACAAATTTTGTTACTATGAGATTTAAGAAGTACATGATTGGTAACCAGCTAACCGAACTGGTTTAAAGCTTATAATTAAAATTGATATTAAAATCTAATTTTGATATTTTTTTTTTATAAGTTCAAAAAGCTTACGTTGCTAAACTATTTGGTCTTAAGTTATTTAAATTAAAATTTCCCTTCATTCTTTGCAAAGGAATAATTTTTCCAATTTTCAAATGTATGGATTCATCGAAATTTTTAGTAAAATCCTTAATTTTTACAAGACCATCAAATAATATGGAGCAAAAAAAATTACATGGAAAATGTAGAGAACCGAGTAAGACTTTTTAATATTTAAAAAATTAAATTTTAAATTCAACAGTATATTTGAAATGGCGATTTGCGTTGCATAGCTATTTTCATAGGAAATAGTAATAAAAATTACAATATTTAATAGATAAATGAAATAATTATGAAAAAACCTATTTCCTCCTCAAGGTTTAAAAAGCTATTTTGATAAAAATTAGGTTCCATTATTGAACCGATATTATAATCAACGAACAAGGTATACAAAACATTAAAGTAAATTGTAGTTATAAAATCTTTTATTTAGTTAGAAATGTTTATGTGTTGAATAATTTTCTCATTGAAATCACATAATCGCTGAGAAGGTTGTATTGACTGTGGATATGAATGTGGGTGTAGGTGGGTGTGTTATTTAAAACCTGAGTTGATGTGTTAAAATAATATATTATAATTTATAAAAAAGTGCTTTAAAAGAAGAAAAATCATTTATTTAATGTTCATTGTATTATTATGTATGTCAGAATCTTTTATTTATTTTTTTAAATTAAATTTTGTTAAGTTTTTCTTAACTTTTTGTTAATTTTTTTTAAATAAAAAACAAAAAATATAACAAAAGTGCATTATCATCATACTAGTACACACGCACACACATACATATACTACATGAATGACGACATTTAGTTTTATGCACAGTAAAAGCTTTAAATTTTATATCATCGTCGTTATGTAGGCAGAATTCAGTTATAACAGTTTTGCGAAAATGCGTTTTTAAAATTAAATAAGCTTGAAAATTTCTTCATGTTTTAACATATGGCTAGAAGTTATTTACAGAATCGCTTTACATTCTTGTGTTTAGTGAATTTTACCTCTATAACGCTGATTTAAAAAAATAACGACAAATATTTTTCAACTTATATAAAAATACAACAAATTGTTTGAATTAAATTTTTTTTATTAATTTATACAACATCGTTAGGTTTGATGGTTGCTTGTAGGCCACTAGAAATGGCCTAAAAAGATTTGATGTCTTGAGTTTTTAATGAATTCGTTTTAAATTTATTTAATTTTTTGTTTTTTTTTTTTTTTAAATACACTCATACACATACATTGAAAAAAATCCCAAGTAAGATAAACAATCATTTAGTAATTTAATTGGAACAAGAGCATTTTTACCTCTTTCTTCGATTTCAATTCCTCCGAATTGAAGCTGTTGAGCAACAAGGCCAAGAACAAATTTAGCACCATAAAATTTCCCATGACCAAAGTGGGCAGAAATATGGCAAAACATGAGGAAGCGCCTTGCTGTTTAATACATTATAAGCATGTTAACAATATTGTGTTTAATACATGAGCTAATAACATGACAAACCTCTTCCTCAGCTCTCATACAATCCCACAGTGGTTCTATCCATTCACCACACAATATGCGAAAAATCATCATAAACGAGTGAAAGAAATCATTGAAATTCCATCTGCAAGTAAAGCCTATAAGTATGCCACACAATTTTTATTACTATTTTTCGTCCCCCTTATACAGACCTTGGCACAGGATCTGGATCGAATTTTTCGGGTGTGTAATCTTTTGAAAATAATTGCATACCAATCACAGCGAATATATAAATGACTATAACTAAGATCAGCGTCAGGTTACCAAGCGCGCCTATCGTTGATATAATAATGCTGAGCAGTACCTTCATAGTTGTCCAAGACTGCGCCAGTTTCAGCACTCTTAGCTTTATAAAAGCAGCAATAAAACAATAAACAATATTCGTAAATTAAATTTACTACATTGCAGCTGTTTCACTTACCAATCTCAGTCCACGTAAAACACTTAAACCATCAACTAATTCAAAAATTATATCTAATAAACTGGCCGTTACTATAATAAGGTCGAAAATATTCCAACCACATAAAAAAAACTCCTTCGATAGCGCCATTAACTTAATTATACATTCGAATGTAAATATCGATGTAAAAACCTGAAAACAAAAATAGAAATTTAGAATTTTAATAGAGGGATTCACAACTTCGTGATTATTTGTTAACTTACTTTATTTCCTACATCTAGTGCATTGCGAAAGCTCTCACTCATACCATGATGTTCCATGGCTAAAAATGCTGTATTTAATACTATACACAATGTTATTGCTAATTCAAATAGTGGATCTCTAACAACCTGTAGAAAATTTGTGAGTTGTTATTTCTTGATATAGGTACGTATTTCTTAAGAAACGAAGAACTTACTTTATACAGGCAATTTTGAAATTGCAGCCAACCTTCATAGTCGATGCAACATTGAATACATCTATCACAATTACGATCGGGAAGATCATCTAGAAATGTTTAGAAAAATGCGCTATAGTCTTTCAAATATTTCGTAGATATCTTAAAAAAAAAAGTTCCTGAGTAGCTCCTTTTGACTATTTCAATGTTGACTATAAAAGGCCAAATTAACAAAAAACCCATTAATTTTTATTTAAATTAGAGTCTTCATGTTCAAGAATGGTGCTCTTTTCCTCTTAAAAGAAGTCTAAAATTAATTATATGCATTTAAAATTTCACCATTTCTCATTGTTAAACTCGTTACATAAAATAAATGCAACTCTGTTCCTTTTTCGATATTTTTCATAGCACTTACTCTTCTCTACTACTAGGTTTTTATGTCCGAAACACTTTGTGGGCGAGAGCAACATGACGATATTTGTCGCCGAAAAGTATTGTCTATGATTTTTAGAGCAGCAGCGACAAGCGACTTTTTTTGAAATAGTATTTCGACGTATCTGCAGAGTTAACACCGAGTTGGGCTTTTCCTAATAATGTCGAGTTGAAAATTGTCGCCGCTTGTACATAAAACACAATGATTGAAACATGGAACGAAAGCCAATCCTTTCATCTGTTTCTAAAGCTGGAAGTTCATTCGATGCATTTGCGTTTTTCATCCGTTTATTCGCTGGCGTCATAAAATAGAAGTATGTGAAAGCTTATGGGAGCGAGTTCAATGGTTGTGAACGTTACGCTGGCAAAACGCTAGTTACGCAAGAAAGTTGAAAATATTTCAACTTTTCTTGCGTAAATTGCGTTTTTTGACAGCTCGTTACTTATAACGAAAAGCGAGAAGAAAGTAAAGTAACGAGTCAGAAGCAATTACTTTCAGGGATGACTCTAACACATAGATCTTAAAAATTTTAAATGTCTTCGATTTTTTTGTTGATTATTTGTTAACAGGACGTGTTTAATACGTAGAATTTAAGTTTTTATGATTATAAATGAAAACATTTTGAGTAATTTTATGTAAAAATGATGAAAATTATTAACAAATATGACGCTAAGAACATACAAAATGTTTTATAATGTTGCAGCCCTTGCTTGCTCTGAACGTAAAACGCAGTGATTGAACTCTACCATCATTTTCTTGCGTAAATTGCTCTAGCGAGTAAAGGGATGAAAAATGCAAATGCATCGAATGAACTTCCAGCTTAATGTGGCTTTCACATCTGGAACTCGTGTGGCAAACAACATGGCGGCTTGTATGTGTTCGAGAAAACGAGCATTCAAATTACGGAATTTTTTTGGCACACACAGGGTTACATTTGAGAAGAGTAGAAATGTACTTTTAAAAAAGTATTTATTGCTTCGAAATAAAATTATTTTTGTGTGGGGAAAATAAAGCAAAAATGCTCTCCAAGTCTTCCATACCTGCTTACTTTTTTCGAAACAAATTTTTTACTGAATCCAAACAAAGTTATCACGTATACTGTATGCAATTTACATAGAGTACTACCAAATAGAAAACAAAAAGTACCAAACATTTCTCATATCGTACTTAAATGTGTCACTTATGTTTCAATACAACCCTGGTTTCGTATTGACTATAGAAATGTTTTTTTTTGCTTTGTTGGACAGAGAAAATCAAAAATTTTTGTCAACAAGCCAACTAGTGTGTCAAACTGGCGAACTAGCTTCTTAACTATCGAACTTGTGTGGAAATGGCCGCCGTGTGACACACAAAAACGCAGATTTGAAGCCTGCATAATGCATGAAATACTTTGACGACGACAACGAATTAACGACACGACAAAAGAGATAAATGTAATCATAACGAATGCAACTTGAAAGCGATGCAATAAACAGCGTTTAATACCATTAACTGATATATCAATTTAGAGTGAAATGAAATGTATGGAGCCAAAAATCTAGAGCTTCATGCATTTTTGTAAAGTCCTCTTCGAAAGAATCTTTTTTGTATCTTTAGTTTTTTCTGCGACTTTACGTTTGGCTTGCCCGAGGGTTTATGTATTTCATTGCAAGAGTGATTTTTGTAATTATTAGGTCTTAATTTTGTTGGTCAAAATTATTAGGTCTCAAGACATAACTAACAACCTATCAAGAGTTCCCTATGATACGCAGTAAAAGATATTCGGGTTAAAAGATCACCTGGTCATTCGCCAATATCTCCTCTTGTCAAATAGAAAATGTACTTTAAACAAAATTGTAGATCAGATAATTTTCCAATAATTAAATGCAGTCCTCTTTACAGTTTTTACGTAAACCAAACAGTTTCCACGCTATAAGGCTAGGTATGTCTGAACAGCGCAAAGTAAAAATTTCATACTATGAGCAGTTTCTTTTAACTTGAAATATATATCAGTTGGGCCTTCGAGGGTGATTGAACGATTATAGAGGTCATGCAATTTTTTTAAATCATTTTTATAGCACGATTTTTTTTTCGCCTCAAAATAGGGCTTGGTTTCAGTCATAACTTCTTAGCTAGTGTTGCCTTTTTTTAAGACAAAATTTTTTTGAGGTCTGCAAACAAGAATAAGTTACATCTGAAGAATATGGCGTATGGAGAAGCAATTCATAGCCTAATTCTTGCAATTTTGCCATCGTTTTCATGGACTTGTAACACGGTGCATTGTCTTGATGAAACAGCACTTTTATCATCTTCAAATGGGGCCGTTTTTCGTAATTTCATCCTTCAAATGCTGCAACAACGCTATGGAATAATCACTGTTGATGGTCTGACCTTCGTAATCAATGTATATTATACCATGCGCAACCCAGAATACACATAACATAACCTTGCTTTTGTGTTAAAGTGTTTTCATTTATATCGTTTTTTGACTGTCGATATAACTCTGGAGTAAAGTAAACTTTGTAGCTTTTGATCGATTGTCAGCTTGCGTGGCACTCACTTAACAGCCAGCTTTCGCGTTTCAAATATTCATGTACGATATGTCCAATGAAAGAGAGCAATGATATCTTCAGTCTCAGCTATTTCGATCACCTTCACTTTACGATCATTCATAATTATTTTGTGCACTTTTTTATGTTTTCGTCTATAGCAGCTTTGTTCGGGAGTCCACTGCGTACATTGTCTTCGGTGCTCATTAGGGAAAAACACATTGCAGACATCATGAATTAAAAAGAATCGCTGCAAGCATCTCACGGCTCTGCGGCACACGTTTTTAAAATACATTAAAGGCATGCATCATGCCTGAAGCAACCGTGTGAGAATCGTAAGAGTAGCTGTTTTCAAGCTGTCAATCCTCAAAACCTCAAAGCTTAAAAATAGTTGAAAAGTTCTCTACTTCAGGCATCAAGCATGCGATGTCTACATGCCTGGAAATATGATGTGCGTTACCCATAAGCTTTCGTGTATTCAACTGAAATGTCAAAGCATTGCGGCGATGCTTAATACGCGATGCCTGGAATGTGTTTTGCCCTATTTCATCTCGTTTAAATTTTGCAAACTACTTCTCCAAGATTGTTTTTCCTAGAGCAGACTCCGAATAATGTTTAGGCTTCAAGAGTATTTCACATTAAACAAAGCTTCATTAACACACGAAATTCTTTTTGGTTCATTTTTTTACAATAACAAAAGTTACTTCACTCACAATGCTAAATTTAAACGACAAAGGTTAAATTTGTACACGTTTCGTTTGAACGTTGGTACTAACTGCAAATCATATGAACTAAATTCTAGTAACTCCATCTATGTGTCAGCCTACGAACTTTTCAGCCGAACTGTAATATAACAGAAACACACATTTTTTGTGTGCGAAAGCAAGTGTTTGTTTTCTCTTTCTAACGCTTTTATTAATGTTTATCGAAATTAGTTTTTCGTATCGAATTTCAAATGGTTTTTCCTTTTTTCTTCGCTTGATTTTGGCATGGAATTTCCTTCACATTGTCTTTAATGTCATCATCGGTTTCAGCTAGTCTTTTTATTTGCTCATACGGCATTATTCGTGTGAATGGAGGTGCAGTTTATGCCGCATAATATTTGTTATTGATTGTTCCTGCCGTTTAAAGGCTATCAATGTAGATTATAACGCGTGCATCCAAAAAAACTTAATTAGCTAACAAACCCACCTTGGCCTTCTTCGACGCCAATGTTCCAGGAGAAACGCACTGTTTTGATTGCTGGATTAAGCACAATAGACAAAAGACCAAGTTGTTTGTTGGGCTGAATCCATGTTTCGTAAACGGTTACGAAACGGCGCAAAAACTCGTCCATATTGCGGTTGAACAACGCCAAACACTGCTTCAAAGTTGTCACATGATGTTGTCACGCGACACCCATCCATCTTGCGGCTTGCTATTTGATACCCAAGGTATCATTAAAAATCGTTACCACTGAGCTATTTGATATGCCTACGCTTCCACAATCTCATACACTTTCAATCTCCGATCGGCCAATACCATATCGTGAATTTTATCTCTTGTTTCGGGTGTAGCAACCAAAATTGGGCGTTTAGAACATTCAGTATCTTTCGTGCTTGTACGGCCGCAACGAAATTCAGTAAACCACTTTCATATCATTGAAATTGGTAGTGCATTATAATATATTATATTATATACCCATATATAATGCTTGATGAGCACATGAAATTCAACCTTTTTTTATCTTATCCATAATTCAAGCGGTCGTCTGCTATCAAAGGCCGACAAACACAAACTAAATGACGTAGCTTGTTCAAAATTTGACAGCAGTCAACCGACAGATGCTTGTTGACAGGAGCAGTGTTACCATTCCAATTAATAGGTGGGAAATATGAAAAGTCACGGACTTATTGACCCACCTGCTATCAAATGCTTTTTTAAAAAAAACAATAAGCAAAAATAAATTATGAATCAAACAATGCTTTTGACATTATCTCAAAGCAAATAAAGATTAATATTTGTCGCCTGTCAAAATAGAACTAATTCTATACCGACGGCAACATAAACAGCAATGTCCTTGAGGCATATTCACCAAGCTCTCCTCCATTAAAAATTTGACGTTTAGCGTAACGTCGTTGTCGTCGACAATGTGTTCCGTGCAATTCTATCAGACGACCAAAGTCAAAATATCATGCTTTGTTGCAATGTGAGAATTAGGGATACACAAAATCGGATAGGAAAAATTTTGACTAGGTGAGATCTAGTGAGTGACTTTAGGTTTTTGGTTTATGGGTAAATTTTCTTAAAATTCATCGTAGATTACGTTTCTGCTATACAGTTGGTCAATAAAAAATTAATTCGTCCTCATGAACACAGGGTACATTTTTTCCAAAATTTCCATATGCACATCATAAGTGTTTCCAAATAGCTTTTTAAGCATTACTGCAAAAATGTATTTATTTTTCAAATTTGTTTACTCAAACTTCTGAGAATGTGACATTTTCCTTAGTTGATAAAATGCCAACTTGACTCCTATTGATTCCAATATGACACCAATTTTGGAAATTATATGAACAAATATTTCATAATTCAAAATATACTCCTTTTCCGATTCATCTCATTGACTCAAAAGTTTGAATTATATGCTTTGCTTAATAGTGCATATAAGAAAGAAGAGAAGAATTATCCAGAAATAGCCCTGACAATAAGCTAAAGATAAAAGTATAATACTCAATGAGAAAACAAAATCGAGCTCCCGAATATTTCCGTTATTACATTTAACCCCACCCCCTCACCAATAACAACTATTTCCGAAGAAAACTCCTGATGAAGCGCATAAATGTTATGCTTCTTGATGCGTGCAATGTTGCCATTGCACTTTATGAGGCGCACCTCACGCGGTGATAACGCCAAAGTGACCGGTGTCAATTCACTCTGCAGCTCCACCGTCGATACATTCACCATTTCGGTGCCTGTATCCTGTTCCTCATGATCGTCAACGACACCAGAGTCATCTTGTGAGGACTCACGATTGACACCACTTGAATTTGAGCTAGCCTGACGGCTGCTTGGCAGTAATTGACCCTTATAGTCTGAAGGATACAACATGTTGGGATTCTTATTATTGCCACCTGAATCATCGTGAAATGATATCCGCGTGCGTGATTCCTTGGTTTGTTCTTGTTGTTGCTGTGTTTGGCTTGATTGCAGCGCTAAAACTTGCGGACGTTCAGTGTTGCTGTGACGTGGACTAGGACTTGGACTGGGCGTAACCGAACGATTATTCTGTAGACAATAATTAAAAGAAAAATTCAAATATGGATCTTGTAATTTTCATAGCCAATTCTTACTTGGCCATTTCCATTGCTTTCGTTATTGTTGTTGGCACTTGCAGCATTGTTGCCTTCCTTTACCGCCTTCAGCTTTTTTCGTCGTGTCTTCTTTTTACTGTACGAGGCGAGAAGCACGCCTTTTCGTGAATCTATCTTCTTTTTATAATTTTTATTGAGTTTTTTTACATTTAATATGGACGGGTCGAAGCTAAAAGTTGAATCTTCACGGTGATCCAATAAGTCTTTTTTACGTTCCTTCATAATTAAAAACGAAAATAAATATAGAATACTATATTAAGTAAAAACTTCACAAGGATATACCTCATTTGTTATTTCGGCTTCTTCCTCGTAACTTAATGCAACTACGGCTAACATTAGATTAATTAAATAAAATGAGCCAAAAAACACAACCACGGTAAAAAATGATACACTCATAGGGCCGGAAGTAGCCAGTACCTGAGAATTAAAGATCACGCTTATATATATGTTTATTAAATTTAAGATAACTTTCATTTCCTTACCATATTATATACATTCTCCCAATAATCAAGCGTTATCAACTGAAATGTTGTCAGCATAGACCACATGAAGTTGTCGAAATTCGTATAGCCATGATTAGGATTCTCGCCTACACAAAGACACGTATATTCCGTGGGACAGTGACGTGCACCGGTAAGATTTCCGCACAAAATTGGCATCTCTTCTTCGTCGTAGAGCCAATTTTCAGTATCGTTCACCCACCTAAAAAATAAAAATCATATTAGGTTGAAGAAACATTATTTTCGACTACACTGAACCAAAAAAGTATACAATTTTTATGAAATTTTACATGAATTGCATTCATGAATTTTGGTTCAGTAACCAATTACAGGAATCACATGAACTATTCAATATATCAATGAACAAAATACACAAAAAATAAAAACACGAGAACATGAATATTTCATGAAGTCTAGTGCTTAAAGCTCATAAAGTGTGTGTACAAAATACAGGAACCAATAAAAAATTACTTAAATGCCATGAAAAATACAAGCGGGATATAAATAATTAATAACTTTTGTGAATAAGCTTTATAAAATGCATGTACAAATACGAGGAGTACAAGAAACGTTCATGAAGTACTGGACAAAATGCATGATTTACTTGCACTGCTAATGGTTCCCAAGGGAAACGGGAATTGTTTTATTAGTTATACCGAAATACATATAATCCATGCACAGTTTCAAGGGCAGCAAGAATAGTTCATAAGATAAGAGTCAAAAAAGCATGAAACTCATAAACTAGGTTAAAACATTTCTTGTCTCATTTTCTTAACCCCCATAATAATATTTCGTGATGCATTATTGCTTAAGGGTTTCTGGAGTTGACGTCCGGCTTTTATAGGTTTACTTAACTTATTCTTGTATTTTAAATGGGTTTGTGAATGAATACACTCAAACCATCTACAATTACTTGGAGCTTATAAACAAGTACACATGATCAGTGAACGAACGAAATTCAGGAAGGTTTTTAAGAACGTATACATAATAAATATTTTCCGTGTATGGTTAAATTAACTTACATTCTCCACTCGAGTTCTGTGGTGTTGATCCAATCTTCTGGCACATTTTTCACACATTTGTTGCGTAATTCACCCATATAAACCTTAATAATAATAACAAATATAAAATGTTAGATCTAAAATACCGGATAAAACGTGAAAAAATGTACCTGCAACGCAAAGAGCGCAAAGACCATCAAACAGAATATCGTCAGTGTCATGACCTCGGCCAATTGACGAAAGGAATGCAGCAGCGCGTTAATGATAGTCTTTAAACCCGGCATAATGGAGACCGTTTTTAAAGCGCGAAGGACGCGAAATGTACGCAATCCCGCCAGATTGCCCACCTCCATACCGATGGTAGCATAACCGCTAGTGATGACCACAAAATCCAGCCAATTCCAGGGATTACGCAGATACGTATACTTGTTGAGCAGAAAGCCTTTGGCAATAATTTTGATAACCATTTCAATGGAATAAATGGCAAGGAAGATATACCTAAATAGAAGAAGCGTTCAATTTTGATTTCCTCAATTTCAATTTTTCGTTTTAACTTACTCGGCTTCTTCAACCGTTTCGGTCATGGCTAAAAAAATACAATTGAAAAGTATGGTCGCCATAACGCAGTAATCGAAGAACTGATTTGTCGCAATGTAGACGCAAACGCGTCTCGCCGTGCTCCATGGATGGAAAAGAAAGAGACTTTTGGTGCCGGTGAAGCGATGTATGTAATTTTTGCGAAAACGTTTGGAAACCACACAAAAAGTCTGAAAAATAGTAAAAATATTAAAACATTAGGGTAGGTCTTTAATTTTTTTAAGATAAAAATCAAATCATTTAATTTTTAAAAATTTTAGAAATAACATTTTTGTGTTTTTATAGAATGTACGTAATTATTTTATAAGACGTTAAAGTTAAACAAATAAACAAAAATAATTACTGTTATGATTTTGTGGAAACGAAGGTATTTCGCACATCCGGCTTTTAAGCCTTTTCAAAGAATTAAGGGAATGGAATACCAGCATTTTTAGTACCTTTCATTTATCTTCATATACAATTTTTTTTATCGCCAAAATTTATAATTTTTCATCTCAAAGTATCATCTCCGATCAGTGTTTTCAATAAGAAATTCTATATTAAACTATTATGAATATCCCTTATAATTCACGGTACAGTGCAGTTGAGGACTTGTGCACTTAGCAAAAACAAAATACACTTCTGTAAAAAAATCTACACAACTACATTTTACATTACAGCTACGTTAGTTGTATGTATTGAAAATTTTAAGATCTTTGGAAAAGAGATGTAATATTTAAGAGTTTATAAACTAATTGCTTAATAAATTATAATCTCAAGATAATCCTAAAAATAATTTTATTATTAATAATCATGTAAATAATCTCAGTTAGAAACATGGTGTGTTCACGAAAACCCAACTGCACAAGTGTTCAACTGCACTGTATCGTGAATACCCGTATTTATGATCATGCACAAGCTTTTTAAGCGAAACTTTGTATAACAAATATTTGAATGAAGTTTTCTACGAGAGGATTTTAAAATGGAATATAAAAAAATTGACCGTCAACTCTTGACGATTTTTAGCCGGAACAAAGGAATTATATGGCGATTAAAAACCTTAAGACAAGATTTCTCGAAACATTGATATTAAGATCGAAGGCGATTATCGCAAATGACCACAGCAATATTAACTGATTCCTGGTCTTAATCCTAGATGAGAATGCAACATAAATGTATTTAGCAAACATTAATTTCATACAAAACTAAACAAAGAATAATGATATATTTTTAAAACAAAAGCTCTATTATTCAAATTGTATACATTAGAGTTTCATGGCATGAAAAATGCATGACTCATAAATCAGTATATATCGATTTATTTATTCAACCGTAATTTACATCACAGCTACCACGTTTTAGTTGAACAACGCCCTAACTTTTTGTTACGAGCGCCATCTGGCAGTCAGATATTCGGGTTTCTGCATTGCGCAGTTGCCGGCACTGCATTGAATACATTTTTCGAATCCACTGAAGTTGTTGAAAGAAATAATTTCCGTTCATCTTTCTTTCGTTCTTGTACCGTCCTCGTGCTTAGAAGTGATAATGAGAGCAAAGGTAAAATACTTCGATAAAAATTAAGTGAAAATTCAAATTGAACTAGATAAAACTGTTGAAGTGCTTAAATAGTTAAAACAAATGTTTGTTAAATTAATTCATTGTGCTTAACAACTTTAAGGTTATAAAAATCTTTAATTGTGTTGCCGGTCGCCATATTTCTGTCAAATATTAAATTTACAAACTTCATACATGTGTTCATACTAAAAATTTACGATGTGTTCTATTGCTTTAATTATTCGCAGTAAACAGCAGTAATACTTGTAATTGTTCATTGATTGTTTAATAATAAATGTTGAAAGCAAGATTATTGATTGCTTTACCGGCAGCCATGTTGCTTTTACTATATTTGCACTTGCAGTGTGCGGGAGAGAAAAGTTTTCTGTTTCTGATTTAATTGCTTTTATCTAACAAATTCTTATTTATATTTATTTACAGTGGCGTAAGAAGCGTATGCGTAGGTTGAAGCGTAAGCGCAGAAAGATGCGTGCACGTTCCAAGTAAACTGATGCTATAACGATTAACTTGTAAGTTTGCCTATAGCGGAGCCCTAGCGCTCTGCATATTTCTTGGTTAAATTGATACTAATTGGTTTTACTTTTCTTTACAGGCTTTTAGAACTCGTGCTACATACCATGCTGAGAGTATAATTTTGTCACAATTTAAAATTGTACATTTTACGGAAATTTGAAAGCATTGACTGTTTGAAATTTCTTGGAATAAAGATAAATCTTTGAATTATACTTGAAGTTAGAAAAGAAACAATAATTTGTGTATTTATTTAAATATGGAAAGATTTGTGAAGTGTTGGAAAAAGTAAGATTGTATTCAAGTGATTTTTTGGGTAGAGAAGCAGCACTCTTAACCACGTTTTTATTCAATCTAACCTGCAGTAGAGTTGAGTGAAATTTCAGAATTTGGTTTTCCGATTGCAGCAGAATGTGCAAAGGATAATATCAGCGGTAAATTAAAGTCAGGAAAGGAGTTTTAGAAATATTTGCAACTTTGATATCAAGTGGAGAAATTTTTATTTAGCCAATTTTTCGACTCGTTAAGAAAAATCACTAAAAATAGTGCTTTTTAAGTTGTTCATTCTAAAATCTTGGTGAGAATTGAGAAAGTAGTAAAATTTTCGTTTTTAAATCTCTTATTACCCCTTTTAATACAACCCGAACTTATTTTAATAGTGCTTCTTTATTATAATTTTCTTAACAGCTACGTTCTGGTTTCACTCTATTCCAACATTGAAATCGTGAAAAACAAATCCCACCATCATTAGATGGGCGTAATTAGAAAAAGGTGATATAATGAAAGGGCTTAGAAATCCTTTCACATCGCATTTGTGAAAGGATTTAGTAAGCAACACGTTTTAGAGGAACAAAACTTGTGCATAATAAAAATAATAATGTGCAAATAATAATAATGCACGTTTAAAAATACGTACGAATTATGAAAGTTTTCTGGCTCGAAAGTATGGATGTTTGCGAGAAAATAAAGCTATCAAAGTGAGCGCTACAAGCGAAGCGATACTTGAAGCTATAAGCAATGCTATACTATGTCAGAGTAAAAGCTTTTGTTAATACTAAAAATGCTGAAACATTCAGTTTTATTTCAAAATTCATTAAAATCGTATCACATATAGAACGCTTCAAGCTTTCAAAGTAGCTCAGCATTGTTTTGACTCCGACACCTTTTGGGATATCACATAAAAAAACACGTGCATATGTTTGTAGCATTATAGCATCGCCTAGCTTGTATCGTTCACTCATTCATTTGTATGAAATTTCAAATATAAAACTGAATGTTTTAGCATTTCTAGTATTAAAAAACTCTGATTTGCAGAAGCAATGCAGTCAACTTTTTGAAATTTTGCGACTAGCAAAAGAGTAGCAAAACACTGCTTTGATAAAGTGAAAAGTTCTGGTAATTCCTTTTTGGTTTTACGACAGTTGCACTTATTAGCTTCTCAAAGTTAGTGGACTGCATGAACCACAGAGACTATAGTCTCTACAGTATACTGATGAGTCGGAGTAGCGTCAGACGAAACCATGGTCTAGTCTGCTCGGTTCTTTTGCAAATAATGTTTGTTGTTGCAGCAAGCCTGTTACTTCATGAATTATTTGGCATTAAGCACTAAATATAATTTTTAAAGAATTTGTTCTCTAAGAATTATAAACTAGATTTTTATTTACTTAGTAAAATAAAAATCGACCGTGTAAACGATTCGATAATATCCAAAGTTTATAACTCATCATTTCAGCCTATACGATTTTCTTCAATCATTGCTTGTTTATCGTATTTTGACATAACGTTTGACTTTGTTTAAACGTTTTTTTTTTTCAGTTTACAAAAAAACGGTGCTTATTATTTGTGTAACTGACTAAAATTTAAGTTTTCAATATAAAAGCCATGACCAAATGGAATACAGCCCAAACAATTGAATTGATAAATCTCTATAAACAGTATCCAATATTATATGATACAAAATCCGAAGAATTTTTGGATCATGTAAAAAAAAATGTTATCCTATCCAAAATCACCACATCGCTTAAGGTGCTACGGCCAGAAGTTACTCAAGCAGAAGTACGATCCAAAATCAATAAGTTGAGAAATCAATATCTACGCGAAAAGTTTGCTCTAGCAAAGTTTCAAAATAATCGAGCAGCATCGAGTGAAATTTATGTGCCAAAGTTGCGGTTTTTTAATGATTTGAAATTCTTGGATTCATGTGCTCTTTCGAACGTAGTCCAGGTTGGTATTTATATTCATCTATACTATATTGATGATGTACATTAAGTTGATAAATTTTTCAGCCCAATGATGAAACTTTTACGGAAACATCAGACACATCATCCAACCCTCTGGATAATACTAATGTTCAGAGAAATATTCTTGCCATAAAAAAGCGTAAAACCACCTTAGATAAACAGATTTCACGAACGCTTTCATTGGTAGAAGAAATTGATGCGAATATGCGCTCAAGGCAAATGAAAAAGAAACCAAGTCCTCAGCACATTTTGGGGAAAATGGTCGAAACTGAACTGGAAGGTATTCCTGAGGATTTGTTTATTGATGCCAAATGGAAAATTATGGATATAATCCAGGACACACAGAAGAAACATTTCCGATCAAAGTCTTCATCGTCTTCGGTGGTACAACAGTTATCTTATGGTTTTTACGACGACTCATCCTCATCCTGATATATTGTTGTCTTAAGTATATCTAACAAAATTGCATAGTTGTTTCCAAACATTGAAATATACAAACATTATTCAAAATTTTCTGAAATAAGTCAATAAATAGTGCCTTTGCCTGCATTTTGCTTGATCATTATTTTTTTGTTTAAGTGAACACATCTTAGCATTTTACGGTATATGTAAAAAATTTACTTTACATGGCGTCTGTCAGTTGTTTGCAAAGTTGCCAGAAGCGAAGTCCTTAAAATTAATACTTTTCTATAGTTTCCGATGTTAGTCGAGGTAAAAAGTTTTTGTTATTTTTAAGGGCTTTGTTATAACTAGTGTCCGACCGAAACCAAAATTTTGGCCGAAACCGAAACCGAATTTCGGCCATTTTTGTAATATTCGGCCGAAACCGAAACCGAAACTGAAAGTCTACATACAAATTTGTTTTTAAAAACATTTTATTTTTTTTTTTAATTTTATTAAAAGCTTTCAAAAACAAAACAATTCAAACAGATAATAATAACGTATACATACGATAAATATTCTTTGAATATTAAAGTTCAACTTTAAAATAATAAATAAAGATATAATTTTTAATACCACTTTAAGGAACTTTTTAGTGTTTAGAGTTATTCGGTTTCGGTTTCGGTTTCGGCCATATTAATGCCGAATAGCCGAAACTGACTAAAAGGGCCGAAACTGGCCGAAACCGAAACCGAATATTCGGTCGGACACTAGTTATAACTATACAAAATTTATCATTTCAGCCTTTGAGAGGACTTTGACTGAGTTTTTAAGATCTCTGTTCCTGTCATTAAATGTTTGCACAGAATTTTTTTGAGAACTTGACCTATAAATTTTATGACGATTCTAAACGATGGATGTTTCTTATTGAACATATTTTAGATATGGACATTTCCACAGTCTAGCACGCGATATTCATACCTTTGAGGACCAAAAAACAAATAAACCAAAACAAAATGTTATTTTTTCAGGTTTTCGATAGAATAATTTAGAAAAAATTTATATATATTTAGAAAAAAAATAAGGTTCTTCAGATTTTATGTTTCCAATATGTTATCAATAAATGTGGCCTCTTAAATGCGACAAAAATGGAACTCGTTTTTGATTGCATTGGGAGAAATGCAGATATCTGCAATACAATATTTTATAATGTAATTTTCAAGATTTTTCGTGTTTTTTATAGAGCTTAATAGTTCGTCTGACGTGCAAAAAAAAAAAACAGTTTATGGCATTTTTCTAGTTTTGAGATAATTAGACTTTTGTGTTTGGTGTAAACTTTAACTTGGTTTAAAAACGTTCAAATTATGAATATTCACACATTATTACTAAGGGACAAGAGTATTATTATAAAACAAAGCATGGATAACTCAAAAGCACGTACAAAGCAAAAATATGTAACGTCCATTAACTGGTTTTTGTTCTTTTAGGCAGACATGTCTACCGAACCTTCAAAAGTATTTATCGTGTTTTAGAGCAAAACATATGTTTTGTTTTATGTTTTAGCATATAAAAATTTAAACATCTCAGAACGCGTTTTATTATAAAAATAGTTCTTTCCCGTCAAAAATAAGTGGCCCGGTTTTGGTGATCACATGAGATTACCTTCAATTCTCTTTTCAAGTTTTATCTTCAAATTACATGATGAAACCATAGCACAATATCAGGGTAGTTGCAGGTGTATAAATCCTTCCTCTCTCAGAGTCGAATTGTCAAGATGTGATGTCTCGTTTTGTCGCTCTATTTCTTTATATATTTTATGACAATTCTGACTTTCGGCCCTCAGCCCTGCTTTATTTGTTTTACTAAGGATGAAATTGTATGAAAGACGAAAGAACCTTTGTTTTTTAATAAATGATTTTTGTCACTCTTGCCTTGACTTTCATTTTCAAAAGTTGATTATGTGGTGAAATTTTGAAAAATTGAGCAAATTAAGTCTATATTTCATTAAACCCTATAAAAACATGAAATTCCATGGTCACTTTATTTTGTTTTTGTTACGACTGAAGACCATAAAATATTTTTTGTTGTTAATGCAACGTAAAAATAAAACTAAAACATCACTATTATCAAGATTGTGTTTTCAGAAGAAATATAATAGCTATAATACTACGGTTTACATTGCTCATTCAACTACTCATATAATAGTTTGTAACTGCTACTGGTGTTTACACTCCCAGAAGCTCAGTTAACTATGTAACGTTTCCTTTTTTCATTGTTTTACAACAAATTTAAAGTTCATTCAAAATAATTAAAAACATTAAAATATGTGCTTTTAAGCCCTTATAGGCGTATTTCTTCATCATCAGCAGGACGTGAGTTGGGTGCAGAAAATAACAATAAATGGCAGCTCGCTGCTCAACGCTATTATTTAAATTTCTCAGTTAGGCAAATATTCAAAATTTAATCAGTAAAGCGGTCCATACGCAGTGACTCGAATTTTGTAAGTATAAAGGGGATTCAAGTCACTGCGTAACTGTTTGCGCAATGACATTTTTTTATGCGAAAATTATATGAACTACAACAAGCGATTTGATTTGATCATAGAAAATTGCTCGGTACCTACATGTTCGAAATAGTTACAACCTGAATACACGAATATTGTTATTTTACAATATGTTATAAAAAGTATATTGGATGAAAAAATGCTAAAAATGTTTATTTTTGATTGATCACACATATTTAATAAAGTTTTGTTTTGTATGTGAAAGTTTTTTCTTAAATGTGAAATATTTTTGGGAGTTTTGGTAAATTTGTTTTAAGCGCGAACGAACGAAGATGTCTTCGTTCGCTACGATCGGCCGACGCTCGATATTTATGGTCAAAATCGGGTAGCGCTTTATGTAATTGACTTTAATACTATTTATTACATTTATGTTACTTATATTTTATAGGGTTTTCTTTTCTCAACGAAAAATTCTGCCCTCTGAAAATGCAGAATTTGTCCATTTTGACTTGAACCAGCAGAATTGTGAACTTTTTTTAGCTGAGAATAGATCACAAAAAAGCAAAATTTTTTTTTCAATGTTTTCGAGTTGGCTCCCTTATTGAAAAACTTCAAAAGAATTATAGATAAAAAAATTTTTAAACTTCAAAATCAATCGTTTTTTTCCGCTAGATTTTATTTTTTATTTTTTTTTATAAAACATTTGATTTTATTTTTCTTCGAAGAATTTTGACTTTTCCGGATGTTTGCAAACATTGAATTTAGGTATTTCTACTGGATGAACGAATAAGATGGCGTATTACGTTGGGGCAGTGGAAACGCCTGGTAAGCAGGTGGGCTCTCATAATCGATTGTTAATTGTTTTTCCGAACGATCTAGCATAGCACTTCATCCAACAAAATTTGATGTGATTTTTGTTAAAACCAGGGACCGAAAATAATGATTATTTTTCAAATTTTAATGAAAAAAATCAGTATGTTCCAAGCGTCGGAAAAAACTCTTGAGTATACCGAAATGCTGGAATTTGTGTTGACTCTTAGAATAAATAATGATTTTTATTTTTTAAGCGTTAAGCTTAAAAATTAAAAATAATTATTATAAAATGATTTTTATTTTTTTGCTCAGGAATAAAAATTATTTTTTGATTTTTATTTTTTTTGCTCAGAAATAAAAATTATTTTTGATTTTTATTTATTTTGCTCAGATATAAAAATTATTTTTGAATTTTATTTTTTTGCTCAGATATAAAAATTATTTTTGAATTAAATTTTTTTTTGCTCAGAAATAAAAATTATTTTTAATTTTTATTTATGAAATGAAATAAACACATGAAATAAAAATTATATTTGATTGTTATTTTTTTGGCACAGAAATATTTTTTGTTCAAAAATAAAAATTATTTTTGATTTTTATTTATTTTGTTCAAAAAAAAGAAACAGTTTCGATAGTATCGTAAGTGTAGACGTAGAATTCCGTTTAAGTTGTAACCTCTTCTACTTTGTCTCTTTGGTCCGATTGTTTTGTCATTTTGCACGTATTTTTATTGATCTTCCAAAAATTAAAAAATAAATGAATAACAGTCAATTATGGACTACTTATCGATGCCAAAACAAAGAAAAAGTTAAATAGTAAGTATGATTTAATGAGCAAGCAAAAAGAAACAAGCAAAATTTCAAATTTTTTGAAAAGAAGGCGAAGCAAATGCACTTTTCATTGATGCCACTTTCGTCTCTTCCCGATATATAGTTTGCGAGCTACAGTCAGTTTAACTTCTTATTTCAAATTAAAATTAAGACTCCGATTTTTAAAAAATCGCATGGTTACTATATTTCAGGCTGAGCACATGTCCTTTCCTCTCGTCTCTGTCTGATATTTAGTTTGCTAGCTACACTTTCTGTTCGATGTATAGTTTGCAAACTACACTCGCTAGTGCTAGTGGGATGTGGAATCCAAATTAATTTGCATTAAAAACAAAAATTAAAATTTTACGCCATCTATTGGGTAAAAGCATAAAAAGAAATATGATCCAACTCGTTTTTTTCATAAGAGTTAAATCTAACCGGATCACAGACCCATTTCGTTAAATTTGACAGATTGAGTTCATTGACTGAGTTGAAAAGAGGTTCATGAACTCTGGTTTCAAAATAGTATACTAGAACAGTAGTGCATACATAAACCCAATGCGAACTAATGCTTACAGTGCTGCCAAAGCGAACCAATCAGTTCGTGCAAAACCAAAGCATACAAGCATAAACAACGAAAGAAAAACAAAGAAAGCAGCAGGCACATAAGCAGCTGATGATTGATTTTCTTATATAAAAACATGCATTTTTCTTCTTATATTTTACTATTTTGTGACTTTAATATAATAGTGACAAAAGCTAAAGTTAGATATTCATTCAGCGCAGGATATATCTGATATTTTAGTATATATATTATCTTTGAACGAAGAGTATTAAAGGCTGTAGGTATACCCTAAAGTATTCGCCAAAAACGTTGCCTAATGACCTTGAAAAAATCTGTTAAATCGACCCCATACAAACCGCGCTGTAAGACGTAATTCTACGTCAAAAAAATTATTTGTTGATTTTTAATTTTTAGCTCAAAATTAAAACTGATTATTTTAAAGGAATAAAACTTGAGCATGTGTAAATTTTTCATAAAAATTTAAATCTATACAAAATATGGGCTTATCCGCGCACGGACAATTCCTTTTCCAATGCTATTATTTTTTATGAAAAAGTAGGTCAAGGGTATGTCAGAGTCAAGCTAGACCGACTTTAAACTTTCTTTACTTTTTTTACATGTTCTAAAACCATTGCTTAACAAATTATGTTTGTTTTAAACTGAAGCGCAAGCTGGCCTTGACGATGTAGATATTGAAAGCTTCGCTATTCCGCTATTTAGTGTGAACAGAACTTCTTGTTTCAAAATTTGGACAAAATTTTGTTCTTAAAAATTAATGCCTGTCATTTTAAAAATTCTCAGTAAAATTAATATCAAATTTAATATCATCTTAGTTTCTTTTCAAATTTTGAAGCGATAAAAAACATAACTATTAAGAATGTCTAACAAGAAGAAAGCTCTTGAAATCGATTTTTAATTTAGGAGCAAAATAACAAAAATCCTTAAGCGATTTAAATGTCTGAACAAAAAAATAAAAAACGAAAAACTAATTTTAATTATTTAGCGAAATAATCAAAAAAATTCTTTCTATTTTTGACAAAAAAAAAAAATAAATCAAAATAACCCATACAAATCATTTTTCGATTTTTATTTTTTGTCTCAAAAATAAAAATTAAAATGATTTTTTTTGTTTGAGTACAAAAATAAAAATTGAAAATGATTTTTTTGTTTGAAGAAAAAAAATAAAAATCAAAAATGATTTCTTTGTTTGAGTAAAAAAAATTAAAATCAAAAATGATTTTTTGTTTGAGTAAAAAAAATTAAAAATAAAAAATGATTTTTTTGTTTGAGTAAAAAAAAATAAAAATCAAAAATGATTTTTATACTTGAGTATAAAAATAAAACTTAAAATAATTTTTATTTTTGATTTAAAAAATAAAAATCAGAAAACGAAGCAAAATAACAAAAATCCTTAAGCGATTTAAATGTCTGAACAAAAAAATAAAAAACAAAAAACTAATTTTAATTATTTAGCGAAATCATCAAAAAATTCTTTCTATTTTTGACAAAAAAAAAAAAAAATAAATCAAAAAAACCCATACAAATCATTTTTCGATTTTTATTTTTTGTCTCAAAAATAAAAATTAAAAATGATTTTTTTTGTTTGAGTACAAAAATAAAAATTGAAAATGATTTTTTTGTTTGAGGAAAAAAAATAAAAATCAAAAATGATTTCTTTGTTTGAGTAAAAAAAATTAAAATCAAAAATGATTTTTTGTTTGAGTAAAAAAAATTAAAATCAAAAATGATTTTTTTGTTTGAGTAAAAAAAATAAAAATCAAAAATGATTTTTATACTTGAGTATAAAAATAAAACTTAAAATAATTTTTGTTTTTGATTTAAAAAATAAAAATCAGAAAACGATTTTTATATCTGAGCAAAAAATAAAAATCATAAAATAATCATTATTTCTTAACTTTTTCGATATTGCTCATAATTATTACGGTCTCTGGTTAAAACTACGAACAATGAATGATATCTAAGTAAAAACTGTTCAAGAATCTTTCAATCTAGGAAGATTATGCTTTGCGAAAAATTTGATGGTGCGTTCATGTCAATTATATTATTTATTTATTATCAATTATATTATTTAATTTATTTACGCAAACCTATGCAGTGATTTGAATCCTCTTGAATTATCTTTGCTACCACGAGTTAAAAGTTTTCGAATGGCACATGGCCTCAAACATCCACAACTAAAGTTCCTACTACAAAATCATGTGGCAGCACTGCTGGACTGTCGCACAAGACGTTCCGTTCTCGAATTTAATAGAACAGAACAGCTGATGCCTGCCAAATGCCAAACAGCGTTTTGTAAACAAACTTCACATAAGTTTTCGCGATAAAGATTTTCTGCAGTTGTAAAAATAGATTCCTCAATTAAACCAATAAACATTGCGTAAAAATATCGTAGACCGTAACACAGCACAGCAGCACAACAACAAAGCGTCATGATCAAATGTTTTGAGCATTTGAAATAATTTTTGGTAAGTTATTCAATGACTAAACAAATATTTTCCAAGTGCTGCGTATGCAAAATGGTTTCATAAAAGTGTCTGGAACCACCGGCTGAAATCCGGCAACCGCATATTACAACAATAGTTGTTAGACATGTTATTAAACTTAATACAAATGATAAAGATGCAAATAAGAAAATATGAAATATAGCAAGTATGAAAAAATAAGTTTCTTCTACAAGCTTTTATGCTGCTGCCGCACCCTTGACATTTTAGAAGTTATTCATATATTTGTATGAATGTTTGTTTCTCTATAAACTGGTGGTGTTTTTAAAAATTAGTGGAGCATTAAAAGTTCTTTGTCTACACATAGGACTCAGACGGTGGTGGCTGTCTTAACGGTAAAGCTTTGTCCAGACCAGATTGGTCTTTTCAAACCCACCAATTGTTACACGAATATTCTTAAAATTTTATGATTTATTGTTTTTATTATTTTTCTCGACCACAGATGACCAATAATAAAACTTTTATTCAAATATTTTATTATTCAATAAATTGCAGAGAGATAAATTTGTATCGTAAGAAGACTCTGGAGAGCACTCAATTCGTTTTAAAAGTGCCTGGAATTTTTTAATGTTTTGCCTTATCGTTTTGCCATTATATAAAAAAAAAAAAACCGAAGCGAGCTGTAGTTCCGAACGCATTTCAAAGCCGAGCTTTTTTTCTCCAACTCATGAAAGGACTTGAAAAATCAATAACACATCCTTTTTATTACTACACGTGTGCGCTTGCTTTTGTCCTGACACATGTGCTAACAGAAGCACTGGCATGTGTACAAACAAATATACATACACACAAACACATACAAAATAACTCACATAAAAAAATATTAATATTGCAGCTGCACGTAAATTTTGTAAAAATTCAACATATTAAAGTTTATTTTATCATTTAAATATTTTATTTGTTTTAAACTTTAACATATACAGTATGAAACATAATTGAACAAATAAACGCAGTTTCAAAAAATGTAGTTTTAGCTATTTTTACATGCAGCCGGTTTGAAAAATGTTCTTCAGTTAGTCCAGTGTAGACTTTCTTCTCTGTGTACCTAGTTACAGTTGCTTAACGGTAATATTTTATCGTTATCATGGTAATATTTGCGTTTTGGCATTAGGAATCATTTGCTCAATTGTATTACAGAGCTTTATGTGCATAGAGGTGCATTGCAGATACCGTCAAATAAACAATTCATGTCTGTAACATCTTGGAAATATTTACTCCTCAATCCAGGCAAGATAAATTTTATTAGTTATTCTTTATGTTTGCTCAATATTGAAAGTAAATCCTTTTAGGCAAAATGCGGTAGTTAACTCAATTTTAACAAATTTGGTTATCAAAAAAACTTAATGAAAGCAAGCCATATCGTCTTGTTGCGTCAACTGTTGGTATTTCATACAGCTCTGTGAAAAAAATTGCTAATAACAATGATATACATAAAGGCTCAAAAGCAGCGTATTGGTCGTCGAAGCATTTTAAGCGACCTTCATCGGACAGCTATAAGCAGTTTAATTATTACAGCAACAGCAACATCGGGCACTGATGTTCAGAAGAGGCTCTAAAATAACTTGGGAAAAAAGTTGCAACTATGACTGTTAATCGAGAGCTAAGAAAAATGCGATATAAGACATGGCGAAACATCACGAAAACTCTAGTAACAGTATGTCACAAAAAAGTGGGGCAAGCGTTTGCAAAAGCTAGTGTAAATTGATATTTCGAGCAGTGATATTCCATGATTTGGACTGACGAAAGCAAATTAAATATGCACGGATCAAACGGACATCGTTATGTATGGAAAAAGTCATCCAAAAGAATAACTGATCGAGATGTTATTCCAGATCGAAGAGGAAACAAGTTTTTTCTGGAGTTGTTTTCGGCTAAAAAAAAAACAAATTGGCCATTTCAGCCTTGAAAGGACTTTGACCGAGCTTCTTATGATCAATTGTGTTATTAAATGTTTGCACACAATTGACCGAGAACCGGACCTACATGTTTTATGCCGACTCCGAACGACTAAAGTTCATGTTCTCAAGAAGCTTTACATGGCATTATTTACTCTCTGAGGTTTGCCATTGTCTGCAGAGAGGTGGTGACCGATGAGAAAAATTTTTTATTGAAAAAACTTTTCGCCGCGGCCGGGGTTATTCATTTTGGGTAAAAACTGTGAAATACATTTAACTTACAGTTTCGTTTTTACTCGTTACTACGTCGATATTGGTCAGGCCTTTATATAAAAAATATCAAAAAATTATTTATAAACGTCCAATTACGATAAAAACCTCTTCTACAAGCTTCATAAATGAGAAACCTTCAATTAACCCTCGATAAAGCAATTTTAATATTTTTTAATTCTAATCTGTGCACAAATATTTCAAACTATTTGAAAACTATTGAAAAAATTTAAAAATATTGAAAATAAAAATATTAACTGACAATTTTTTCAGAGTAAAATATAGATATAAAAATTTTTGACTGTTTGAATGTCAAAATATTGATAAAATTATAACAAATAAACAAAAAAAAGATTGTTTATATTATTTTATAATTCTTAAAAAACATATTTTTTAAGAATTATTTTTAGAGCTTGATGCCAAATAATTTGTTGAAGTCAAACAGGCTGCTACAACAACAATGTTCTTTGTAGAACAAACCAAGCATCAGTAGTCTCTGTGGTTTATGCAGTCCACTTACTTTGATAAGTTAATAAGCTTAACCGCAGTAAAACCAAAACGGAATTACCCAAAAAGCTTTTCACTTGTTCAAGCAGTGTTTTTCTACTCTTTTGCTAGTTGCAAAATTTCAAAAAATTGACTACATTTATTCTGCAAAGATTTTGTTGTTGCGCTTTTTGTTTACTTCTTTATCACGTGTCCATCTAGGTTCCAACATTTTGTTGGTATTTAACCATAGAAGGCGTGAAAAAGGTTTTTTGAAAGCAGATGTTTACTATATGCGCAAGCATTTAATTTGTCATCATGTTTTCGTAGGTTATGCTCGCACCAGTTTACATGACTTAAAAAATTGTGGCATTTTAATTGTGTATATTATTTTTTAATTCTTAACCCTCACTTTGGCACTATTTACATATGTAAATATCCCAATTTTAAATTTGCCATAACTCCTTTCTTTTTTATTCGATTTGAATATGGCTTGGACTCTGTGGCTATTTTTTGGTTTTCTTTCTGAAAATTCAAAAGTTGTTTTTAATTTTAGAATTTTTTGATACTTTTTGAAAATTTTTCATTTCTATAACGTAGTTTGGTACATATTTACATATGTAAATATTTTGTATTTTAAAGGCTTTTATGGTGTTTTAACGCATTTTTTGTTTTAATTATAGAAATAAATGGTAAGGAAAAACTCTTCACATATTTTTTATATATACATATTTCGTATTTGATAGCTTTTATTGGGAAAATATTAATGAACAAAAATTTTTGGTTCGCTGGCACAACAATATTTCATGTTCTGATATTGTTGCTGGAAGTACTAATTTAATGAAAAAAGTATATTTTTTGTTGAAATTGGTTTTTGTTTATTCATTGGAACTATACATTTTTTTAATTTGATCTTCATTCTCATATTTTGGTTATTCGTTAAGGGCTGGACCGTCAAGTATGCATAATATGTAAAATGCTATATCGTAAGAAGTAATGCATGAATTTCAATGGTTAATAATTCTTTGAATAGGTTACAGAAAAACCTTTCTTTTGATACCCATAAAGCTAGATATTGTTGGAAAAAAAACACGACTTTTCCAGGCCCATTTTCCCAACTAGCTAACCCTATAACTTCTAAACCACTTGACAGCGGTGTGAAATTTTTCCGGAATTTGACTTACAAGGTGTTAATACATATATTCCACCTTAAAAATCATATAAATTTTGAGGTTCTGCTTATCTTTAACCCTCATCGGTCCCTCAGACCCATAACCCTAAAAGGTTCTTTATGTATGCGTGCGCATACATACTAAAAACATTTAAGAGAAATAAAAACACGACAAATTTTATGAATAAAATTTAAAGATTATTTATTCCTTTTATGAATAAAGTTATGGAAAAAAGCAATTTGCCAAAAACTCATGTCAATTGGTTAAGGTTTAATATCTTTTTCACTAAATTTAATTTTGAATTTGTATGCGCGCACATACAAAGGACTGATGAGGGTTAATGATGACAAAAAAAAATATTTACAAATGTAAATATGTGCCAGATTGCGTAGTAAAAGATTGGTGCCAAAGTGAGGGTTAAAAAACATATTTTTTAAGAATTATTTTTAGAGCTTGATGCCAAATAATTTGTTGAACAGTTAATGCTTTTATTGTGCTTTCACTATGGGAGGTGGGCGTTTTCATTTACGGATAACTCCCAATTTTTGAACACACCTTAGTTTTGAAATAAAATACATTCAAACCAAATTTCATCTCTCTATGACAAACCTAACCTTAATTATTGAGTTTTTAACTTTTTGGGTTGTATGGAAGGTAGGCGTGTCCGTTGGCGGATGACGTCCATTTTTCAAAACTATATTTGGTTTGTCATAAAAAACATACCTGCCAAATTTTATCTCTGAAAGTTAAACAGAGACAAATTTTATTCCGTTCTCAATGTTTGGGTTGTATGGGAGGTGGACGTGTCCGTGGGCGGATGATCTCCATTTTTCAAAATCGGTTTTTTTTTGTTAAAAAAAACATATGTGCTAAATTTTATCTCTGTGAGTTAAGCAGACGCTTATTTATTGTTTTTTCAATGTTTGCGTTGTATGGGAGGTGGGCGTGTCCGTGAGCGGATAATCTCCATTTTTCGAAGACATCTTTATTTTGATATAAAATACATACATACCAAATTTTTTTGTATTAGGCTAATTATGAGCTGAGTTATGCAGTTTTCAAATTTTGCGTTGTATGGGAGGTAGGCGTGTTCGCGAGCGGATTCCAAAAATATTCAATAGTGCAGATCCCTGAGTCCATGTGACTATGTGTACCAAGTTTCATCCAATTCTCTCAACTCCTTCTTCTTATCCTGTGTTTACGGACAACACACAGACGGACGGACGGACGCTGATCAAGAATATATATACTTTTCTATACCGCATTCGCTTCGTTCTATGCGTTACAAACGTTTGCACAAAGTTAATATACCCTCACCTTTCAGGTTTAGGGTATAAGAACACAACGCATCGTACAGTGTAAGGTTGCGTTTATAGTGAACGCCCAGGCAAGCAATGTGAACAAGCGAGATAGATAGATGAGATGATTTGCATCTCGTTTTATCACACAGATTTCAGCCTGCCTGCCTGCCTGTCTGAATCGCTTTCACTATAAACGCAACCTAAGGATCCCTTATAGCAAGCGGCCAAAAATAGAAGTAGAATCGTAGAATCATAAAATTTAGTGAAATTATATTTTTTGGTAAGAGAAGGTTCTCAAAAAGTAGAATAAAACCGGTCAGCTAATACACCTCTCATATAACCGAAATCGGTAATCTGGTATAGGGTTCTAAAAAAAGCATTTGGGACACCTTATTATTTTATAAAAGCAACTAGTTTTATAAAGCACTTCTCATATAATCGGTTATCTGGAATATTTCCCAAACATTTTTTACAGAATTTATATAGACACTTATACCCGGCGCTCGTCGCTACGCCTTAGGCAGCGTGCATAGTTAACGCCGATTCAGACAGACAGGCTGAATATCATACTTAATTGATACTTGATTCTGATATGTGTGTGAGCAAACGAGGTAGAAATAGATCTCTATATCGCTTTTTCGCACACTCTGCCTGCCTGCCTGTCTGAATCAGCATTTACTATGCACGCGACCTTACGCTGCGTTCATAGTGAACGCCTATTCAGGCTGGCAGGCAGACAGAGTGTGTAAACAAGCGAGATAGGTAGATATTTGTGTCTCGTTTGCTCACACAGATTTCAACCTGCCAGTCTGAATCGGCGTTCACTATGAACGCAATTGTAGACAAACACATGTATTTCATTTGCAAACAAAATTTGGCAGCACTGCTCAAGAGACCAAACTGTCTACAAAAAATAAATTTTTTTTTTTTTGTATACATTGAAAATTTTTTTTTTAATTTTGGCCGCACGCATTACACTGTGCATCGCTGCGTTACCCATGCATGGGCCATACTATGGCCGAAATCGCGATTTTAGCGGCAAAAAATACTTCCCGACAAGCTAGCTTCACCAATTTTGGTGTGTAAACTTCTTATGTTAAAAAAAAGGATTTGAGAAAAAATGGTCGGGCCACGCCCCCTTTTTTCTAAAGTAATGGCAAATAGTACTTCCCGACAAGGTAGCTTCACCAAAATAGTTATACGGACTTCTATTGAGAAAAAAAGCAACTTGAGAAAAAATGGGCGGACCACGCCCACTATTAAAAAAATATTGAATGGTTTCAAGAAATTCATTTATTTTTTAATTCATAAATTTATAATTTTAAAGAAGTTGTAAATGCTTATGGATTAATCTGAAAATAATAAAGTAATGGATACATATTCTCAAAAGATATATGGCTTAATTAATCATGGTGTGTTATTCGTTGTCATCCGCTTCTAATTCCAATGAATAATTATTTAACGACTCTAAGCTAACATCAGAATCAGAACTATAATTGCAGCTGGAGGCTTCTTGAGATGTTGAAGGTAATAACAGTTCTGGTGGTAGTTCAGGCATTTTAAAAAGATCAATGACTTCTCGAGGAAATGAAAGTTTTTTTGAACTATTTGTACGTTCTTGCAAACAAACTCCACTTTTAAAGGTCTACACACGCAAAGAAATTTTTCGTTTATCGTAACTGAAAAATTCACCAACTATACTTCGTTTGCGAACTGTATTTGCTGCAAACGAGTATTCAGTTGTCATCAATTTAAAAATATTTTTGTTTGAAACGAAAAAACATCGAACTTAATGAAATTTTATCATTGTTTTGGAAGTTCAAGTTTAGCCGAGCGTGCTGGCGTTCAAGTCTAGGAACTTGACTGACCTGGGTTCAATTCCGAACAGGAACACCAAATATTTTCTTTTTAATTAATGTTTTTTATTATTATTTTTATTATTCTTATTTTGACGGTTCCTTTTGACCAAGCAGTTAATGAAACGGAATTAGAATTTCAATAATTAAATTAAAATTTTTGATACACAGCCAAGAATCGAACCCACGTCTCCCGCGTGCCAGTTTAGCATGCATCCATTGAGCTATTGTGAGATATTGTCTAGAATGAATTTTTTTAGATTACAAATGTGTATGTCATAAGAAATGGATCTTTTTTCTACAAATTAAGTTTTCAGTTGAACAAAACAAATTTGTCGGTTGCCGAAATTTAAAAACAACTTACGTTAATGGCAATCGAAATTAATTTCTTGCAATTAAATACCGCGTTTCCCGCAACTGACTATTATTATAAAAACAACAATTAAAATTTTTGTTAAGATAAAGTGCAAATGTACAAGCGAGATGCCATTTGTGTGGCTGCGCCTACTTAAACTGTAACACATTCTAGTTTCTTCGTTTATGGCAAATATTTTACATTTGTCATCAACGAAAGCGAGCTGTGTAGCAGTTGTATGACTGCGCTTGTGATTCACAGTTGTGTGTCTGTTTGTTCACACTCTTAAAATACTTCCTTTTCGTTGATGGCAAATATTAAACGCTTTTTATCACCGAAATCAAGCAACTTTTTTGTCAGTTGAGAACTACTCGCGTCTAACAAATTAATTTCTTTTCCTGCAAACGAAGTTTTCAGTTGGAAAAAATAAATTTTTCGGTTGCTGCAATTTAAAAATCACTGCCGTTTATGACAAACAAAATTAATTTCTTACAACTAAATAACGTGTTTCCCGCAACTAACCATTATTATGCCAACTGTTCAAACGTTTACAAACAATGATTTGAAGCATGACAAATGAAGTTCGTTTGCAGCAAACTGGCGATAAACGTTTTTTTTCTCTGCGTGCAAAAGCGTACTGACTGAGGTGTACGGTTAACCCAAATATTATCACCTGCTGATGAAATTATTTTTATTGGAATGACTGATGTCACAAAAAGGGACTGATCGAAACTTTCCGAAGTATTTTCCACAAATTTTTGTTTAAACAAGCTGTGACCGGTAGAACCATCAAACCCGTAGCTCAAAATTAGGATCGATTCTTCAACATCCATTGTACACAATACTTCATCTTGATATTCAAGAATTCTTTTAGCTGTGTGGTCTACCAAATTTTGTAACGATACTTCGACAGAGCTTTCATTCGCTTTGATTTCATCAGGTCTACATTTCAATTTGCTCTTATAAACTTTATCATAACTCGGATAAATACTACTATTGTGTTTTATGTTTAATTGACGCATATTTGAGTACTGCTGTTTAGTTAATCCGTTTTCTAACAAAAACATTAGAGCTTCATCAAGTGATACTGGCATAACTTCTTTATGGCTAGTATTAAGAAGTTTTCGAATTTTGAATGGCCGGTTTGGAGATATAGCAACTTGTTGTAGGACAAATTTCAAATCCGTTGCGTGGGATTTTTTAGCAGATATAGAGGCAACATGAACTTATAATTGCGCATTGTCTCCTTGCTGGGAAGCTAATTCGGAAGCTAATCTCCTTTTATTTCTTTCGCCGCTATCAACATAACTAATTTTTGGTCGCCCGATAGCATTAATCTTTTTCGGTATAACAAAAATTGTTTCTCGACCCAACCATTCCTTATTATATTTTCTAAATGCTTTCTCATTTCTGGATTGTCTATCCCATTTTAGTTCAATAAAATTAGATAAGTTCCGAGCTTTAGAACATATTAATTAACTTAATTCACTGCCAATTTCGTATGGAATCTTTCCTTTTATATAGTTCGAAACATTCCTGTTGTTTCTCAACCAAAACTCAAATATTTCAGCATTTTTGAACCTGAGTGTTTCTACAAAAATATTAAAAATTCGTTCATTAGCAGTCAAATGCAAACACTTTTACCATGACATAAAACTTAAGTTGTCTACAAACAATCACATGTAAATAGTTCCAATGACACTTCATGATATTTTTAGTTTTACTCCACGAAAAACGTTAAAACTCTTTAAAATTTCACAAAAAAATACACACAAAAAACCACCAAAATAAGTACGAAATACAAACATTTAGCAAACTATATTTGTATATAGTAAAAATACTCACCTCGAGTATTAGAACTCATATTTACACAGTTTTTTTTTATTAGAATATATTATTAAAAAAACCTTTTTAATTTTACAAAAATTGTACTGCTTCACTTGTATTAACACGTGCTAAAAGATATGTAAACATTAACAGCTGTTTATTCATAAACAGGGTTGCCAGCAGTAACAATATTTTTTGGTTTTTTCTTATCAATATGTTGGGTATTGAACACCATCTAAAAAATTTTAAAAATTTGTAGTTGAAAAACTGACTTTTTGCCGCTAAAATCGCAATTTTGGCCATAGTGCCATGTCTTAAGGGCAATAATTTTGATTTTTAAAGGTACGTCAAATATTTTTGCCTGTCACAATTTCATGCTTATAAATAAAAAAAGGTGGATACACGGAAATATTTCCTACGTGCTTCACAAGACAATTACAATAAAAAATACAATTACGACTGTTTATGTTAAAATGAAAGAAAAACACAGTTTTTATGTATTTTTATTTCACGCTTATTATTTTTATTTCTATTTTTTAATTGCAGTGTTTTTTATATATATATATGTGTGTGTGTGTTTGTGTGTGTATGCCTGTAGTTAAATTGTGTCAGTATGCGAGTATAAAATAAAATTGTTTAAGTGCCGGGGAAATGAAAAAGTTTTTATTGTCAAACAAAATAGGTTTTTAAACTTTTCTGATGATGATGATGAGATGAAAAAGAATAGCTGCAGCATGCATTAAAAAAATAAAACAGCAACAGCAGCAGCACAAACAACAGCAACAACTACAATAATAGCTATTAAAACAACAACTAAAACGGCAATTGTTAAACTTTTAATGTAACTGAGAAGTTGGTTGCACAGATTTTACTCAAGTCTTTATGTAAGACTTCTTTATACAGCCATAAGCTACAAAAAGGAAATGAAAAAACTTTGACATTTCCGCTAGAAAAAAAAAGAAGGAAATCAATTTCAACACCTTATCATAAGTTGAGCTAAATAGTGTTTAAATATGAAAGTGATGAAAATATTTCAGGTGCAGCGGAATTTTAAGTTTTTCTTACTTAACAAATTTTAAAAAAATTGAAGGACTTTTTTTTTAATTATACGGCTTTTGAGCTTGAATTTCAAATTAAAAAGTTTACGAATTTCTGCAAAAGAATATATAAATTTTGCAATTTCATGCTGAAAATAGTGACGCAAATTCCTTAAAAAAATGTCTTCCCGTTTTTGGATTTAGAAAATGTGAACATTTATTAATCTCTCTACCGCACACGACAATACAATTTGAATGAATGACGCAACTACCCAGTAAAAAAGAAGGTAAAGTAAACGGGAAATGATTTTCTTAGTCTTCCTTAGAAGTGCTTTTAAAAGTTTTCAATGAAAGATTTTTTTGAGGCCTTCAATCAAAAGATCCTAGTAGGTGTTTTCCAGGAAAACTTTAAGAAGGCCATGATTCCATGTTCCATGATTCAGAAGATATATGACAAAATGCTTCTAAGAAAATGGGACCATTGCTTTGCTCCAGTCATGTCATGGAAGCATTCTTGGAAGTCTATTTAAGGTGGACTGTTAGAAGTGGTTCATAACATAGATTACCTATTGTTATTTATTTAAAGAATACATATCATTTTTCAAAACTAAAGCATGTTGTTCACTTTAATTGAATTTGAAGCTATTTGAATAGCCTTTTAGAAGTTTATGAGAATGCCTTCTGAAAGCACTTTTCGATAGCCGTGTATCTAAAAATGCATCTCAAGTTGTATCAAAAATTTTGCTGGGTAGTAAAGAAACCTCTACACTGAAAAAAAGAGCTTCTTCCTTTCAAATACACAATGATTTTCACATGACTTCTATGAACCGCATTCATGAATTTTGATCCAGTGACAAATTACATGAGTTACTGAACAATTCATGATATCAATGTACAATATACACAAAATAAAAAAAAAACACGTCAACATGACTATTCATAAGCCTAGTTATTGTTTAAAGGTCATAAGGTGTGTCTACAAGAAACATGTGCCCATAAAAAATTTCGTTAATGCCATGAAAAATTACAAGGGTAGCATGAATCATTCTTAATTTTTGTGAATAAAATTCATAAAGTTCATGTACAATTGTGAGGTGACCAAGAACAGTTCATGAGATAAGTGACAAAAATGCATGAATCTCATGTACATATGCAAAGGATAGGTGAGCGACTTAATGACCGTAATTCATATAATCCATGTACAAACACAAGAGCACCAAGAACAGTTCATAAGATAAATGTAAAAAATACATGAAATTCATGTACTTGTACAATGAAAGCGCGAACTACTTTATGCGTGTAGAGAACAAAATTCATAAATCCTTATGTACACAAAAAAAAGTTTCTCATAAATATATATGAAACATTACTATAACATAATTCCGTAAAATGTGAGTGCGGAACGCTTGATTTTTTTAAAAAATTTCATAGCATATTTTCAGGCATTTTTTTGTTTTGTGATTTATTGAAACTTCAAAAACTTTAAAATTTTTCATTTTGAATTTTTCAGTTTTACAAAAAATTTTCAAATTTATTTCGTTGTACCTACTATGGTTTCCGTTTTTACTTCAAGGTATTTAATAAATATTTGGAAGTAAAAATTGATATTTGGACCATTTCAAATCGAATATGTGACCATCGCTGATTTATTATTCAACATAAAGACAGTTCATGTTTCATGTTTTTCCTTTATAAAAATCGGGCCCGTCATTTTTGGCGGGAAAGAACTAGTATATAAATATACATATATATCGGGTTAATTAGCAAAACGAGAACAAACTTCGTTTTCGAAATAAATATTCGAAATTGCGGATTCACATCGAAATCGAGGCAAATACGATGGGTTTATTGCGATGTTATTATTTTTGCGAAGCGACACATTAAGGCAGTATTCTAGTCTAGAGGCATAAATTTTGGGTGTTTTTTAAAATTCTATAAAAAACAAACAAAGAATATTTTAAGCAGCCATTTTTTATAAAATATTAATTGATACTTTAACAACAAAAAAAAAAAAAAATTAAAAACAAACAAATTTTGACAATTGAAAAAATTAAAAGCGGGTAAAGTGAGGCGATGAAAAATAAGGGAGCGTCCTTCTTGACATGATGCCAACCCTTCAAGTGATCTGAAAAATAAAATAAAAAAAATTCTTAAATAGTAAGAATGTCGCTAAGGTCTGAACTATGGAAAGTAAAAAAGAATTTATACAAAATGGCGGTTATTTGAAACAGAAAGGAATTTTTTCTCCCTTTTTTCAAAGTTTTAAATTTTTTTAAAACAGTAAAAAATAGTTCCAACTGAAAAGGTATATAAGAAGAAGTATAAAGAAGGTTCACATCAAATTTTAAATTAATTAGTTATTAGAACTTGAAAAATCACGCCAGGCGTATTAAAAAAGGAGTTTTGAGAAAAACGAATTTAAAACATATTTTCAAAATTTTTTTAGGTTTGAATTTTTTTGAAATAACTTATAAAAAAATGGCTGGTAAGAATATTCTTAGTTTTTTTTATCGAATTTTCTTCAAACACAAACAATTTGTATCTCTAGACTAAAATACTGCCTTAAGGGGGGACATGTCATTGGCAGTGTTTTTAAATCGATTATTTTTTATAATTTTGTGTTTTAGTAAATAATCTTAAGATTCTAAGAAAAAAGAATTCATGGAAAAATTCTTGTTCACAAACTTTGAAAGCGTTTAAACCATGTTTTTCGTACTGGTTGCGGTACTAGCGGGTTCATTATGTGACGAAATTTTTTTTTTGTATTTTTTTAATCTTGATTCGCTATCGTATGACACGAGCTTTTTTAAAATTTTTTTTTTTCGATTTGTTATGAATTTTTAAAGACAATATTTTTTTCGAAAAAACACACTTTCAAATTTGGAACATTACCAAAAATTGAAAAAAATTTAAAAAAGCTCCTGTCATACGATAACCAATTTTGTTAAGATTTAAAAAAGTCATATTTTTTTTCAGATCGGACAATTTTTGCGACTCACAGCGCTGCAACCACGAGGCCCCAATTTTTTCTCTGCCGCCATTTTCGAGCTCTATAAAACCATGTTGGAGTGAAAAATATATTTTTTTGAATTTTTTTCTTGTAATTTGCTCAATTCTCTATAATAATAATTTGGAAAAATGTTTGTTTTTGACTGAGTTATGAATTTTTTAAAAAAGGTCGGTTTTCTCTGCCGCGAATGTTATGTCCCACCTTAAACCAAACGACGAAATTAACAACACATACTTTTGTTCATTATAAAACAATCTATAAAAAAACGCAACATTTCGATGTTTTATTTTTTACCGAAATAAAATTTAGCTGCACAAAAAATTAACAACTAATGAAAAGTTCTCATTTGCTCTCAGCTGCAATCCACACTCAAGTCTTGATTAAGTCAATAATTGAAGTAAACAATAAAATAAGCAACGGCACTTTCATTATTAACCCATTTAGGAATTTAAGTTAAGCTACTAAGCGTTAAAAAAAATAAAACAAAAAAAAAAATTAAACCCTAGCTCAAAACAAACAGAGACGTTACCTTAGGTTGTACAAAAGAAGCGACAAAAAATACTTACACAAAAAAAAAAAAAACTACCCCAGGAATTTTGCTACTTTTTCAGTTTTCTTATGCAAATCACACTTTATCTGTCGCCATTAAAGGTAAATTAGGTTAAAATACCGGCAAAGAAGCATACCAACAAAAAACAATGAAGCACAGAACTAACGACATAACAGCGCAGAAAATGAACCTTTTTTCTGGCATTAACAACATTTTCAGGCTTAGGCAAGGGCAACAGTTAATTTAGCAGCGTATCAAGCAGTTGGTTTTTTATTTATTTTTTTTTTTTTTAAGAAAAGAGCTGGAAGGTGTTGTTTGGTAAGAAGGTTGAATTGGATGCTCTTTTAAACGGCGCAACACTTTAATGTACAGGACCCCCAATTGCTAACAACATCCTGGTACTCGTACCCTTGTACGCTACATGCAAAATGACATGCCATGACATTTCACATTTCACAGAGCAGGTTTGCTACAAAGAGAAGAATTATTTTCACCCTATATAGTATGTCAAAGTAGGCTATCTACTTGATCAACCTGACCGACTTAAATATGTTTTGGTTTTTTTCTTTTTCCCCCCCTTTGTTTTTGTATAATTTTGTAACTGTGCTTTCAACCCGCCCATGTGTTAATGGCTCCAATTGGCAATGAATACAAGAATGGCGCTTGAAGCATGAAGCTTATATTTAGCTAGCTAGCTAGGTAGCTAGCTGCCTTGTAAAGGTCGCGTGGTGTCACAAGGCTCACTCAATCGTCGTCATTGTCGTTGCCGTTGTTCTGGTTTACTTTGTCAAAGAAACACTAACCAGAAATACGACGATGAAGAAGAAGAAAAACCATAACAATAAAATAAAGAACTTAATGTATGAGAGTTAAGTAATGGTTGGGACCGAGACCTGTGGAGAATCATCATAGTGGTAGGGGCTGGGTAAAAGAACAGGTGAATTTGTTGGAGCACATAATTTGCACTCAAGAAAAGTTTTGTTGAAGCAAGTGTTGAATGGACCAAGTTAATCAACCGCAATTGAGCGAACTTAATTTGATTCACTGGAGGTTTCAAGTGAAGTGAACCTTAAGTGCTAGGAAAGTTGTGAGAGTGGAAGGGGATATGCGTGCGTGCGAGCAAGAGAGAGAGACAGAGAGAATTGTTTTATTGCATCACAATTAAAGAAATGATTAAAGCATGACTTGACAACAAGATGACACAGAAATGCTAAACATTATGTTATGTTAACTGCTTGATTTAATACTTAAAACGGTAAGGATTGCTGCTTGTCTGTCATACTTGTGCGAATTGAATATGTGCACAAGTTTTCTTTCAACATTTTAGTCTGTGGGGAAAATGTTTTATTAGTATGTCACGTCCAATTTGAACGCTTAAAAAATTAGCACGTCACTTGAACACAACTTTCGAACAAATAAAAATAACACAGTTTTATGGCTAGACATATGTCAAAAAGGGTTGAACTACAAGACCAACCAATAAGGGTTACATTTAATAAAAGTATTTAACACTGGAACTTGATCAGAGTACGTCTTTTTTCAGCTTGAGAAATTTGATGCTAAACGATAAACGAAAATTCGAAAAACTTTGATATTTTTACTCATATTTAAATTTACTTTTAATTTAATTAGTATGAAGATACGGTGCAAAAATTTCGAATGTACCGTACGAAAAGGACACAATAATAATGCATTTTTGTATGATTTCCATGTAAAGAGAGATCGCATTCATAAATTTTTATCCAGTGAACAAAAACGCCATTTTCGATTTTTGATAAAATTTTCAAAATTTGCAAAATTTTAAACTTTGTATGAAGGCGTGTCAAAAATTGAATAAATGAATGATATAGTTCGATTCCCTAGTCCCGAAATAAGGTGATGCTCTTCGAGTATGTCTTTGAAATTGTTTAAAAAACAATTCAGTGACAATCTCAAACAATCTCAGTGATATTTTTGATCACTAATTTTAGTTCAATTTTGATACATGTACATTAGATTAGGCCGGATCATTCTTATATGGATAAAAAAATGTCAACCGGTCGGGGTGTCAAAAGTTAGAGGAAATCATTAAAATGATTTTTGCATACTTTTTTTTCAAATCAGATATAAACCGCCGAAGCAATTTTGATTCTCCTGAAGGTCCTTTTTGGTAAAATCACGTAGCTTTGATTAAATCGATACACAGAACGAAAGAAGAACTTAATACCTTTCCAATAATAACAATTCCACGTAAATCTAATAAAAAATGTGTCTTTTACAGCGGTTTTAAAAAAATTACTTTTTAAAAATATCAAAAATTCAATTTTTGGTGGTCAATAAGAGTTATAATGGAACATAATTTTTAAATTTATTGAATATCAGAATATTAGTATAAGTAAGAAATTTAATATTTTAGAACGCATTTCAGGTGTGGGTATGCGTTCGTGAAAAATAAAAAGTTACAAGCAAAAAACATGTTTTTTTTACCAAAAATGACCTTCAGGAGAATCAAAATTGCTTCGGTGGTTTTTCTCCGATTTGAAAAAAAGTATGCAGAAATCATTTTAATGAGTTCATCTAACTTTTGAGACCTTCAGGAGAATCAAAATTGCTTCGGTGGTTTTTCTCCGATTTGAAAAAAAAGTATGCAGAAATCATTTTAATGAGTTCCTCTAACTTTTGAAACCCCGACTGGCGAAATCTAAATTTCGATCCGGTCTAATGCACATGTGTAAAATTGTAATTTTATAGGGAGTTATTTTTTAAGAACAATATAGTGCGAAGAAAAATACTAATTCCATTATTAATTTTAATTTTGACGGTATATTATAAACAGTAAAATAATGGTTATTCATGATAAAATATGATTTAATATCATAAAATATTATTACACTCAGAAAAAAAAACACATAATTTTCTCCGATAAAATATTTCTCTATTTTCGATTATACCAATTTTCTCTTTTTCAAATAAAATTTTCTTCAATTAGAAAAATTTTCACATTTTCAAAGAAATATTTCTTCACTTGAGGGAAATGAAAATATTTCAATGTCTCTGATTATGATAAGTATTTTTCTCGCACAAAAAAATTCTCATTTATAGAATAAAATTTATTGAAAATGAAAAATTTTTCATATATTTTGATAAAAAATTCACTATGAGAAAGAAGTATTTTCTTCAATAAAAAAAAATTCTTTCTCAAAAATAAAAAGTATTTTTCGTTCAAAACGATATATATTTTCATGTATTTCTCTTTTTTATAGAAGATTTTTATCATTTTCAGGGAATTTTTAGGATCACATTTAGAGAAAAGCATTCTCTGGAGCAAAGTCTATACCATTTTTCTCTAAATATGATGCTGATGCTAAATATGATGATTTGTAGAAATATTTTTTTTTTTTTGGAAAAAAATAATTGGTCTCTTTAAAACAAAAAAACAACGATATGTCGTTCAATATGATCAGACTTTTGATACCGAAAATATTATGAAATTGAAAAAAGGAAGACCTACGTTCGGCAAAAAATTTTAAAAAATTTGTTAAAAATAGTTTTGCTGGAAATATCGATATACTTCCTGAGCAAAAGATTAATGATATTTTAAGAGCTTTATTTTTTTGCTATTAGAGTGGTACATTGAGATCTGAAGGGTAAGTATTAGAACGGTGCACCTGAGGTCAATGACTTCTATAAAAGGTCATATTATCCTTCTTGAAACAAAAACATTGATATACCAAACTTTAAAATCCGACTGTAAACACCAGAGATATGAAGAAATATGTCAATGCGCTACCCCTACGTTCGGTCAAAAAAAAAAACAAAAAAATGTTGTTCGTAATTGTCTTGTCTTGCAAAAATGCGCCATATTCGCTGGTATTTTTTTTTGCATAGGAGGTGGTACGGTCTAATCTTTATATATAAATTCTTCTGTACATGGCTTTGTCACTAAACTCTTCCTAAGCGGCTAAACCGATTTGAATGAAATTTGGTGAGTGCATGCGGCTGGGTCTGTTGATGGTTTGTATCTAAAGTTTGACCCGATAGGTGGCGCTGTTATTGCTGTGGGAGTATTTAAAGAAGTATTTGGGATTATAACTCAGAAACTAATTGAGGAATTGTCATGATTCTTTCACTACACCATTAATTTTTATGCATATAAAATGACAAAAATATAAAATTAATAAAAATAAAGAAATAAAAATATTTTAAACTTTTATGATTTTTCAATCGTTTAAGCCGTTTTTAAATTTTTATGATACAAACTTTAAAGAAACCCTATTTTTATGCATACCATATAAAAGAACATTAAAAATGCCATTTTTGGTTTTAAATTTTTTTTGAACAGCTATTATTTTTATCAAAGTTTCTTGCGAAATAAAGAAATTCGTTAAGGTTTTTTTTGAAAAATTATAAAAACTAGAAGGAAAACGAAAATGAAAAAAAAAATTAAAAATGATTGAATGGACAATTAGTCAAAATTTCAAACAAAAAAGAAATGAATGGAATCCTTTGTAAAATGAATGCGTTATTCTCTTTCGAAGTCAGCACTTTCATTTTTTATTGATTTTTTTTCTATTTCAACAGAAAATAAAATAAGTAGGTACTAGAAAATGTTTGTGTATTTTAGGTACGAAAGTTTTTATGAAGTCAATTTTTTGCAAATTAAAGAAACTTGCACGTTCTTAATGAAAACGAAATTTTTCTAATAAAATACTTCTAAACCAAGAATGTTACTTACCACATAGGTATGCAACTACCTTTGCAATTGCAATAACATATCTTTGAAAATTCTTGCAAGGCAAATTATTTGCCTTACATATTTAAGGCGTTGGATGAATCTGAATTGGATGAGGACCTTAGTATGTTTGGCAATGCGAAAAAATGTCAAAAATTTGGGTATAATCGGTTAAATATAAAAACGTGGCTGTTGAGGCACAAACTGTGTGTGGCTTTGGCCTCGAAGTGCCTTGATTCCCACTCAGCAGATATTGAAATACCCCAGAGAATTATAAATTTCATGAAAAGAAATTTCTAAAAAACATGCTGTTTAGCCGTTCGCAGTCGGTATATAACAAGTAGATCCAGTTTTTGATCCATTGTGTACAAAATTTAATAAAACGCACAGCAGAATAGCTCATAAGAAGCTCTAATAATGTCCTTTCAAGAACTGAAATGGCCAAATTGTTTTGGATTTTTGAACATAGAAAAGCACAAAATTTTAGAATAATTGCGTGAAAAATTAGGTGCATTTTTTATGATTCAGAGGGCTTTTTATACACTTAACCTGTAAGGTCAAGGATATATTATTTATGTGCAAACGTTGGTTACACCTAGAACGAAGCGTATCTGGTATAAAAAAGTATAAAATGGGCGTGATCCGCCCATGAACATGCCCACATCCCATACAACCCACAATATTAAAAGGTTCATATTTGACTTTGAGAGATGAATCTTCGCATAGAAACATTTTATATCAAAACTAAGGTGTGCACAAAAAATGGGCGTCATTTGCCCACCAACACGCTCACCTCCCATATAACTTACTATGGTAAAAACTCTCTAAAGAGGTTTATATATAAGCTACAAAAATTAAACTAGGTATGTGAGATTATTGTATCAAAAGTAAGATGTATTCACAAAATGAGCGTCATCCGCTCATGAACAGGTCCATCTCCCATACAACCCACAATATTAAAAACATTATTTAATGCTCATATTTGATAGATGAAACTTCGTGTGGGAACATTTAATATCAAAACTGCGGTGTGCACAAAAAATGGACCTCATCTGTTCACCAACACGCCCACCTACCAGACAAACCTGTATTACTTCTATAGGTACAAATAATGCATGGATTTTTAAAGGAAGTTACGTCTATATGTTTTAGTATTTTAATAAATACTAGTAAACCTGTTGCCCGAATTCGAGCAATTCAAGAAAAATTAAGTGTTAGAAACATTAAAGACGTTTAATATATGATATTCTATTCAAGAAGTTATTATACTCAATAACGATATATTCAGTCTCAATAATGATATAAAAGATCATTATCTGAATGGTTTGACTTGAAACGTATGATCTGACACTCAATTTTTTAATGTAACTGTCAAAATACGAAGACGGACTTACACTTATATTACTACTGAGACAAACATTATTACTATTCGAAAACATCTCAGCTTAACTCTTCCAGCTATAAAACATAACTAATTTAAAAAAAAAAAACGCAATGAAAAATATATTTAAGACATAATACTAAGAGAAATTTCAGAAATTAATAAAAGGTACTTACAGAACACATACAACATCGATTTGTAACACCTTTAGATGAAAAAACGCCAAAAAACCCAAAAAAAAATACATTTGGTAAGATAATTACTGTAATTGTCAACATATTTCAAAGAAAATTGAACAAAAATTTAGAAAAACAAAAAAATTTTGAAAACCGTTGAAATTTGACTGAGTTGTTTGCTCGGAAAGTGGAATTTTTTATTTTGGAAATGCATTTTTCGGACAATTGATTTTTGAGGAATGCATAAAAGATAATTTTGGTTAAAAATTTTTAAATTTGAAAAAAATTCAAATTCGACCAATTCATAAGCTCTTCTCAAACTAAATTTCAAATTGATTAAATTGCGAATTTTTTTACAAAAATTTTATTTCTGTTTTAAAAGCTTGGGAACCCCCTGAAGCGAAATCACAATTTTTAAAAGTGGTTTGCACATCTACAGCCTAAACCTGATTTAATGGCATATGAATCGATGAATTCAGTCCATTGGTCTGGGAGGAGTTGAAGTCACAAAAAAACCTTAGCCTATTAATTATATAGATAAGCAGGATGATTAAAACAGATTCGTGGCTATAACTTTTAATTGGTGTTAGCTATAATGAAATTTTTTTTAAATATATTATTTTTGAAGCTTGTTAAAGATTTAAAAAATATAAGAACAACATTTAAAAAAATAAAAATTTCGAGCAAAAAACCATAGGGGGTAGCCTTGTTTTTTCGATGACACAAAGTATTTATTAATTTTTCTGTCCAACAAAAACAAATTCGTCTTAAATAAACTACATACAATGAAAAAAAACTAAAAATGCAAATTTCAAATTTTTTTATTTTTACAACAAAAACAATTTTTAATACATTTTTTGAGTAAACATTCATTTTATTGGACTCTTTATAAAGGCAACGATTAAAATATAAGCAATAAAGTAACGGTAAAAACTTTGTAATTATTTTAAAGTCAATTAATTGCAATTAAATACAAAAAAGAAATAAATGAAATTTTTTAAAAAGTGGCAGAGATATTCGCTTCCAAATATAGAACTTTAAATTTCAGACAGTTTTTTTCTCTGCCTTGGCGTTTGTTAAAAATACACGTTAAACAACTAAAGTTAATTTTAAGAAAATTCATTAAAAATACATTTGGTAGAATAATTACTGTAATTGTCAACACATTTCTAAGAAAGTTGAACAAAAATTTAGAAAAACAAAAAAATTTTGAAAACCGTTGAAATTTGACTGAGTTGTTTGCTCGGAAAGTGGAATTTTTGATTTTGGAACTGCATTTTTCGGACAATTGACATTTGAGGAATGCATAAAAGATAATTTTGGTTAAAAATTTTTAGTTTTGAAAAAAATTAAAATTCGATCAATTCATAAGCTCTTCTCAAACTAAATTTCAAATCGATAAAATAACGGATTTTTGTACAAAAATTTTATTTCTGTTTTAAAAGGTTGGGAACCCCCTGAAGTGAAATCACAATTTTTAAAAGTGGTTTGCACATATACAGCCTAAACCTGAGTAAATGACATCTAAATCAATAGAATCGGTCCATTGGTCTGGGAGGAGTTGAAGTCACAAAAAAAACCTTAGCCTATTAATTATATAGATATAAATGTTAGGGTATTTTATTGTTCATATTTCATAGGGTATTTCATAGTCAGCTTTGGTCTAAGCTTTAGACTTTCTTTGCATATTTTATGATTATATATAAAAATCATTCGAGTCGAATGGATCTTGCAGTGAACGCAGATAAAACGAAGTATCTTGTGCCAACAAACAAACAGTCCCAGCGTCTTGGAAACCGCGTCACTGTTGACAACACCTCCTTTGAGGTAGTGAAGGACTTTGTTTACCTGGGATCCAGTATAAACTCCTCCAACGACATCAGTATTGAGATTAAACGAAGGATAACTCTTGCCAACAGGTGTTACTTTGGGCTCAGTAGGCAATTGAGAAGCAGAGCTCTCTCTCGACGAACAAAACTGACGCTCTATAAGTCAATAATCATGCCCGTCCTACTATACGCATCACAAACCTAGACGTTGAGCAGCTCTGATGAAAGGACTTTGGGAGCGTTCGAGAGAAAAATCCTTCGCAAGATCTATGGTCCAATCTGCGTCAATGGCGAGTACCGAATACGATGGAACCATGAGCTGTATGAGCTATATGCCAACATCGATATAGTCAAGCGTATTAAAATTGAGCGGCTTCGCTGGCTAGGTCATGTCGAGAGACCGCATCTCCGTTGGAAAGACCAGGCATTGGATAACCTGACAACGCTTGGAGTTTCAAACTGGCGCCAGCAAGAGCACGACAAAAGAGGCTGGCGAAAATTCTTAGACCTGGCCAAAACCGACCAACGGTTGTAAGCGCCATCTAAGTAAGTAAGTAAGTATATAAAAATCACATGTCACAATGTTGGTTTTCGTTAATATCCGAAACCACACATCCAATTTAAAAGAAACTTTGTGAATGTATGAGGGTGGTTTGAGCTTGAACGATAGTTTTCGAACCGATAGGTGGCGCAGTTGTCGATTTTTACAAAAGTTTTAATTATGTCAACGAATTTTTTTTTAATTTTAATCAAACTTCACCACAAATATGAATTTTCATCTAACGCTTCAATGCTTTTTAATGCAATTTCAAGTATTTGAATAGGAAAATAGGGTACAAGTTGATATTTGAACAGAATAAACATAAATGTAAATCAAAGTTTTAAAATTATTAACCATAAAAGTAAATTTTACCAGTAACTTTTAAAGAAAAATATGCTAAAAATGCCAACTATTTAAACGTATCATATCTCATAAGCAACACATAAAAGCACCAAAAAGAATCGAGCTGCGTCGGGTATTATAAGGTAGTATACATATATAAAACTTTTTGCATGAACCTTTTATAATGAGCCTAAGACTTATTATTATTATAAACTTTATGATAAAAGCTTTTATGTTTAATATAGCAATATTTATTTTTACTGCTATGACTGAAACGTGAGTGACTGAAACGTGAGTGAGACTTGATTTGCCATTATGTCTTTTTTCAATGTTTCCTATATTGAATTAGTAGGATCTACTTGTTATTCTGTATTAACGCAATGCTACGTAAGATTCTTAAAAATATGTTGTAATATCCATCCAATGAGCTCTCGATAAATCGCCAAAAATTGATTCAGAATCAATTGATTTCTAATTACGACATACAAATGAATCGTTTATTTCAGAAACAACATAAGCAAATTTTTTTTTTTGTTGCAAACGCTTCTTTAAAGGTAGACCCATAATCTGAGTAAAATGCACACACATCAGAGTACTCCTTCATCTTAAAGCAACGCTTCGTAGTGTAAATGTTTTACTAAAACAATTTTTTTTTGTGAATTTCACAGTTTTTATTGATTCCAGAAAAATTCAATTTGAGTGACTTATGTTGGTTCTTATCTAAACGATTCAAATGTACCAACGACTTCAGCTGAAGTAAGATGTATTTTCATCTACATACAATAGATGAGGTCATAATAAGATAAAAACGATATTTTATCATAAAGTAAAACCTACAAAATATTAGACACAATGAATAAATCGAGCAAGCTAGGAGTTATATTGTTTCCACAGCGAGTTGGGTCCTCAGTGTTGATAATGGAAAGACCGATATTACATAGCTCATCAAGAAGTTTGCAGCTTAAGCTATTGTAGCTGAGCATATTCTAATTGAGGTCACCACATAATAGTATAATATATAAGTCAATGAGATAGATATGGTTGTGGGAAAGCGGATTGAGATTAAAGCTACGGTTGGGATTTTAGACGCATGCGAAAAAGACTTTAATTCTAAAGTCGTTAATTTCAATGTTTACAAACTTAGCATCGGTTTTATTTGACTTACTAAGAATTTTGACACTTAAGTTAGTTTTGCAGTATATTGCAATACCTCCACCCCGTCTACTTTGTTTGAACCCCAAAAATCCCACCCTTGACTACAGGTTGAATATTGTTTTTAATGCACAACCTATTGTGTGAGCTTGAATTATTATTAATATATTCACTTAAATTAAACATTAATTCAAAGTGTCTCTCAAATATAAAATTTACCTACGTTATTTGTTTGGTTTTAGTTAGGGACAAAGTAAAAAATGTATTCCGCTGGAATTTGGCTTTGCGGCAACAAAAAATTGTTTATTTCATCACCAAACTAAACAGTAACTCAAAAAAAAATTTCTACATATGACAGAATATTATTTCTTACAGATGTTCAACAACAACAGCACTTGAGGTGCAGTGCAAAAAGAAAAAGAAAAAAAAAAAATTATGATAACCTACAAAAATATTTGCGTGTTACACGCAAAAGCTTATGTTTGTAAGCAGCAAATACCAGTTGGTACTTAGGTAACGTCAGCCAATAAACACCACAGCATTTTGGTCAACCTGAACGTGTCGGTATTAGTTTTCGTTTGAAACTGAGTGTGTGTCAGTGTGAGAATGTTTGACTATGTAGCGGCACGTACTCATGCATTGAATGGCGATTGTTTGACGTACATGATTGGCACACAAATACATGCAATGAAACTCAAGAGTTGAGCGCCTAAAAAGCCAACACAAAATCAGCTTCACTCATTCATTCGGGCTTATTATTGCCAACGCGATGAAATTTTGAATTCACTTCAAGCTAATTCGAGTAAATTTGCGGTTAGAGAAAGAATGATGGAATAAGCGAGGGAGATGGTTTTAGTGCGCTTTCTCACGAAGCATAAGTAGAGATTTGTGCGTATTCGACACGCACTCATACATATTTACCCGTTGCCTTTATTTAATCCTCATTTACTGTCATATTAAATTTCGCCATTTTGCAATTTCAAGGTGCGACACAATTAACACACACATACACACAGTGCAACGTAATACATACATATATGCTGTGCACTACAGCACGTTTCTGCAAACATTTGTATATGTAAGCTTGCTGCCCTCTGCCTCGGATATCCGTTGTTGAAAATTGAACTTTTTAAGCTATGCAGTGCAGCTCGTGAAATATGCTAAAATTTATTCTAAGCGGCTACTAACAGCAAATAAAAAAACCAAACACATTATTTAAACTTTGGTTTGTGGTGACTGTCAACTCTTCGGCATTGTATTTTAAGCAAATAGTTTTTTTTTTCTTTTTATAGACTCAGTGCTGCTGCAAGTGTAAATTTTTCAGATTATCTACATATGTTCATGGAATTTGCACGTATGTGATTTTGGAGTAAGCAGGACCGCATTTATTTTATGTTACGAAAAGCAATTGCCTGGGGGCGATAGACGTAAGGGTGCCAGGTAATAAGCTAAGCTGTGCTGCAAAATTTTGGCCACACTTAAAAATTTTTTGATAACCATAAAAGATGTCGTATTTGACGCATGCGATATTCTACGAAAACAGAAGATTCGATATGTGTGATTGAGAAAAAGGAAGGGAGTACATTTGAAGTTCTTAATGTAAAATTTTAAAAAAGCAAATGTTTTTTGCATTTGCAAAATAATGGCATCACTTGAACTTTTTGTTACTTTTATTAAGCAATATATCGCCTTGAAATGTTGTGTAGCTGTGTTTCCCCGTTTTAAAAAGTTTATAAAAGGCAATCAGATCAAACAGTTTTACTTTCTTAGTGTTTTATTTAATTTTAACCCCATACTATCAATGAGTACTAAAAAACAAAAATATATATTTTATTTAATTATTGTATGTACCTACTTTTCACCTACTTTTTTACCTACTTTCTATTCGTCAAAATAGTCTGTTTTCCTTTACTTATAGATTTTTGGTCCGGCTTCAGAATATGGTGTACCGTTGAAAAGCACTTTACTTCAACTATATTTTCTTCTCAGACTTTTGGATTTCCGAAGTCATATTCATAATAGTAAATCCTGTTACCTCGACTTAAAGCCACTTAAACTCGAATTCTTCGATCATAAAATTTATCTTCTTAAAATTTTTTTCTAAAAAGGACAACGTCTGCCAGGGATACCTAAAAGAGAACCCGTAAGTTGAACAATTCTAGTTTTTTTTGCCATAACTTTTATCCAAATTAATATTTTTCGTGTGTTATTGAACCGTTTGAAAGAACATGTCAATACAACTACAACTTTGCTAAAAAAACTGATGGGACTACTTTCAAAAAAAAAAAATATGGCCATTCTTCTGAAAAGCCTGATATTGGGAAAAACATTTCTTGGTCCGTAAAATTCGAATCCGATCCATGAAATTTGAATTAAAAATGTCTGATTGCCGAATTTTACTTTTTATAATTTATTTTTGCTTATATTTTATTGTTTAAATAATGAAAGAATATTGCGTTCCTTTTGAATTGGGCAACACCTCAAAATCGTTGACTTCATATTCAAAATTTTTTGAAAATTTTGAACACAATGTCTGTCTTGTCTACGAAAAAAAATTATCGTCTGTCGCACTGTTCGCAATACCAGTGTTGCTATCGTCGGAAATGTCATAAATGCAAGGTGTTCAACTAATAGATGTGTAAAACTTATGGACCTCTCCACTATATTTTTATATTGGAATATTTAAAAACGAAAATTCATTAAATGTTTGGTTGTTTTTTTTGAATAATAAAGTTTTCACATAAAAATCCTGCCAACCTTATTTTTCCGTTTTAAACGTCTTTTTTCCGTTTTCCCTATTAGGGCGGAAATTACCGTAAAACGGGGAACAAATCCCTCTTCTGGCAACACTGACCATAAGACCAAGGCAACGAGAACATAATTTATATGCAAGCAATCCTCTTAAATTTCCTCTTCTAATGAAAAACCATGTTACAAAAGGTCTTGTGTTTGCAAAAGAGCATTTCATAGTCCCACAGAAAAGTAGATGGATACTCTAGATAGATATATCTACAACTGTGTTATAAACAAAATGATTTTTCTGAGTTTCAAATATAATTTCTGAATTTTAATTGATCTTTACAATTATTTGTCAAAAATAATGTCAATTATTATTTTGTGTTTCTAAATTTCAATTTACTGTATTTCTATTGATCTTTTCTGGATTTCAGTTGATATTTTCTGCATTCCAAATGATTTTTTCTGAGTTTTAAATGAAACTTCTGAGTTTCAATTGATCCTTTCTGAATTTCAAATAGAATTTCTGAATGTCAATTGATTTTTTTGAATTTAAAATTAAATTTCTGAATTTCAAAGGCAATATCTGAATTTTAATTGATCTTTGCTGAACTTCAAAAGAAATTTCAGAATTTTAATTGGAATTTTCTGAATTTCAAATGAAAATTACTGAATTTCAGATGATTTTTGCTGAATTTCAATTGATCTTTTCTGAATTTCTTATAAAATGTATGAATTTCAATTGATTTTGCTGAATTTAAAAAAAAATTTCTGCATGTCAATAAATTTTTTCTGAATTTCAAATTTGAAATTCAGTTTTGGAATTAAATTTGAGTTTTTCAAATGTAATTTCTGATTTTCAATTGATCTTTGCTGACTTACAAAAATAATTTCTGAATTTCAATTGGTCTATTCTGAATTTCAGAAGAAATTTCTGAATTTCAAATGATCTTTTCTGAATTTCATATGAAATTTCTGAATTTCAATTGATGTTTTCTGAGTTTCAAATTAAATTTCTGAATTTCAAATGCAATTTCTGAATTTTAATTGATCTTTGCTGAATTTAAAAAATAATTTCTGAATTTCAATAGGTCTTTTCTGAATTTTAAAAGAAATTTCAGAATTTCAAATAAAATTTCTGAAATTCAACTGATTTTGCTAAATTTCAAAAAGAATTTCTGCATGTCAATAAATTTTTTGTGAATTTCAAATGAAATTTCTGAATTTCAATTGATCTTTGCTGAATTTCAAATGAAATTTCTGAATTCGAATTGACTTCCGCTGAATTTCAAAAAAAGTAACTGAATGCCAATTTATTTTTTCTCAATTGCAATTGATCTTTTCTGAATTTCTGTTGAAATTTCTAAATTTCAATTGATTTTCGCTGAGTTTCAAAACGAATTTCTGAATTTTAATTAATTTTTTTGAATTTCAAATTAAAGTTTCCGAGTTTCAATTGATCTTTACAGAATTTCAAATGAAATATCTAAATTCGAATTGATTTCCGCTAACTTTCAAAAATACTTTCTGAATGTCAATTTATTTCTTCTTAATTTCAAATAGAATTTCGGAATTTTAATTGATCTGTTCTGAATTTCAAATAAAATTTCTGAATTCCATTTTTTTTCAGAATTTCAAGTAGAGTTGCGGCATTGATTCAATTAAGTTTTTCTAAATTTCAAATGAAAGTTCTGAATTTTAAATAGATCTTTTCCGAATTTCAAATGAACTTTGTGAGTTTGAGTGTATTTAAACGTGAAATATGCATTCAAATCTATTCATGTTTTTGTACTGTCAATTGAAATCGCTTAAAATAAGTTAAAGAATGCTTAAATTATTATACTTTTCTGATTTTTGAATTTTTGCTTTTGCTGAGGTGTTCAATTTAAATGTGCCTAAGGGCGCAATAAAATCAATTCCGGCAATGTGTGTGCAAATGTGTGTGTGAATGTGGGTATAAATTTAAGAGCATTTGCAAGTTTTGCGAACATTTTCTACTCACATGCAGTTTTATGTGTATGTGTGTGGGTGTGAGTTTTGAAAGTGTGCCGAAAAATTCATGAGATTCAGCTCAGATTTTCGTTGAACGGACATTATTTCTGCCAAATGCAAGACTAGCTGAATAATGCAGAGCAAAATTTGGAACAGAAAATTTTTGAAGCTGTATCCAGCTGTATCCAAATGTTTAACCTTTAGGCGACTGCTTAAGCTAAGAATCTAGAATAAAGTAAAATTTAATTTAAACGAACAGATGCCAAACTTTTCAATAGAGCCAGTTTTAATAAGCTATAAAAAGAAGAATTCATTGTATGATTGTTTTTTGTTTTTTTTTGCTTACTCGACTTAATCACAGACGCTGAAGTGTTAAGCAAAAGCAGCAGCTAGTACATTTGCTCTGCGGCTGTAAAATCTTGCTTAAATATGTATGCAAATGTTTGTGTGCCATTTGTTTTTTTTTGTATTTTATTTTGTTCCTTCTTATTTGACTTTCCTTTCCATTACAGACATTTCGCAATTTGCATTCTGAATTCTCAACAAGCTCATTCACTCACACAAACATCCCTCTACACACACCTTCACAAGCAGTCTAACACTTGCACTCGGTTCAAATTGTATTTCATCTCCTCCAACCATGTCGACGACTCGAGGTTGTTCTATGTTTACATTAAAAATGTAAAATTCTGAGAAAATCTAGCAGGATCTATAGTTGCAAAAAAGAATAAAAAATCCTTTTGGCAGCAATGCTTTTGTTTTAGTTTTTATTATTCTTTAATATTCTTTACTTTGCCCAGAAAAAGGTATACAAAAAGTTATATACTGACAATATATATGCTAGAGTAGCTAGTTCGTCGTTTGTTTTGTTCACTCTTTAAGCGCTTCTCACTTCCTTGTTTGTTTTGGCAAAGTGCCCAAAAAAAAAAAAAAAAAAAAAACTAACACGTCGCGCCATATTGCACGAAATGCAGCCACTCTCGCATGAACGCCTCTGCACAAACAATAGCCGGGAATAGTAAACAACAACAGCGTCAGCAAAAATATGAATAACAAAAAAAAAAAAAAACAACAACAAATTGAAGAAAACAAATAAAATGTAAAACTAGAATAATGTTTATTTTAATATTTAATGTGAATTTAAGCAAGTTTTAAGTGTTTCTTTTTCGTATTCGTTGTCGCATTGTCGCGTGTCGCGTGAGTTCCACTTATTTAGTTGCAGTTAAAAAAAGGTTGTAAATAAGTTGCACCCGTGCTCAAGACATTCGTTCTCGTCCATGTTGTTGTGGTTGTTGTCGTTGTGAAGAATATAAAAAATGGCGGATAATGAAAATTAAGTTGTAAATAAAGAAAGTGCAACAGGATATCCGACTAGAGGTTATTGCTAGTTGTTCCTCCTCTTCTTTTTAAGATGTCGTGTTGGTGAAAAGTTGCATTTTATTATGGCGATTATTTTGATTAATTCGAGTGCTTATGTGACGTAATAAAAAAGCACACTTCAATAAAGCTTCTACTTCTTGTGCTAAAGGGACAAAAAATTAATGCAAGGAGTTTTGTTCCAAACTAAAATTAAGTTCTTTACAAATATTCCTTTTTCGTATTTTAAGGAAGTTTTTATTTTTGTAGAAAATAATTTCAGTTTTTTATGGGCAACATTTTAATAAATATTTTTTAACTACACCGAACATTTACTTAAAAACTAATGAACTTAAATTAGTAACGTAGAAAGTAAAAATCTTCAGGTAATTTTTTTGTACCCAATTAAGTAGTAATTGAATTGAATTTTTTGGAAATAAAAAATTATAGTTTTTTGAAATCAATGCTGAACTTTTTCACTATTTTAAATTCTTAACAATTAAAAATTTTAAATTTGTAAATCTAAAAATGTGCAAAGATATAAATTTATAAATTTAAATTTTTAAATTTTTAAATTTATAAATTTTTGAATTTTTAAATTTTTAAATTTTTAAATTTTTAAATTTTTAAATTTTTAAATTTTTAAATTTTTAAATTTTTAAATTTTTAAATTTTTAAATTTTTAAATTTTTAAATTTTTAAATTTTTAAATTTTTAAATTTTTAAATTTTTAAATTTTTAAATTTTTAAATTTTTAAATTTTTAAATTTTTAAATTTTTAAATTTTTAAATTTTTAAATTTTTAAATTTTTAAATTTTTAAATTTTTAAATTTTTAAATTTTTAAATTTTTATATTTCTATATTTTTATATTTTTATATTTTTATATTTTTATATTTTTATATTTTTTTATTTTTATATTTTTATATTTTTATATTTTTATATTTTTATATTTTTATATTTTTATATTTTTATATTTTTATATTTTTATATTTTTTTATTTTTATATTTTTATATTTTTATATTTTTATATTTTTATATTTTTATATTTTTATATTTTTATATTTTTATATTTTTATATTTTTATATTTTTATATTTTTATATTTTTATATTTTTATATTTTTGTATTTTTATATTTTTATTTTTTTATATATTTATATTTTTATATTTTTATATTTTTATATTTTTATATTTTTATATTTTTATATTTTTATATTTTTATATTTTTATATTTTTATATTTTTATATTTTTATATTTTTATATTTTTATATTTTTATATTTTTATATTTTTATATTTTTATATTTTTATATTTTTATATTTTTATATTTTTATATTTTTATATTTTTATATTTTTATATTTTTATATTTTTATATTTTTATATTTTTATATTTTTATATTTTTATTTTTTTATATATTTATATATTTATATTTTTATATTTTTATATTTTTATATTTTTATATTTTTATATTTTTATATTTTTATATTTTTATATTTTTATATTTTTATATTTTTATATTTTTATATTTTTATATTTTTATATTTTTATATTTTTATATTTTTATATTTTTATATTTTTATATTTTTATATTTTTATATTTTTATATTTTTATATTTTTATATTTTTATATTTTTATATTTTTATATTTTTATATTTTGATATTTTCATATTTTTATATTTTTATATTTTTATATTTTTATATTTATATATTTTTATATTTTTATATTTTTATATTTTTATATTTTTATATTTTTATATTTTTATATTTTTATATTTTTATATTTTTATATTTTTATATTTTTATATTTTTATATTTTTATATTTTTATATTTTTATATTTTTATATTTTTATATTTTTATATTTTTATATTTTTATATTTTTATATTTTTATATTTTTATATTTTTATATTTTTATATTTTTATATTTTTATATTTTTATATTTTTATATTTTTATATTTTTATATTTTTATATTTTTATATTTTTATATTTTTATATTTTTATATTTTTATATTTTTATATTTTTATATTTTTATATTTTTATATTTTTATATTTTTATATTTTTATATTTTTATATTTTTATATTTTTATATTTTTATATTTTTATATTTTTAAATTTTAAATTTTAAATTTTAAATTTTAAATTTTAAATTTTAAATTTTAAATTTTAAATTTTAAATTTTAAATTTTAAATTTTAAATTTTAAATTTTAAATTTTAAATTTTAAATTTTAAATTTTAAATTTTAAATTTTAAATTTTAAATTTTAAATTTTAAATTTTAAATTTTAAATTTTAAATTTTAAATTTTAAATTTTAAATTTTAAATTTTAAATTTTAAATTTTAAATTTTAAATTTTAAATTTTAAATTTTAAATTTTAAATTTTAAATTTTAAATTTTAAATTTTAAATTTTAAATTTTAAATTTTAAATTTTTAAATTTTTTAATTTGTAAATTTGTAAATTTGTAAATTTGTAAATTTGTAAATTTGTAAATTTGTAAATTTGTAAATTTGTAAATTTGTAAATTTGTAAATTTGTAAATTTGTAAATTTGTAAATTTGTAAATTTGTAAATTTGTAAATTTGTAAATTTGTAAATTTGTAAATTTGTAAATTTTTAAATTTGTAAATTTGTAAATTTGTAAATTTGTAAAAGTCTAAATTTATAAATTTGTAAAAATGTAAAATTGTTAATTTATAAATTTGTAAAAATGTAAAATTGTAAATTTAGATATTTGTAAGTTTATAAATTAAACCTTAAACTTGCAAAATTTTTAAGTTTAATAAATTTGGTTTGTAGTTTTAATGTCGAAATATATCATTTCGACATGATCCGAAAAACACCCTGTTCGAAAACAAAAATTAGAACAATAAAATTCAGCCTAAAAAGGTTCGCTAAGCGCCAGATTTTTAGCCAATCCTTCGGTTATGGTTTAGAGTCTTGTGTCTTACAGAAAACTTCATTCTTACTAAGAAATTAAATGGAACACTTACTATGCATTATTAAAAGCCGCTTAATTTTAATTATTAAAAATTAATTAAAATATAATTAAAACTTTGAAATTTAAACCCCGCTGCCAAAGGATTAGAAAAATATTCCCCGTTGAATTGCCAACACATGTGTGTGAAATATTTAGTAGGCATTGTTTAGAGCCAACCATACGTTTTCTAGGTGCTCATCCAATCGTTTGTGTTTGCTGGTTATTGTTGTGTGTTGTTATTGTTTTAGTTTTGAATTTTCGCCAAATTCATGCCGATTACTTATCAGCAACTAGAATTTAGCAGTTATTAGTTAGAACCGCTGTAAAATTTCATTTTTATTTAATCTTTTATTGTTGATTTTGAAATAATTCTGACTAAATTTTAGCTGCAATGTTTTTTGCTTTTTGCTACCGTAACTGCTGTTATTACAACACTGCGTATGCAAGCACACACACACACAAAAACACACGAGTAAATTGAAATCTGAATTTAAGTGAATATTTTTTTTTATGAAATTTTTGCAGCAACTGCCACAACAGCCATCATCACCAGCAACTATTTTATTCATACTAAGCTCTGCTCTTCCACTTCCTTGCGTCTCTTCAACATCAACATGGAACATCAAGAACATAAAAATCGCTAAACCAAACCCAACTTCCGTTCAAAAGCGGAAGTTTGTGTTACGCTGTGTCGCATTGACATTTGTTTTGGGTTTGAGTTAGAGAGTTATACTTGTGTTGGTTGTTTTTGTAGTTGTTGTTATCGTTGTTGTTGTTGTAGTTTTTGTTGTTTGTAATTCGCTTTCATCATCAACGTACGATGTTCGATGAAATAGAGCGTAAAATTTTGAAAATTACTTGCTTGGCTTGGCAAATTGAAACTAATGAAAATGTTTTTGTATTCCATTGAGTAAGTGTGGAATATTCTATAATGGTTAGAGTTTATTTGCAAACATTTAAATACATACATCATTTAATTGCTGCGGCAATTGCTGGGATTTAGCGTAATGCATTAATGAGCTGAAGCTGTTATGAAATATTCTATAGAAAATATTATCAAAATATTTGCCATAGTAGACGCTTGCGAGAAATTATTTTAAAATTACACAACATGGCTTGTTTTGAAATTACGTTTAACATTGCCGCAGCGTATGAATGAGATTTAATTAGTTTTTCGACATTTTCAATCACTCTTCAAACACAGTCAAAATAATTGATTAAATTATTAGTTTAAACATTAAACTAATATGCTAATAAATCACTTTTGATTTGATTTCAGTATAATTTAAAAATTCTTGTGTTTCTATACCGTGAAACTGAACAACTCAGGATATATTTAGCTTTGTGCAAACGTTTGTAAAACCTAGACATATACGAGTCTGGTATAAGAGAAGTATATCTGACGTATTGAGAGTTAAAGAGGAACATATTTTTATTGCAATCAAAAGATTATCGTACACAATTTTTAAACAAAAAGGGACCAAATCTTATGCTACTATCGCAACTGCTTCTCTCTGCTTAAGGACAACACACAGAAGAAAGTACGAACAAACGTAAATAACAATATGGCTACATCGATTCATGAGATAACGCCCATCAAGAATATATACACTTTTCCATACCGGACTCGTTTATTTTCGCGTCTTGCAAACGTTTGCGTACAATTTATAAAAACTGAATTTTTCAGTTTTTAGATATCAAAACATTGAAAGAAAAATGTCCCTTTTCAAAGGAAATGACAGTCAAGTTTTTCAATACCATAATTTTTGACGTGTAAAGCTTTTTATAATTCTGCTTTGGTTCAGTAGAAGGCAACATTAAGTAGTTACTCAATAACACTAGCCTGAGATTCAAATTCGAATGTTGCTGTTGCTTTGCGCTTCACATAAAACATTCTACACTTGTTGCACTACTTCTCTCTTACTTATCCACTACCCAATTTTCGAACCAAGACAGACTTATCTGAAAAGGTTTGACACCTAAAATCCTTGGTTCATAGCCAAAAAAATATAATTGTCATAACCAGAGTAGTTCTAAATAAGTTTCAAACTGTTCAATCAGAAAAAATTGTAGAATCACTGGACTTATTAAGTACATCATCATTAACGTGGCTCGAAAATAAATTGGTTTCGACGTTTACATATATTGGGAAACCTTTATTCAAGAAAATCTACAGTCAAAAGGATTTCGGTTATGATTTGAAAACGGTTTTTTGTCAAATGTTTGCAGTTACTTAACTTGGCTTAAGTATTTTAAACTTAAATATCTACTCAAACCTAGGTTGCAAATTTAAAGTCTCCAAAACTCAAAAGTTGTGGATTCCGAGTTTGGTGCTTCGAAGACCTTTAATTTTGGGTTGATTTTTCGCCTTGGGTTGAGTGTCAAAAAAATGTCCCCCCGCCTGAACAAAAACAGCTATCCTAATGATCATATGTGGGCATTTCCATCGTAACTCACGCGACATGCTCTAGTTATTAAGCTTCATTTTCTCGAAAGTTTATGTTATTAATGAAAAAAAAAAATTTCTAATGTACCCATTATCTTAGAAGAAATAGTAATGTTATGATTTACCGAAATTGTCACTCCTATAAATAATTAAGAATAGCAGTGGTAAATATGGGCGTAATTCACGCGACAAAAAAGGGACGTGTGTTTTACAAGCAAGTTTAGATTGTAAAAATTCAGCGAATTTTCCTAAATAACTTTTTTTTATTTTTAATTTTTAAATAAAGAAAAAACAGTGAAGTTTCATAATAAAATAACCCCACTTTACTGATGAACTTTGCCTATTAAAAAACATTAAGAGTTTCCAAAAAATCTTTGCCGTAACTTACGCGACATAACCAATGCGAAAAAAATGTCCGTTAAGAAAATGTGTAATTAAAAAGACCAACTAAGGCTATTAAAAATAGTTTAAAAACAGGCATGCATGTTAACGTTAATTTTAACGGTAACCGAAATATTTTTTTTGTTTCGTTGAAACGAAATAAAAAAATAACGTTAATTCAAAAAACGAAAAATATTTATTTCGTTTCGGAGAAAACGATATAAAATTTTTTCGTTTTTTTCCCAATCAACCGTTGAAAATAACGTTAATTTCAACAAAAAAATTTCGTTTTTTTTGTATTAGAAGAAATTTTTTTTAAGCATAGGAGAAAATGACAGAAAATTTTTCGTTTTTCAACGAAACGAAATTTGATTTGATAAATTTTTAACGTTATTTAAAAAACGAAATAATTTTGATAATTTATTTTTCGGCCTCAACGCAACGAAAAAATTTTGTTGATTTCGTTGTGCACGTCTGTTTAAAAATTATTAAATTTAAAAAAATATGTATTCTATAACAACAAATAAATACTGATTTCAAGGAGTAAAAAAAAAAAATTAAAAAATGCATAAAATTTAAGGTGGGACGTCTACAGTTTAATTGTATAAATCTTTGATGAATACGTTTTAGCGACTTTTATACAAGTCTTATCGACAAATGAAAAGAATTGATATTTTTTTAAACCCACAATATTGTGAGTATTCGTCCATTATAAAACAGTATTTTATTAGATTAAAAAGTTGGACTTAGAAATACATAAAATTTTTCAGCTGTGGTTGACATTTTCCTGGAAATGCTCATATAAAAAACATTATGTTAAAACATTGATTTTTTTGTCTCTTAGCATTGATGAACATCGAAAATCGATTATAATCGAACATCCCTAGCTCTAATTACGCTATGGAACAAATTCTGGTTAGCAGAAGTTAGGTCGATTCTGAGAGTGAGGGATGAAAATAGAGGCTAAATTAGAAGACGCGTATCGCGGCATTTGTTCATGTTAGTTAGAATTTTTTTTTAAACGTCCTTCGAACATTGCAGTCAAATGCAAAATTAAAATTTCGTTAAAAATCCCCAAACCATTAAATAAATAGCGAACAATTTTCTTAATTAATTTTTTAAAAAATTGTAATTTTTGCTCAGGTCTCTAGCAATAATTTGGCTTTTACAGTTTGAAAAAATATCAATAAGTCGACGAGTTATAACCAAAAAACCATATTAACAATATGCTGAAAATTGGCATTTGACTGCAAAGTGCGAAGGTCGATTAAAAAAAAAAAATTCGAACCAACGGTACGATAGGGGTCTTCTTATTAAGCCTCTATTTTCACCCCTCACTCTCAGAATCGACCTAACTTTTGCTAACCAGAATTTGTTCCATAGTGTTATGTAAAGCCCGATTTTAATGGCACTGCTAGCAGCCTGTTTCTTGTTTGTCATTTGTCGTTTATCTTTTGCCGTTTGACGTTTGTCGTTTGTTGTTTGTCTTTTGTCGTTCGTTGTTTGTCGTTTGTTGTTTGTCTTTTATCAATAGTCGTTTGTCTTTTGAAGTTTATCTTTTGTCGTTTGTCGTGTGTTGTCTGTCGTCTGTTGTTTGTGGTTTGCCGTTTGTCTTTTGTCGTTTGTATTATGTTGTTTGTCTATTGTAGTTTGTCTTTGTCGTTTGCCGTTTGACGTTTGTTGTTTGTCGTTTGTCGTTTGACGTTTATTGTTTGTCGATTGTCGTTTGTCGTTTGTCTTTTGTCGTTAATCAATAGCCGTTTGTCTTTTGTCGTTTGCGATTTGTCTTTTGCCGTTTGTCTATTGAAGTTTATCTTTTGTCGTTTGTCGTTTGACTTAAATTATTCGTCGTTTGTCGTTTGTTTTTGTCATATGTCGTTTTTCGTTTGTCGTTTGATGTTTGTTGCTTGTTTTTTGCCGTTTGTTGTTTGTCGTTTGTTGTTTGTCTTTTATCAATAGTCGTTTGTTCTTGTCGTTTGCGATTCGTCGTTTGCCGTTTGTCTATTGAAGTTTATCTATTGTCTTTTGTGGTTTGTCGTTTCACTTAAGTTTTTTGTTGTTTGTTGTTTGTCGTTTGTCGTGTGTTGTCTGTCGTCTGTTGTTTGTGGTTTGCCGTTTGTCTTTTGTTGTTTGCATTTTGTCGTTTGTCGTTTGTCTATTGTTGTTTGACATTTGTCGTTTGCCGTTTGTCGTTTGTCGTTTGTCGTTTGACGTTTATTAATTGTTGTTTGTTGATTGCCGTTTGTCGTTTGTCTGTTGTCGTTAATAAACAGTCGTTTGTCTTTTGTCGTTTGTAGTTTGTCTATTGAAGTTTATCTTTTGTCTCTTGGTGTGTCGTTTGACTTAAGTTATTTGTCGTTTGCCGTTTTCCGTGTACCGGTTGTCGTTTGTTGTTTGTCGTTTTACGTTTGTTGTTTGTGGTTTGACGTTTGTCGTTTGCTGATTGTCGTTTGCCGTTTGTCGTTTGACTTTTGCTGTTTGTTGTTTGTCGTTTGCCATTTATCTTTTGTCGTTTGTCGTTTGCCGTTCGTTTTTTTTAATTTGTCTTTTTTCGTTTGACATTTGTCGTTTGTAGTTTGTCGTAAAATTTATACATTTAATAAATTTTTCCAATTTCGTTTAACTGTATTCTGTAAGCTCTGTCTAGCCTTGAAATTTTATCGTCATATCATAAACTGGCAACCTTTGAAATCATAAACTTTTAAAGAGCTTAAACGTCACCAGAAACTATGTCAATTTAACTAGACTTGTAGAGCAACCAGCAATAATTTGCTCTTCCTCTTCCCTCAATTAGCATTTTTGCAGTGCCATTCATGTTAACCTTATTTTTATGCTTTAAAATTTTAATTTATTTTTTCTCTTGACACTAATGAGGCACAGCGTTTATTATATATTTGCATTTTGGCTTTTCCCTTAAGTGAGTAACTTTTGTTAATTTACTGATTCTGTAGACTGCAACGCGTACACTTGTTTTTCTTTCCCTTTTGTGTTTTTGTTGTTTTTTTTTTGTTTTTTGTTTTTTGTTTGTTAACTCTACCTCATAATTACAGCAATTAATTATTTTTAAACTTTTTATTCCTTAGTTTTTTTTTATTTTTATCTCTTTTTAACTGCAGAAAAATGAAGCACAACGTTTTATTTTTTTTCCGTACAAAATTTAACACATATTTTTAGGCAGCCATTGCTGAAATATGTAAATTTTTTGCAAAGTTTTTGTTTGAAATGCAAAATAAATAAATAAAAAAAAGTGCAGAGTAGAGCAAGATACGAACTGCTGCACTCAGCATAACGTTAAAAGAAGCAACTTTTATTGGTGTTAATAATTCAAGGATTTTATTGAAAGTTGTTAATCTTTTTTTTTTTGTTTTTGTTTTGTTTTTATGCTGCAGCGTAATTTACGCTGATTTACAATTCTTTGCTTTGCAATGTTTATTTGCTGCTTCATTTAAATGAGCAATTTCTCTAAACTTTGGCATGAGTTTTTCGAAGCGGTAAAAAATATGCATAAATATTGGCATAATTTTAAGGCGGTAGGCAATAAACGGGATTTTATACTTGCTCCAGTTGAAGGCTTTTTAGTTAAAAAAAATATAAAAAAAAACTTTTTTATTAATGTAATGAAATAATTTACAGACTGCTTATTTTGTGTGAATAAAATATGATGCAACTGGCCTTCTTTAGTAGACACACGCAACTTAGTCGTGCCACACACCAGTTAAGCAAACTACAAACATAGAATAAAACATGATATTGTTTTTGACATAACGTTAAAAATTATGAATTGCTGAAAGTTTCGCTTTCCTTTTGCTGTTTGTGTAGTAATAATTGAAGTAATTTAACAGCTTTTGGTTAGAGTGGCTTGGTTGCAGTTGTTGTTCTTGTTGTTTTTGTGTTAGCAAACTTAGCCTGCCACTAACGTGAGTAACACAAAATGCGTTTTTTATGCAACCGCAATGTTGTTGTCACATTCGTATTGTTGCAGTTTCCTATGTTGTTACTGTTGTTGGTGTTGTTGTTATTGTTGTAGCAGCAGTTTTTGAGCCCAACATCTGTGTGCGCCATTGAAAAGTCGAACGAAGCGGAATTAAAACGCAAATGCATTTCCGTCGTTTCGCTTTCCTTGTGTGTGTGCATTTTTGTACAAGTGATAGTGCAGGATATGCGACATATTTGTGTGTTGTTTTTTTTTTTTTTTTAAAGTTTGGTTTGCTCAAAATTCTGTTGCATGGAGGCCGATATTTAGTTTAGTTTTTTCTGTTTTTTTTTTTTTTTCTAAACTTCACTTAAACTCAATTGAAATTCATAGCTCAGAGAGTTTCAAGTGTTTTAATGTTTTTCACACACAATCTTCAAAAAGGAAAAATTTTTTTGTTTTGCTATTTCCGAAACATTTCTCATATTGAAAAAACTTCATAATTTTTGTCATAATTTTTTTTTTTACACATTAAAGTCAATCTCAGTAGGCTGTCTGAGTGATATGTGATGCATAATTTCGAATAATTTTGTTTGATCAAAAAGGATTTGGCATAACAACTTTACGTCGCGAAGAAAAAAGACGTAAAGTTTCATTGAATTCTAATTCGCTCCGTTTAGGTGTTACGATAAAAGTTATGTTACGAAAGTATAGGCTAATTCTTACGTCTCCAGACAAAAGTAAAAAAAACAAAAAATCAAGCAACGAAATTGTAAAAATGTTGCCTGAATTAGTATTAGCTTTGTTATAACGCTATAAAAGAAGTAATTATAGCCCAATAAAGACCACTGATAAGAAAATATGCATCAAGTGAGGAAAATTTAACAAAATGAGGCAGTTTTAATATCGAAAATGCAACGACGTTGCATAAAATTTTTACTCGATGAGTTTATGAGCTTCGGTAAATGTTATGCAAAGCTTCGGTTAATGTGAAAATACCTGGCTTCATAATAAATAAAAATAAAAACAAAATAATGTCGTTACCAGTTTGTGGAGCAAGCAGTTGGGCAACGAAATTCAAATATCGTTGCATTGATTACTCACTCGCTCAGTATTGGTGTTGATACGAATTTGATTTTAAGATGGTAAAGGTTGGATTTTTTTGGCTTTATAGCAATTATATTATATTATAGTATAATAAATGAAAAATGCAACAGACATGCAAAAGTGTTGCATGGAATTATTACTAGATGTGTTTTGCTCTCAAGGTAAATTTTATAAAAAACTATAAAAACGACTTCTCTGAAATGACTGTCTCATGAAAAAAACAGCACAAATTTAATGACTTCATAAAATCTGAAGTAGTTCCTGAATGCAACGTAAATGCTACATCGTTGCTAAATGCTAAATCTGAAGTAGTTCCTGCATGCAACGTAAATGCTACATCGTTGCATGGCTTTATTGCATGGTGCTAAGGTTTATTTTAATGCATCTTGGTACAAATTTCAATGTAGAAACAATAACAACATTAAAAACAACAACAACGAAAATAAATACAACAACAACGAAAGTAAAAACAACAACAAAAACAACATTGAAAACAACAATATTCAAAACAAAAACAACAACGACATTAATAACAACATCAACACCAACAATGATAACAGCAAAATAAGGATATTGATTTGAACGCAGCCTAGAATGAGTATTAGGACAAAGATGAGAATGAGACAAGTATTGGGATAAAAATTTGATCAAGGATTAGAACAAGAATTCAGACGAGGGCATAAATGATAATTTGGACATAAGTTTTTACAAGGATTAGTATGTATTTGAGCAAGGATAAAGGTACATAAGAATTAAATCAAATTTTATGGCTAGACAAGGATTATGACTAGAATTAGAACATCAAATAAGACAAGGGTTAGAGCAATTGGCTAGACAAGACTAAGCACAAGGGTTAAGATAAGAATTTGGCCAAGGCTTAAAACAAAGATTTAAATAAAGCTTAAGACAAAGCATAGGACAGGAATCAAAGCAAGCACTAAAACAAGGATTAAAATAAACTGATTCACAATGCCTTGAAGATGAAGAAACCTTAGACACTTTCTTACTGCATGTTCAGCTTTTCTCCAAGTAAGGAAGAGAAATTTTGGTAGCGCATAAGTCAGATTAGTACATCTGTCTGAAAGAATTCTGAAATTATCTAAAAAAAATCTAAAACCATTGAACTGTTTCAAATAAATAGATATGCTACAATATAAGCCGCAGCGTCCGAGCTGTTTTAGCTCGCCATAAACCAGATTTATCCGAATCTGCTGATAAATATATTTTATTAAAATATATATTTAGATAAATATTTTTGAAGTAAAACTTCTTTAGCCGCGTATACAACACACGGCAAACTAAGCGGGAAATAAAATCGATGTAACACTTTAATGAAACGCAGTGAATTCATGTTATTAAATAACTCACCACAAGCCATGGTGAAATGGTTTGAGTTCAAACTAACGAAACTCACCAAACAGACCTAACGAAGAAAAATACCTAACGAACTAATCAAGTGTTAGTCCGTAACTGATTGAAGCGAAACTGCTTTAGCTGCAAATTGAAACTGGGAATAAAGCCAATAAATTTTCAATAAATTCATATTTTTCTTTCAAGAATCTTAATATATAAAAGACAAGCGTCCTGCTCCGTGCTCTATATTTCTCAAACTGTTATAGTTGTTATTGCTATATAGGCTGAAAATGTTAGCTTGGATCAGAACCTGTTTCGCTATTACAGTACTTTTTATATGAAAAAATTGTTAGCCTAAAAGTATGCACACAAAATTTAAAATGTCATATCGTCTGCTGCTTAATTATTTTGAATATGACCCGTCGTATGACGGGCTTCCTATACTAGTATTAAAATATGTTAATAATCACGGTGTAAACAAATTTTTCTTAAACAAGCCAGAACATCGCGCACATGTAAAAAAATTTAAACTTTTTTAAAAAAAGTTGCATATGTCTACCCAACCCCGCTTTTTACTTTTAAATTTCAAAAAACTTTTTATGTCCCAAATTGATTTTAATTTCTAATATCATGTTTCAGAAATACATATTCCAAAAAAGTCATCATTAGTTACTATTCTTCATAGCAAAAGCAGTGGCAATTTTTTAATATTCAGGCACTAACGGATTAATATATTTGTTTCCTTTTGCTCTTCCTGCCTGTATTTAAATTTAACAAATTTCGCAGTAAGATAAAGTAAAAACTTTCGATTTGGTTTCTATAAAGCTTCCAACAAGTTGTTATGGTAGCTTCTTGTCCTTTTAACAACAACCAACTATTTTTCGAAGCTCTCTGATAATTGTAGAGCTTGCCATAAATTCGTTCAAATTATTTTCAAAAGCTTATTGTTAACTTTAAGACAAACTTCTATAAAGCTTCTTATTTTCACTAAGATAATATCTTGCAATAGAGTTTATAACACTTGCCAGTTCCGCAAGCTGTACATAAATCAAATTGAAGCTTCAACTTCAATTTGAATATATTTGAATATTTAAATAGCTTAAGTTTATAGCTGCTCATGTGTTAGTTGTGTCAAATTTATGACAAAAATTGTACATTAAATTTAAAATGCTTCAGCTTTTGAGCATTTTATATTAATGTCGAGTACAAAATTAACACGAATTAATGTTACTCATACGCACCGTAAAACAAATTCATAAAATTCACTTAATTCTCGTTAAACACAACACAAACAAAAGTTGACACACACACACACACATACATACACATAAACAAGCACATTTTTGTCTCTATTAGTCATTGTGTTGCCAGCAAACAATTCACAAAAGACAGACCTAAAGCGCACTGAGCTAGCTCTACATTAAAATGCTAAAAGAAAAGAAGAAAATGAAAACTGAAAAATGCAGAAAAAATAAGAATAGAGAAAATGTAGAAATTCGTGTGAGGTGTTTTTTTTAGCGTCAATGTTTCCGCTGCAATTGCTGCATTTTTTTTAACTCTGCTTAACAGACAGCAACGAATGGCTGCTAGCGACAGTTTTCAGTTGAAAACAGGAAATATGCGCTGTCTTTTGCCACATGGCAAATTCCTACCCCCCCCCCCCCCCCACCCATTGCTGGCATTAAAACTAATTTGATGCTCAACGACAGCATAATCGTATTCGTCGTTAGCTACTGAGCTTGAGCAGCAACAACAACAACAACGACAACAACATCGTCTTTTGGAATGAGCTTCACATGCAGCAGCAACATGTTTTCTTATCGTGGTAAAATATAAAAGTTTTCTTTTCTTACTATTTATTCCCTCGGTACCGACATGCCATGAAATTAATGTGAAACAGCAGGAGTTGCTTGACAAAATGTCATAATTTCTATGTTCAAATGAATGTGCGTCTATGTGTTTATGTGTGTTGGCTTGTTTTTTTAGTGTATATGTTCAAAGTTGTGCCAGTAGAAATTCAATGGATGCACAAAAATACAGAAAGAAAATATAGAACAAGTAGTTGTTGATGAGAAGATGATGATGGTGATGATGATAATGATGAAAAAATTAAATATTTAAGTTCGAATAAATTTGTGTTCAAATTGCAGACAAGTGTACACAAGTACACAATGAGTAGTACCAGAGCAAAGTGTTGAGCAAAGGAAAAGGGATATCCTTGACAATTCTTGACATTTGCAACAACTTTAATTACATCAAATTTTCAAAGAAATGCAGTTTTCATCGATTTAATATAACAAATTATTTTGCTAAAAAAAAATTTTAATTCAAGCTTTTCGTTATGAGCTAAGCTTGTATTATTTAAAAAAAATAAATGGCAACAATTTCACAATTGTTAATTATAACCTAGTTTGCCTTCAGATCACAAAAATGGAGCTGCATTGCAATTAATTGCATAATTTAAGGTATTTATTTCTAATTCCTAACAACAGAGTAAGAACATCAAAGAAGAAATCTACTTTATCCCCAAAGAGCTAAGCTTAAGCTTATGCCGTTTTGTAAAAGGCAAAATAACTGTCTTTTTTGGGTTTAACGAGAGGCCTTCGTTAGAAACCATCTCTGTACCGTGTTCATTTCTGCTTGTTAAACGTCAGACATTTTACTTTCAAAGCACCCATAGTACAACAAGGAAGGTAGTATTATTACTGACTGCGCTGCCGAGCTGTGGGCATAGAGTGTCAAAAACAAGTGATGTACACCGAAATAAAAACATAAAGGGAAATTTTTTTACGCAAATCAAATTTTGTATAGATTTGTCTTCCCATCATTGCGCTTAATTATTTTATTAAAATGTCAATTTTTCATAAGTTCCGCGTGCCTTTATCAAGCCCCAACCAATTTTTGAATTCCTGTTCAAAATTTACAACACAAATGTTTGTAAATCAAATTATTCTCTTTCCAAACTCTTTTGCCTTATTTTGTGTTTTTTAAAACAATGCAAAATTAACTTATTTTTATTAACAAAAATCAAAAATATTGCCATTTTTAAAAATTTTGTTTTCCCCTTCTCACAAAAATCCAATTTTTTCTTAATAAAAACAACACCGTCAATTGTCATCACATCATTTTGACACTACATGCCTACGCAAAACAGCTGTTTCAGTCTTATTAATACTACCTTCCTTGTTGTACTATGAAAGCACCCTGTACTTTCAAAGCTCTATTCCAGTTTCTTTTTCATGTTTATTTATTGTATTTTATTAACTTTTTCAAGTTTTAAAGCTGATTTATAATGAAATTCTTTTTCGATTTCAGCTATTCCCACTTGAACAACATGTCCGCCAATACAGGTCCCCCGAAAGAAGATGCCACCTCAAACGCTGCTGTTGATGTCACTAATAGGCATATGAAAACTTATTCATATAATGCCCAATTCAAACAAGCTGCAGCCGCTGCCATATCGTCTTTCTTAACTCGCACACTTACGCAACCACTCGATGTGCTTAAGATACGTTTTCAGCTGCAGGTCGAACCGTTCAGAAGCAAGTATTCCAAAAGCGACGCCACAACCAAGGCGCCTACCTCCAAGTATACCTCTATGAGCCAGGCTACCAGACTTATCTTACGTGAAGAGGGATTGAAGGCATTCTGGAAGGGTCATAACGCCGGACAGATTATGAGCATTACGTATGGCGTTGCCCAGTTCTGGAGTTATGAGCAGATTCAATACGGTCTCATGCAATTGCCGTGGCTAGGGCTGCATGGAAATTTTTCCAGCTTTATTAGCGGCTGTATTGCCGGCTCCTTAGGAACCGTCTGCTCAATGCCATTTGATGTCATACGTACACGTCTGGTGGCACAGGACCACAATGCCAAAGACGGCTATCGCAATATTATTGCCGCCTTTCCGGCCATTTTGCGTTCAGAAGGAGTACGGGGACTCTTTCGTGGACTCTTTTCGACTGTGCTGCAAATTGGTCCATTAGTGGGTGGAAATTTTATGTTCTATCGTTATATGAACGACTTTGCCAGGGAACAGTTACAGCCCGAAGATAACTTACTGCCTACATGGTGTTTGCTGCTTACCGGTGGCGCAGCTGGTGTTGCTTCCAAATCCATAGTTTATCCGTTGGATTTCATAAAAAAACGCCTTCAACTTCAAGGTTTCGAGAAGCAGCGTCAAACGTTCGGCGCCAATCAGGGCTGCACTTGCATCACGAACTGCGTACAGTTGACATTGCGACACGAAGGCTTGCTTGGTTTCTATAAAGGCATGGCACCGACTTTGCTCAAGTCCGGTCTTACCACTGCATTGTATTTTAGTATCTATGATAAATTCAAGTATTTATTTTTGCACCAAAGTTTCGAATAAGTGGAAAAAAAGAAATGTGGACAATTCAGTCTTTCTAATAAATGGTGTTCCTAATGTAAGTTTCGATTCGATTTAAGTTCGCAACTGTATTTTTAAGTTGATAATTATAATTTTAAAAATAGTTCTGACGTACAGAAATCTCTTAATTTAACTGTATAAAATATGTTTAATAATCTTTCATATAAGTATTTAAAACAAAACCTCATCAACAAAAACAACAACAACAAATAATAGTCAAATGTATTCTTTATTTTTATAAAACAACAAAACAAACATAGAGCACAACAAGAAAAGCAAAATAAACCACTAATCATAAATTGTCCCTCGAAATGGGTTCAATAATTGTGTTTTTTTTTTTTAAATATTTTTATATAAACGTTATTTATCAAATCGTTATAGAAGTGCTACCGAAGCTTCTGATAAGTATAGAAGCTGTAACTTCTGTTATGATTGTTGCAAGAAATGTTAAAGAAGCCGTTTTAGTATAAACTCATAAAATTTCAGATATGAAATACCAAAAAGCAAAATTTATGTGTAAATCAACGGACAGGAATTATTAAATTTTACTTACAAACAGCTCAATAAACATATCTGAAAGAGAGATCCTTGGAAGTTGACCTTTATGGCTATCTTAACAACGGAAAGATCTCTCTTCTTTAAACAATGCACTTTAGTGGCCCTCTCAGATATAGAAGAAGCTTTCAACAACATACGCACTAAGGCAATTATTGAAGCTCTGACTGAGTTAGGTATTGAAGCTCCTTTGAAAAATTGAATGATTTCAATGCTCAGCTCAAGAATAATCCAGGCGGACTTAGGCTGCAGTCACCTTACTAAATTTGTTAGCAGATGTACATCCTAGGGTTGCCAGGTGCGACTTAGAGTAAATCCTAGTGAAACGGAACTGATTCAATTCACCACAAAAACCAAGGTGCAACACTTTGTCTTACCGAAATTAAAAAAATCAAACACTCGCTATCAAACAGTATGAAATATCTGGTAGTTGTACTAAACTCAAAGCTCAATTGCTAGATCAATGTTGAGCATAGGGTCAAAAAGGCATGAATAATATTCTCCGCTCAGCTTCAGAGTTAGTTCAGATCTCGCCGGCACAACAACCGATACGGCAAGACAAGCCACTGACCAAGTCAGAAGAGCTTGCGATGCGTTCAAGCTCCTTACAAGACCAAGTATATGACACTGCAGTCCAGTGCACTGGTAGTGTCCAGAAATCGCAGAAGCGCGTAGGGAGTGCATTCAAGCTTGACCAAGAAACTAAGAACCGCGGTAGAGGTACCAACAGATTCGAAGTTCTTCGCGAATTCTACCGTGTATCCAACAAAGATTTGAAAAAGTTATTAATGAGAGCAAGAGCGAGTGCTTCCTGCAGCTATTTTATGAGGCAGAAGTTTGTACATGGAAACTGCCTACAAGCTAGTTATAAAAAAGCAGAGCTGAAGGCGCCCACTCCTATGGTCCCACACCTACTTGGCATCTAAGTATGAACTCTCTTTCCACCACAAGCAGCGACTTGACCCTACCAAATAGACGAACCCCTTCAGCAAATACTGATAGTAAGTGCAGATGAGGAGGTGGCAATTGCCAAAACCGTGAAGAACGAAAAGACAACAAGTCAGATGGGATTCCAGACCGTGCGTTAAAACTTACTATCCGAGAGCAACTCCAAGAATTTGCCCAGCTCTACAACGCCTGCCTAAGGGAGGGCATATTTGCAGCTCAGTGGAAGGCCCAGAGACTGGTGCTCATACCGAAAGGCAGCGTCTCTACGGAGGATCCCTCAAGCTACAGACCAATTAGTCTGCTTGACACATTAGGGAAAATCTTCAAGCGACTGTTGTGCAACCGAATAGAAGATGAGAGCCAAATAGTGGAAGGACTGATCGACTCTCGACTCTGTTTTAAACAGCACCTAGAGCATGTCCACATAAAAGCAGCCACTTCGTGCCTGGTGCTTGAAAGGATGTTGCCCAATACACGAGGATCAAAGTAAGCTCGCAGGCAACTCATTTCTAATATCGTGAGTTCGATTTTGATCACGCATCGACGGTCTAGGCCGCAGCGATGAAAGTAAAGTCCTACCGACGAAGAGAATAATTGGTTTATAGACTAGGCACTCTTCGAGTGTGCTGCGCTTTCAGAACAGTGTGAAGATGCAGCTCTGGTGCTAGCTAGCTAGATCCCATCGATCCCCCATCGGTGGACGAGGTCCAAACAGGATTAACAGCGAGAGCGCAGCGAGAGAGAAAGTATGATACAATGACAGACATGTTGCGATAGACAGGAAATGGGAAGCTGAACCCATCAGAGAACCAAGCCATAAAGACTCAGTAACATATAGTACTTTGTATGGAAATCCGGAGCTAGTGACTTGCAATACGGACTATGAAATCCCCAACCTCAATGTTAAAAGCATAATAAAGGTCCCAATCCGGATACAATGGCATATTGGAGTTCCAGTCTTAGTTTTCGACATAACTTTTTACACTGGTGGATCCAACGTGAATTGTAGAGCTGAAGCCGGTATATAATCATAGAAACGGTGTGGCAGAATATTTTCAACTACCAGATTCAGCTAGCCTATTTCAGGCTGAATTTCTTGCTATAAAAGAAATTTGTAGGACAATCAGTCCAATCAATATCAACACGAGCTTGGTTAAATTGGTTTTTTGTACTAGTAAATTAAATTCGAGCAATTTAAATTGATTTTCTGTATTGGTTTCCTGTACCAGAGTGCAATTATCCTACAAGATAATTGGAAGGGTTACATAGAAGTAGGACAATACTAATGACAGCTGACTAGTGAGTCATAGGTGCTCAGTCCTAACTCCAATGCAATACTTAACGGTGGTTCTTTGGGGATATAAGAGCCAGGTGGTGAGGTGCTTATAGCGGATTAAAGTTCCGCACTCAAGCTTTCGATTCTTTTCATATCATGGGGGAAAAAGGCAAAACAGCAACAATCGCAACGCAGCTATTTTGTCAGACAGCCAAGCTGTCCTTACAGCTCTAGTTTTAGTAAAAAGCAACTCTAAGCTAGTCTGGCTATGCAAAGAAAATAGCTTGTGTCAGCTACCAGCTGGAAGGTACTTTAATATGGGTTCCCGACCATAGAAACATTTATGGTAATGAAAAAGCAGTTAAACTGGCCAGGCTAGGTTCTTCCACTGACATCGTAACAGTAGAACCAGTTGCAGTTTCTCTGAACACAGTGAAACAAAGGATTATTACTCTTGCCATGGCTGGTAGCAGATGGGAAAGACTATCAACCTGTAACACAGCCAAGAAACTAAGGCATTCCTACAACCTAAGCACAAGTCATGAGCTGCTATTAAGATCCCGTAATCATGGTGTCTTTAACACCAATTCGGCTAGTCTAGTAAAAGGGTCTGCTCTATCCTTTGACGGCATATATGGTACTCTTATTCCTGCCAAACGCGGTGAACTATGGAAGCGAGGGTGTCAAGGTATGCTCTTGCATGTACCCGATCACTGTAGCGTTTTCCAAGCCAAATTGATGGCAATAAAACAATTTGCTTCATGGTTATCAGAGAACGTGGTCTCAAACCAAATTTCAAAGAAATTTCTATATTTTCCGACAGCCAGGTTGCGATCATACGATTGGAAAAAGTGACAATTAGCTTAAAAGAAGCCAAAGAATGCCTTGCTTTAGGGGGGGAAATGTCTGACAATTTTACCATCAACCTAATATGGGTAGCTGGGCATGAAGGTGTTAAGGGCAATGAAAAAACAGACGAGCTCGCTAGAAACAGTACACTTGGTGACATCAGTGGTTCAAAACCCACCTGACATGCTGCTGTTAAACGATAAAACTAAATTTAAAGCCAACAACAGTTGGGCTGAACTCTGTACCTTCAAGATTTCTAGGCTTATTTGGCTGTCTTTTGATTTCAGACGCTCTAGAGAGCTACTCTTGCTGAATAGATAGACAGACATGCTACCCGACTAAACCTTTTTGAAAACGACTTCTGCAGAAGCTTCAGATGCGAACAGGAGCAAAAAAACTTACCTTATATTCTATGTTTCTATCCCGCGCTCGCCAAAAGACGGGTTCCTACTTCTGCGATGAGCTTGATGACTTATCAACGACAAGTGTCAGGCGCCTATTTAGCTTTATTAAAAGTACAGTAGATTCTCCGAGAAACAATTTGTGTCCGTGCAAAAGTGGTCAGGCACAAATGTCCGAAGTATCAGACACAATTTTATTTTTTTAAGCCACGAGAAGCAACAAACAGCGGCAAAGCTAATAAAAAACAAATCGCAAATTGATATGAAGCCGAATGCAAACGAGCTCCAGCACACAGGACAGAATTATTTTACTGATTGGTTTTCGAAAAGTACTTGATTTTTCAACCGAAATTTTTACTCAAAATTCCCCGAAAAAGTTTAAACTTTAATGTACACGAAAGATATCCAACAAGTACCAGGAAAGTCACCTGAAATAGCACCGTAGTTAGTCCGTATTATGTTAATAAAGTGTTAAATAACGAACGATTATATTCCGGCACAATAAACCGACGAGTGCCCGATTCGGTTTTCGTTCGTACACTGTGCTTGTCCAATGTGTTCCAAAACAAGCACTTTTTCGGACATTCACATACACGGGCACCGGATATTTAGCACCTTCTTTATTGACTCAGAATATAAAATTCTTTCTCGGGATCTCGGTTATAGATTATCCGATTGTCCGGACTCATTCGTCACGGCTCTAATTACCGATTTAGAAATGATTTGAAATTTTTCCAATCAAAATTTTAACTTACATAGGTATTCCGTTATCTATTATCTTAATTACTTGCATTTTTATACCCCCACGCGTACTACGTAAGGGGGTATCGAACTGAAATTCGATATTTAAGCTTTTTTCTAATAAACAAAAATTAAGTTCGAGAATGGGCTGAATCGGATTAAAACCACGCCTACCTCCCATACAACCCGCATAATGAAAACTCCTTAAAGAAGCAAATATTTAATTTTCAAATTCGGTATTTATGTAATCTATGACAAAACTGAGGTGTGTTAGAAAAATTGTCGTTTTTCACAAACATGCCTACAAACACAAACACGCCTACCTCCCATACAACCCTAAAATTGAAAATTATATAAAGAAGCTTCTGTAGAAGTTACAAAACTAAAATTAGATATTTAATCATTTTATATAAAAATTAAGACGTGTTAGCAAAATGGGCGTCATAAACCTACGAATACGCCCACCTCCCATTTAACCTCAAAATCTAAAATTCTATAAAAAGGCATCTCTTGAAGCTATAAGAAATAAAATTTGATGACGTTTGTATTTTATGTCAAAACTAAATTGTGGAAGAAAAGTGGGCGTCATCCACCTACGAACACACCCACCTCCCATACAACCCATAATAGTGAAAACTCTATAAAAAGGCTTATATGATGGGCATTTGTGCATATTATATCAAAACTAAGGTGTGTTAGAAAAATTGGCGTCAATCACTCAAGAACCATACAACCCCACAGTAAAAAATTTATAAAGAGGTTTGTCTTTATTTTGCAGGAAAACAATTTGATAGGAATGTATTTTAGACGGCATCAAAATAGTAATTTTTTTTTAAATCTCATACAGAAAGAGGTACACTTTAAGATTTTGTACCATTACGAATCGGACATGGGGGTATTTTAGCATCGACCAAGTCGAAGATATATCTTACTAGTTTGTATATCGTATTGTTTAAATGACGTATGTACTTTCGACGAAACCCTTTCCACAATAAAAAATTATTACAATTTTATTATTGTTGTTTGATTGGTCTTGGTCTCGGTCTTGGTCTGTGATATTTCTTGGTCTTGGTCTTGGTCTTGGTCTTGGTCTGGGTCTTGATCTTGGTCTGGGTCTTGGTCTTGGTCTTGGTCTTGGTCTTGGTCTTGGTCTTGGTCTTGGTCTTGGTCTTGGTCTTGGTCTTGGTCTTGGTCTTGGTCTTGGTCTTGGTCTTGGTCTTGGTCTTGGTCTTGGTCTTGGTCTTGGTCTTGGTCTTGGTCTTGGTCTTGGTCTTGGTCTTGGTCTTGGTCTTGGTCTTGGTCTTGGTCTTGGTCTTGGTCTTGGTCTTGGTCTTGGTCTTGGTCTTGGTCTTGGTCTTGGTCTTGGTCTTGGTCTTGGTCTTGGTCTTGGTCTTGGTCTTGGTCTTGGTCTTGGTCTTGGTCTTGGTCTTGGTCTTGGTCTTGGTCTTGGTCTTGGTCTTGGTCTTGGTCTTGGTCTTGGTCTTGGTCTTGGTCTTGGTCTTGGTCTTGGTCTTGGTCTTGGTCTTGGTCTTGGTCTTGGTCTTGGTCTTGGTCTTGGTCTTGGTCTTGGTCTTGGTCTTGGTCTTGGTCTTGGTCTTGGTCTTGGTCTTGGTCTTGGTCTTGGTCTTGGTCTTGGTCTTGGTCTTGGTCTGGGTCTTGGACGGTGTCGGAAGAAAGGAGTTGGTTTTTGAGATTTCACTCAAGCAAATCACAAAACGTGAAGTGAAAAGCTTCACTTCAAACAATTTGTAAATTTTTACAGGTAGGCGTGTTTTATAGCCGTCTCTATATATAATACAGTTTGAACGACTGGATCAAGTGTGCGGTATGGCGTAGCTTAGATTTTAATGTTTGTAATATAGAAGTTTTGGTAAAGCTTTTATTAATTCTTTTAGATCCCAAGCTTAATAGAAGTGAATATAGCTGCTATAAAACATTTTCAATTTTGGTTCATATAAAAGTCATAACGAACGCTTATAGAAGTAATACTTTCCATTACCAGCTTCTTTAAAGTTTGTGTATTGGTTGGGGGTGTTTATTTATTTTTTTTTTTGCATTTCAAAGCAAATTTGTGGTTATCAAGTTAGTACTAATGTAGCCTCAAGAATAGATTTGTTTTCCCATCGATACGAAACCACTTCAACCAATGTGCACTGAGCCGCATATAATTGTTTTTTAACATGAATTTTAACTATGATTTTTATGTTGAAGCATTCATGCATATTTAATCTGATACAAGGTTTCCACTCATAAGGATTAACAAAATAAGTACCTCAAAGCCATAAAATGCAACATTAAGATGTAATGTGATCGAAGTTGTGTCAATTTAAATGAAATTAAAAAGCATTTCATTGAAGCTGAAAAGCTGTGTTATGACATTTTAAATAGCTTTGCTCACATTGAACGGCCTTGAATCCTGCTCATGCCACTCACCCACACATTCACTCACAAATCGCAGTTTTATTGTCATCACAGCTTTCCAGAATTGCTGCAAAGTATAGCAACTCAACGCAATGATGTATCACATCGACAACACTTGACAGTAAAATTGCGTTCTTCACTATCACATGAGCTGGAAAAAACACAAATAAAGTAAAAAGAAAAAAAAAAAAACTACACCAAGCTATAGAAACCAACCTAAAGAGCAAAGGATTAAGTGAAGAAGTTGAAATAAAATAGAAGCAAAACTCAGATGATTGAAACTCAGGCAGTAGCAGCAGCACGAACAACAACAACAACAACAGCAGCAACCACCACAGACAGCAATTACGACAGCTTGAAAAGCAGGCAGCAACAAAAGCTATGCTGCAATTCTGCAAATAGTGAAATTGGCTCAAAGTTGAAGGATTTTATGAAGCATACCAAAAAGAAAAAAAAAGAAAAAAAAAAAAAATCAAAAAAGGATTGCTTCAAAAAACTACAGGCCGTTAAGTTTCGTATCATTGAGTGAATTGAACTTAAGTCAGCTTATAACGGAATTTAACAAAATTAAAAGAAAACTTTTGTGGTATTTCTTTTTTTAACTCAGATACGAGTTAACTGCAAATGGAAGCGCAATAAAATATAAAATGCAATAAGATGAGTTGTAAATATAATTACAATTTTCGAAAAAGTACCAACATTTAAAAATTGTAAAATATTTTTATTTCGAAATACATTTTTTTCGCCAAAATTAAATTTTTAAAATTTCGAAAAAAACAAAGTGAATTTTTGAGTCGTTTCCACTCAGCCTTTGAAATGACTTTGATCGATCTTCTTATGATCAAATTTGTTGCGAGTGTTATTTAAAGTAAAAGAAGGAATTCATAGAGAAATTATCTCTTCATATTTATGGAGAAATTATCACAAATCTTAATAAAAAAAAAAACTCGCGTGTAGCAACGTACACGTGTCAGAAGTGAACTTCTTAAAAACTAAGAAATAAGAGAGATTTTAGTGTGAAATAGAGAGAGAAAGTAACTGAAAAGAAATTCAATCAATACGAAATGGAATAATAGTTTGTTGATTCAATATTTACATCCAGCGACCGTGCGGGCTATGGTTTTTATCGAAAGTGTCACGCCGACAAAAATAATAGTTATTTTGTGCGTTATAGTTTTTTGGCCAAAAATAACAGTTACTTTTAACTTTTATTTTATCGGTAAAAAATAACAGTTATTTTCTGGCGTTTATTTTTTCCGTCAAAAATATCACGAAATTTATATTTTTTCAAAAGCCATTTTACCGAATTAAAAAAATTTGATACCATTATTTTCATCATCTCATCGGCGAGACATTTTACACATGGTGTCAACAGTTCAATCTGTCAAGCGGCCTTAAAAAAAACACAAATTGTTTGATATTTTTGACCGAAAAATTTAAAGTCACAAAATAACTGCTATTTTTGACCGATAAAATAAATAAATCCTTTTTCCCCGAAAAAATGCAAGGCAAAAAATAGCAGTTAAATTTTAACTTTTAAAGAATCAGTTTAAAATTTAAAAGGCTTAATATTCGTGAGACTGAGGACATTTGTAACATAATGGTATATTTGAAAAAGTCTTTAAACAATTTTTTCATTTGAAAATTGTAAAATAACAGTTATTTTCGGTACTTGTTTTAGTTCAGTTGGTGTTTGAGTTGCTTTCGAATGTCTTCTCAACTTTGTCACTTTTTGAATGCTAAATTGGATTTGCATAGTACTCGTTGAAGGAGTCTACGAAAGCAGAGGCAAATCTTGTTGATTATAACCTACTGCTTCCTGATCATAATAATTGCTATGTTGAGTGAGAGCCTCGTAAGGCAGCGAACGTCGATTGTTGAGTGTATCAACTTGGTTGGCTTTAAAATTTTGTTGAGATGATGGCTGAGTTCCAAAATAAATTTTTACAAAGCATCAGTGTGTTTTTCTGGGTATTGGTTCTTTGCAGAATCACCAAAATACACTGATGCTTCGTAAAAATGCATTTTGGAACTCAGCCGATGTTGCAATCACCTTCATACCTTCATCATTAGTTGCAGATCTAGCTGCGGCTGCATTCTTGAGAGCTCTAATTCGCCCTTTATATTCACGAACGCGTTCTGCTCCTGTTTAAGCTATTTTTCTTAGCTTTGAGACGTTTTTTGGCATGGCAAAAACTATTCTCGGCAGTCTTAAATATTGCACTTTTAACACTTTTTGCTTTAAATATTATATTGAATTAACTGTTTTGCATGTTGTCAATAATCTGTCAAGTTTTTGATAACAACCTTACTTACTTACTTATGCAGCGAACAGGCAGTACATTTTTTCTCGCTAGATGTGCCTAAATATTTTCGTTTGTAGCGTAAGAAATAAATTTTCCGTGCATACTTGTAGGATGAAAATTAATGTTACAAACGAATGTTACGCGTTCAATATTAATTACATTTTGCTTGCCTGTTAATCATGAGCATATGTAGCGTAGTTGTAGAGCTTCCGACTATCAACATCGATGCTCTGGGTTCAATTCTCGCTAGCGGCTATCATTTTTTGAAAATTTTTATATGCATTGAAAACGTTAGCCTAGCGTCACGAATAAGAGACCTTGAAATTTCACTCGCCGCCAAAGAAGTTTCACTTCAAAAAGTGAAGCAGTTGGGGAGGGGGCATGTGAGTTGGCCCCTATATCCCTCCTGTTTCCGCGCCTGGTTTTTGAGCTGCTGAGAAATGTTGTCTTTTCAAGTTTTAAGGTTATTTCCTTTTTGTTTTTAATTTGTCGTTCTAATAATGTAGCTGTCATCTAGCATTTGCTTAAAGCTTGAATAAATTAAAAAAAAAAAAAGAAAAAAATTTGACTGAATTTTTTTTTTTCGAGCTTGGTGTTGCACGAATGAAGTGAGTTTTGTGCGCTTAGGTTATAAAAAAAAAATTAATTTATTTCATGTCCTTATATCGTTAACTCTGTTCAATGGTTTGCGTTGTTGGTTTCTTTGATATTTTACGACAGTTTTTTTGCTATTTTTTTTAATGCCCAAGTATATTTTTGCCCCCATTTATTAAATGTGCTGCTGTGTATGTGTATGTGTGTGTGTGTGTGTGTGTTTGTGGGATATGTTAACTTAAGTAAGTTTTTGCTGTTGTTGTTTATTCTTTGTGTTGAGTACATAAGCAAAACACATACAGAAATCAACATACGCACACTTATGTAAACGCATACATACATATATACAATCGACATAAAGTCGAAGTAGAAAAAGAAAAGGCAGTTAAGTGGATTTAATTTTATTGTTAGCAGAAAAAGTAGTAGAAAGAAAATCTCATATAATCCAATGAGCACTCAAACAGATATCAGACAGACAAATAAACAAACAAACAGACACACACATACATACACGCTCGCATACGCATTGATGCCATAACATAAAAACGCTTTTATATAAACAACCCGTTGGTGTGCCTTTAATCTGCTCTGCTTAGTATTATTTATTTACTTTTTTAAATTAAATCACTTGGCTTTGCTTTAAATATTTATATAACAATTTTTATGGTATGCTACCGTGTGTGTGAGAGTGTGTGTGTGTGTTATGTGTGTTGCAGTATGTGTGATAAGTTTTTATATGATTGTCGTTGCTTGTGCTCTGTTTTATTCATGCTTATTGTCAGTTTTTTTTTTTGACTGTGTCTCTCATTTTATTGTTGTATAGTTTTCACGCGCACACAGTGACAAAAAATGATCGATATCGTTTAGAGCTTAAAATTAAATCACGTAAGCCTTAAGTTGTGTGCTGTTGTGAATTTTTGATTTATTGAAAATGATTTTCGCAGCTTAAAAAAATTGCACACATTTTCACCCGTTTTCATCATCTAAATAATGTGTAAAATATTAGAAATGCAGAAAAATTTAAGCTACGGCCACATTTAACCACAGAGTAAATGCAACAAAAGTAGTTACAACAACAAGTGCATTGCAATTAATATGGCAGCAATTATTTTTATGCATTTGCATTAACTTATTTCCTGGCTGTGCAACAAAGTGAGGCACGTGTTTTTTGAAAACTTTACTCACACACTTTTAATTGCACACACACACACACCTACCCAAAAACACATGCTTGTACATGAAAGCTGTAATAAAAATTTGCATTTTCACCATTAATTTATGATAACGCAAGCTGCACATGCTGAGTGGATATTAAAAATTTTTTTTTTCCAACAACACCCATCAACAATCGGCTGGATAACATTTAAATATTTGCTCCACATTTACACAAATTCATATATGTTTGGTTATTTGAGCGCGTATCTATAACACGTAGCTTGTATCTGCAACATATATCTTAGATTCAGACCATATTATGTGAATGTCTGTTTGTGTGTGTGTGTGCGTACAGGCAAGCCTTAATGCAAAATATATTCATCCTTGTACCACATCGTTGTATTGCTCCAGTTTTATTGCATTATTTTGGTATTTTTTTTGTTTTTTTTTTTTTTTTTTTTTTTTGTATCTGCTTGGCGAGCATTAAGTGCGTGAAAATGTGTGAAAAGTAATCAGAATATTGGAATATTGCTGCAATAACAGTTTGTTTTTGTTGTTAATGTTGGTAATAATAATCTGTGTCGGAGCTTGGACTTAAGTAATAGCGGTTTCTCAAATTGGCGTACAGTATCTACAGACATATCCCAATGTAACATTTTAATGCTTAAAGGTTAATGATAAGTTGAGTATTTTGGAAAATTTCCTTACATATGTATCAACTAAATTATTTTCTTGGTAACAAAGTGGGCCAAAAAATTGTTAAAATTATCTGAATTTTACTAAAATTTAATGCCGCTTAAATTTTCGTAGTAGTAGTCCTTATATGGTGATAAGGGGAGACTGGGGGTTAATCGTGTCATGACGGCTGATTTGAGCGGCGTACTGTGGAATTTCTTCATACATTTGTTGGGAAAAAATAGTTGGAATGGTCCTACGACAGCAAAATTTTAGATTTTTCAACGATTTTAGCTACAATATAAGCTACATAATTTTAAAAATGCTTAAAATTTTAATAATTTTTTTTATATAATTTTGTATAGGAGGTACATACAAAGTTAGCCGATCTAACGATTTACGATTTACGCGTGAAGTCAGTCCAGCAGTCTCGAGGCTCGGAAAAGAGTCGAATTGGTCTTGCAGTGAACACAAAGAAGACAAAATACCATGTGTCAATAAAACAAGTAAGATATACATGTATCTTCGACTTGACCGAAATTAAAATACCCACACGGCCAATTAGTATGAATAAAAAATCTTAAATTGTAGCTATTTCTGTGTGAACTTTTTAAAGATTTTACTTCTTTAATGACGTCTTTAATACTTATTTATCAAATTATCGTATCGTTATTTTTATCATATGATTTGATTTTGATGTAAAATACAAACGCAACAAATTTTTTGTAAGCTGTGCCTTAGCGGAGTACTTAGAACCACTTCTAAAGACGCATTCAACACAATGGACCACACTATACCACTTGATATTCTAAAAATGAGATGGCTGAAAACACAGCGATACGTCTGGTAGTTATCTCTCTATGGAAAGGATGTAAAATAGAACACTCTAGCGTTATGAAGCTCTTTCCTCCAATATCCAAAATTACGCAAAAACTGTTCTTCTGCAAAAAGTTTGTTTTATCCATACGAGAGAACTGCAATTATTCTTGTTTTTGAGACATTGGCTGACTTATACAAAAAAGAGTATAAGTGGATTTAAGTCAAAGGAGAACTTCCACACATATCCACCAGAGACATGCACCGAGTCACTTTTTCGCTATTCAGAGTACATTCATCAAAAATAAGTATTCATATTCATTCAACCCTCAACGCACGCCAATCTGATTCAATCCACTCACGCCAAGAGATATTGTGGGCAATCAATACTCATGATTCTAAGTGATAGAGAGTTAAGTAGGCTTCGTCTCTGAGTAATATGAATAAAAAAAAAAAAAAAACAAATTGGCCATTTCAGCCCTTGAAAGGACTTTGACCGAGCTTCTTATGATCAATTGTGTTGTGTGTGTTATTAAATGTTTACACACAATGACCAAGAACTGGACCTACATGTTTTATGCCGACTCCGCACGGCTAAAGTTCATGTTCTCAAGAAGCTTTACATGGCATTGTTTACTCTCTGAGGTTTGCCATTGTCTGCAGAGAGGTGGTGACCGATCAGAAAAATTTTTTATTGAAAAAAACTTTTCGCCGCGGCTGGGGATCGAACTCGGGCTCCGAACATGCTAGGCCACACACTTAACCTGCATGCCACGGTCACCACTAATAGGCCCGTTAACTGATCTCAATTTTAAACAAAGTTTAGCTTAAACAAAGTTTAAAATTCCTTAACCTCAGTTTTTTTTTAACGCCGATACCTCATCTCAAAAAATCTAAGTTTAACTTGGTGAGGCAAATTTAAATTTAAACACAGAAATTCTAGGTTTAAAAAATTTAAACTTAGATGTTGTCAAAAATTCTTTGAGAACATTGGAAATATTCTCAATCATTAACAAAAAATAAAAAAATCATACTTCAAGAAAATCAAAACAATTAACAAAAACAAACATAATAGGTGTGTTTCCGTACTCTACACTGTGTAAGTTCTGTGTAAAGTTCGGGCTGCGAGAGTAAAATGAAATTTAAGAATAGTGGCAAAAGTACGGAAACAGCTTCTAGTAAGTTTCGAGCACAAAACAGCTGATGCTGACAGCAGACGTGTCAAACGTAAATAGCGCCAATTGAAATTATCGTCAGTTTGTTTGTTTAAAGCAAAAATATTTCTTTTGAATTTGTAAATTTTGACAATTTTCAGTTGAAATCAACTTATCGTCGCACAACTTTTGAATTTAATAATAGCAAAACATAAACAAACCTCAATTTGAAATATGCTTGTTCTTCTTGATGCTTCTTCTTAATTTACTCGCAGTTTTGAGTTCAAGCACAATCTGGTAAACGTCTGTGCTCGAGAGAACGATTTATGCATGTTCTACTTCTCACATTTTAAGCACAGAAAGTACGGAAACAGAAAATAGTAACACACAAGATACACAGTGTGAGTACGGAAACCGACCTATTTTAAGTTTTGAAAAAAAAATATTCCAATGAAACTGACAATTTGCATTATTTTATCAAACATTTTGAAATATTTTGATGTTCTACGTCAAAGTTGTAGAATTTTTACTACAGTGCCGCTCAAATATGTTTTTTAATCTCAGTTTAAATTTTTAAACAGAGTTTAAGTAAACTGCCGATAAAAATGAGATAAGTTACGAAAATAATTTTAACTGAGTTTAAAATTTAAACTCTGTTTACGAAATCTGAGGTTAAGGAATTTTAACTTCGGAGATCAGTTAACGGGCCTTAGTCTAACTAAACCTGGTAGCCAGTGCTGCCACTAATTAAATATGATTCGAACTGAAAATACTAAAAATAAAGATGTTTGCATCAAGTTGTACATAACAAGATAATTTTGTAACAACTAAAATATGTGTATTGTTTCATTAATCTATTGAAATTATGTTTACATTTATCAAAATACGACTTTACCAGATGTGCTAAGAAAAGTCAATATTTTTTGACGCCAATCTGGCAATCTTGCTAACACAATAGCGTGTCAGCTGAAACAGAGAGAGAGATATTTAAAGTAACACTCGGTTATCACTTATACTCTCTCCACATGAATCTAACTCAGTTTGAGTAGGGGTAAACAAATGAGTATGAGTGTTACCCTGAGTGTAACCCATTTTTTATATAAAAAGAGTTGAATGCGCGTGAATATGGTGGGCATTTTGATGAGTATGTGTGAGTGTCATGAATATACTGGCAAGCAGTGCTGCCAGGTGTCAGCAAAAATAAATCCCCATTTTTGCATACACAAAAAAAATTTTCCCCGTTTTTTATTTTGAGTTTCCCCGTTTTTTTCCCCGTTTTTAAATTTAAGAAGAAGTATCAGTTTATTAATGTTATAATATTAAATTATTTCATTTAATTATAACAAAAATAAATACTTAGATCAAATACGTACGTTTCCATAAAAAACATACAATAATTATAAGCGGTATATTGTCGATATTTGAGATAGAACCTGAGATCAGGTTCTAGGTCTGATAGGTCTGAGATCAACTTAACAATCATTGCAAAAATTGTATAAATTTATTTGAAATATATACATTACTATAATGAAAACTTAAACATTCAGTATTTATTTTAATTGCAAAACTTTTTGAAATTTCATCAAAGATTTAGTGTTGAGAGTTCCGGATAAAGAGTTTTGATCAAGAGAGTTCTTAATTTTTGTTTTGTTTAAAGCCTGCAGAAAAATGAACCTAAGAATAGTTCTCAACTAGTTCCAATAGAGGCTAATACTTGTACCACTACATTACCGTTTTGCATTGAACGAGCTGACGCTTTTTACGGGTTGATGTCATAGGAAAAGACAATTGTCCCTATAAACATTATTTTTTCCTTATATCTGTGCTAGTTCCATTATGAATGGTTTTAAACTGGTCCGTTTTGATACAGTTCAGAAGTGGTCATTTAAAGCCCTATTATCAGCCTTATTTGAAACACGGGTTTGTACGATATAACTAATTGAATTATTGTATAGTAATTACATAGTTTTAACTGTATATTTACCATTTACCACTTAACTATTTTCATCGAATATGTTTGCGAAACTTAAAAAAAGTTCGGAATCTAAAAAAAAAAACGGGCCCCAACACGTTTTGAGAGTTTTTGTTTTTTGATTTTGTTAGTGCCTGCTGACAAGAAAAACTAAGTATATAAAAATAAATTCAAACTGTTCTGTGCTGAGTGTCTTTTGTAATAGTTCCAAGCTGACTCCAATTTCACTAGAAATAAACTAGTTGGTTTTTCCAATTGTCTCCAAAATAACTGCTGAGAATTAACATCGAAAAAAGCCCTTTCAGTACATGTCGCTTTGGGGAATACAATAACTAAACGAAACTATTTTTTTTTTTTAAACATGGAAACGTGTGGAAAATAAGAGGACAAGGGGACAAATGATGACAATGTTTTTTATAACAGATTGGGTAAATTAAAGCACATAGCTTTAAAACTATCATTCGGTAAGTCAAACCTTTCCCAAATTTCTTCGCAAGCGGCAATAAGGAATTGTCTACAAGATGACATAAGAAATGACACATTTTGCTTCGACAAGGTAACTCTAAAATTTAAAGTAAGGTACTTTACGTTGTATTTTTATTTTCCCCGTTTATATAAATATTTTCCCCGCCATCCCCATTTGAACGAAAAATCCCGAAAAACGGGGAAAATCCCGCCACCTGGCAGCTCTGCTGGCAAGTATACTCGAATCTGAATCACTCATTGCAGGTCTCTGATATCCACACATACTCGTTCGCGTGCCGTATACATATCGAATGAATGAACAAGAAAAAATTTGTATGTTGATATGAACCGATGTAGTGCTCAGTTCTCTCATTGAGTAAATAAATTTATTATGCTATACCGTAATGACATACAACACCAATAAACACCACGAATTCAATTGAATGACTTAAGTACTTAGAATCATTTTTAGTTTAGCTTTCTTGTCATTTCATCCAAATTTAATTGCAAATATCCAGCAACACGTGCCAAACCAAACAATAACTGTTAGCATAACAAAAAATAATAGACAACTCTTTCATTTTCTCATACACAAAGTAAACAAAACAGCAAAATTTCTCATCTGGGCATAACACAAAATAATACTCAACTCATTCATAGTTCTTTTATTCCTCTCTCATGAACAAGTGAGTCGTCACATCAGATTATTAACCCACATCCAATAGAGTCATTATTTGCAGATACACTTGCATATTAGAGAACTATGACTATTTTTTTGGTTTAAGTGGGAATGAGTCAAAGTATTTTGTTGAGTTAGAATAAATACACATTTGCACCAATAGTTATGGCTCATGACTTAAGTATACTAATTGTTTTGGTACTCATTGCAGATCTCTGATCCATGCCCTCCATAAATGAATGGGATATTCATATTCTGGAAGCCCTCCACTTAGCAATTAAAATCTACACCGATGCATCAAAATTGGAAGGCAAATGGGGGGAGAAGTCTACTCTGAATCACTATATATCAATATTTTCTCTAGGCATCGCGACCACTGCAGTGTCTTCCAAGCGGAAGTTACTGTTATACATGAAGCTGTTATTTGGCTTTATATGAATGATATATCAGTCATGGTAATTTACATTCTATCTGATAGTCAAGCCGCTTTTAAGGGCTTAGAATCTGTTAAAGTTATATCGAAAACAGTCCTAAGCTGCTGCAGACCTCTAAATGAGATGACAGAGCAGCTCAAAATGTTCCAATGCTCGATTCTCGGACATAGAGACTTTCCAGAAAATTCCAAAGCTGATGAACTCGCTCGAAACGGTACTACCAGTACTTTATCAGAAGAAATGGAAATGATTGGTACCTCTTCGATATGCAAACTACTCACAAATGAGCTATCCCTTTAAAGAAGCAACATAAGGAGATCTACGGGAAGTACATGTCACACAGCGCGTCAGGTTTGTACAACTCTGAACCTGAAACGCTCAAAATAACTAACTAATTTCCCTTAGAAGGGATCAAATAAATACTGTTATCGGTATCCTAACAGGGCACTGCCTAATCGGTAACTACGTCCGAAGATCAAACATCTACCACAACGATTTTTGCAGAAGCTGCAGAGATGAAGAGGAGGAAGAATCAACAATACATATTCTCTATATATGCCCAGCGTTGGCTAAAAACCAACATCTTTTCTTGGGCAACTGGTTTTATAGTGACCTAGATGTTCTCTCAAAATCGTTGGTCTACACTCAGAGAAAAAATGCTGTAATATCAAACAAATCATGGGCTGAAATAACAGATTTCACTGTTAAATACCATCCAACAAATGAAACTTTTAAGTCAACAAACGGTTGACTGTTGGTCTGTATAACACTAAACCCATATAAAAACGTACTTATTGAAATTTTATCACTGTTTCCAAAGTTCATGTTTTGTCGAGTGTACTTGTCGTGTGCGTCTAGTACTCAACTGTCCTAGGTTCAAATACCGGCAAGGCCAACAAAGATTTTTTTATATAAAAAATTTTTTGTTTTCAAATAAAAAATGAAATTTAAAATTTTTTTTCAAGATCGTAAGTTATTTTGAAAGTTATTTTTGAACAAACAATTAATGAAACAGAATTAGATTAAAATTTAATTTATTAAATTACAATTTTTGATACTAACACAGCTAGGGTTCGAACCCACGTCCTCCGCATGACAGTCGAGCACACATCCACTGAGCTATTGGGAATGATAATATAAATATACCAAAACTTATTTATAAAATATTGCTTAGAGAAGACTCACATTTCAACAAAAACACAAAAATATTTCAACAGATGATGTTAACAGAACAAAAATAATTTGAAACGTTCATTCCACAAAGAAAATTGTTAACTTAAACGCAACTCATTCAATCTAACTGTGTTTTGAAATAATAGCGTCCGACTGTTATTATTACTGTTGATATTTTTCTGAGTGTACAGATTATGGAGTTTTAAAGTTATATTCTTCAAATAAATTATTTTTGAATTTTATTAATTTTTCAAAACATAGAAAAACAATATTTAAACATATTTTATTTTGTCAGAAAATTATAGCCTTGATTTTTTTTATGACAGACCGTTTATTAATTTAGTGTCAAGACAAAATAAATACACCTTAAATGCGTTGTAGACTTTGAAAGAAAATAAAATAGTTTTGAGTTTTTTATTTTTCTACAACAAAAATTATTTCAACACCATATTTTGAGAAAAGATCAAATTTTGCGGTCTCTTTTAAAAAGGCAGAAATGACATATAAACCAAAAAACGATGGAAAAATTTTTATTGATTTTTTTAAGTTTACTATTAAGACGTAAATACAAAAAATAAGGATGGTAGAGATATTGGCTTCTCAATTCAGATCTTTCAATTTGAGACAGTTTTTTCTCTCTTTGGCTTTTGGTTGAAGTACACGCTAAATAGCTAACGACAGTATTAAGAAAATTTATTAGAAATACATTTGGTTAGATCTTTACAGTAATTGTTATCACAATTTAAAGAAAATTTAACAAACTTTAAGAAATATTTAGAAAATTTGAAAAACTGTTATTATTCCGCCAAGACATTGACATGGAAAGTCGAACTTTTGAATTAGAAACACATTTTTTATACAAATTTGACAGTTTATGTATGCATAGAACAAAAATTTTGAGGGAATTTTTACTTTTGAGAAAAACTCAAATTCGACCAACTCAAGAGCTCTTCCAACCACATATCATCACATATCATGTTGTCATATTGATCAAACAGCGGATTTTTTCTCAAAAATTGTATTTCTCTCTTAGAAGGTTGGGAACCGCCTCCATAAGATATATAATTTATATATACATTCTGCATATCAGTGTAACAGTACCTTATGAATGATATAAGTTTCATTCCTCTGGAGTTTTAATCAATACCAAAAAAACGTACGACAAAATTTAATGTTCACGTATTAATATATGGATTGTTCTGCCCCTTCTGTTAGAAATCTATTAGAATGAAGTCTGTAATTTTGAAAAAAAAAAACTTTGAAATTATCATACAGTATTGTACGTTTAAATAACAAAATTGTTTAATTAAAACAAAGTCATTTTCTGCGTGCATGAATTTGAGTGTACATATCTTTGTTCTATTGTACTGTGTACAAACCTAGAACTTAACACAAATATGTTATGTTTTTGGTTATTGTTGCCTCAGGATTGTTCTCAATGAATGATTGACAATACAAATAAAAACAACGAAAACAACAACAATAACAATAACAATAAACGCGAATAATCATTAGCGTTGAATGGAATAATAATTTCCGCACTTTCCGCTTCGAGGAATATTGAAAGAAACAAACACAATTACACACACACACAAATATAGAGCCTTGTAATGACTGCCATATATCACAAAAATATGCCGGTAGCACATAAACACACATACTTACCAGAGCTATTATATGCTAGCTTAAGGATGCATCATGCACTATTAATGCATCATATGGGCAGACCTAGAAGTTTAGTCAAAAATGCTGCAACGTGAGTTAACTAGTTAACTAGTAAACTGGCTTATTTAAATAGTTATGAATACTCAAGCGCAAAAAAAAAAACATTTCCACAAACCAACAATTTCTCGTTATACATGTATGCTTATATAAATACATACATAGCGCGTATGAATGCTTGACGCTGTTTATCCCTTCGCATAAGCTTCGGACATTACACACAACTAACGGATAATTAGTGAAGCCAAAATACAAATACTTTATGAGCTTCCATTGCAATTAACAAGAACATCAAGGGTTCTCTTAGGAGTCTTTGAATTTAAATTGGCAAACCGGATATTAATGCCATCGACATCATGGCTAATTGAAATATTAAATTATTTCTATTTATTAACTTATTACTCAGACTGATTCATGTCACTTTGTAAGTATTCGTAAATCGTTAATCGTATACTTCGTAATTGAAGTTGATATGACCAAACTTTTAAAACTTTTGTACCTTTTTTTTGTAAACTTAAATAAGTCGCATTCTGTACAATGGTGCGCTCAGGTATAGCACGGTTTTAAAGCTATTCCTTTTTGTATACCATCCTTGTTGCGATCCAAAGCATTCTTGATGGAGAAAGGAACACCTGAAATCCTTAGTTCAAATCATAAAAAAGTTTATTCTAGAGTCAACCTTGGGAGAAGGAAAAAAACATCACAATTTAATTCCCTTAAAAATAACCCTTAATAAATAGTAGAAATCATAAAAATTCCGCAGGGATAATCGCCATTGCGAAAAAACCAACAATATCAGCCATTAAGGTCACACTATGGGCCAGCGGACCCAGAATTTGACCAAAAACCAATTCTTGAATTATAACTTAATTCTTATATTTTCGGAATGAAGACATCTTCCAGTTGATTTAAGTAAATTTTTGTGTATTTTGGCTTCCTATTATTCATGATAACAATGCCGAAAGTTCAAAAATTGCCTTGATAATTAGTACTTATGACCATATAGTAATAATTTTTATGCTTATATATCCCTATAGTAAGTTATAAATTGTCAAATTGTCGTCTTATTATTTTAGTTTCTTGTCTTAATATTAGTATTTAACCCTCTAACCGGCCATTCTAAAACACTTGAGTGAGAAAGGTGGTCATTTTTTTATAGGCTCATATTGATTCAAAGAGCTCAGAAATGTGTTCATTCCAAGTTAATATTGCACAGGTAACATGCAGGTAAAGGTTTAATGAAGAGCGCCTCAAGGCGGTCTTGCCGGTTTATGTGTAAAAATGTTGATGTTTCATTTTCGTTGAACACATTTGTTCGTCAATAAATAAACGTGCTGTTTTTGGAATAGAGTCAAAACGATCATTCAAGTTGTTTGCACTCGAAACAGTGGGTCGTACCCTGGTTCACCTTTCTTTTTGCGTTCACTTTCATCACGTTATGATAGATGTTTCTTTAATTGCATGAACTCTTTGGATGATATTGAATTTGCCTTTGGTGCAAATGAATTTCGAGTAGACCAATAACTTTCCAAGTTTGGGTATCTATAAACGCTCATATAAATGAGGATACCAATGAACTTGCATATGTCAACAGAAGAAGCATTGAAATTTGTATTAATATTTCTTCACGTGCTGATCGATTCGTCCCTTCAGCAATCGATTTAACAATATTAGTTGTAAAACAAGTAAAGAAAGTCTCAAGTCGGTCTAGGCCGACTATGAAATACCCTAAACCTACTTTTCCAAAAATAAATAATGTTATTGAAAATAGGTGTGTCCGTGGGCGGACGAAGCTTATATTTTATATGCATTTAAATGTTGATGAAAAATTTACACATCCAAAGTTTTATTCTTATAGCTCACAGTTGAAGACTTTATTGTGCTTTCGCTATGGGAGGTGGGCGTTTTCATAGACGGATTACTCCCAATTTTTGAACTCACCTTAGTTTTAGTATAAAATACATACGTACCAAATTTGGTCTCTCTATGACAAACATAACCTTATTTAATGAGTTTTAAGCTTTTTGGGTTGTATGGGAGGTAGGCGTCTCCGTGGGCGGATGACGTCTATTTTTCAAAACCATGTTTGTTTTCTTTCAAAAAAACATACGTGCCAAATTTTATCTCTAAAGGTTAAACAGAGGTTTACTTATTGCGTTTTCAATTTTTGTGTTGTATGGGAGGTGGGCGTGTCCATGCGTGGATAATACCCATTTTTCGAAGACATCTTTGTGTTTATATAAAACACATACACATCAAATTTTATTGTTGTAGGTTAATTATGAACTAATTTATTCAGTTTTGGTAGGCGTGTCCGAAGGCGGATGTGTCCATTTTTTAAAACTATCTTTTTTTTGTTATAAAAAACATATGTGTCAAATTTTAAAACACATACGTACCATATTTTATAGGTGCAGGTTAAATGAGCTGAGTTATGCAGTTTTAAATTTTTGCGTTGTATGGGAGGCAGGCGTGTCCGTGGGCGGATTCCAAAAATATTCAATATTTCTGTCCGTCTGTGTGTTGTCCGTATACACAGGATTAGAAGAAGGAGTAGAGATAATTGAATGAAACTTGGTACACATGGTCACATGAACCCAAGGATTTGCACTATTGAATATTTTTGGAATCCGCCCACGGACACGCCTGCCTCCCATACAACGCAAAAACTGAAAACTGCATAACTCAGCTCATTTAACCTACACCTATAAAATATGGTACGTATGTGTTTAAAAATTTGACACATATGTTTTTTATAACAAAAAAAAAGATAGTTTTAAAAAATTGGACATCATCCGCCTACGGACACGCCTACCTCCCATACAAAGCTAAAATTGAAAACTGAATAAATTAGTTAATAATTAACCTACAACAATAAAATTTGATGTGTATGTGTTTTATGTAAGCACAAAGATGTCTTCGAAAAATGGGTATTATCCACGCATGGACACGCCCACCTCCCATACAACCCAAAAATTGAAAACGCAATAAATAAACCTCTGTTTAACCTTTAGAGATAAAATTTGGCACGTATGTTTTTTTGAAAGAAAACATACATGGTTTTGAAAAATGGACGTCATTCGCCCACGGACACGCCTACCTCCCATACAACCCAAAAAGCTTAAAACTCATTAAATAAGGTTATGTTTGTCATAGAGAGACCAAATTTGGTACATATGTATTTGAAAAAATAGGCTAAAATCAAGCTCAATAGAGCTCAAAATCTTCTCAGAATATGCTATTCACGTTCGTTAAAATGTTTTTTGACGTCAATTTGTGCTAAATTAGTGTAAACTTGGGCTTGCTTATAAGAAAATTAAAATTATTATTGTTGTTTTTGAACACCAAAAAAATTAGCAACCCAACGACGTAATTCTGTCCGAAGCAATACATACATTCTTTTAAGCATATAACTCTGTGGTCTGAATAAAAGTTAAATTTAATACATTTCTAATATGTTAACTTTTTGTTCACAAAAGCAGAACAGTAACTGCGTTGTTTCGACAAAGGGTTAATTTGTGCCTGATATTGAAAACATCAGTTACATCCGTTTGAATCCCACAAAACAATAATAAAAAGTTGAAAATGACCAACTCAAGCAATTCAAACACGCATTAAACAAGCTAGCAAGCAAGCTAAAAAAAAAAACAAATAATAACCAACAAAGAATAGCAATAATAAGAACAACAAAAACAATAATAATACTAATAATAATAATAAAACTTTTGTTGTTTTCGAAATAATTTGCTCAACTTAAACAACAAGTCAGGCAAAGGCGTCAGCAAAGCGTCGACAAAAGTTTTTTCTCCATTTTTTTTTTGTACGCCTGGGCTGTGCGTATCAACGCAGTACATGAAGTGAGGTTGTGTGTGTGTGAATTTCTGTGCGTGAATGTGTTAGAGCTATGCTTGAAGCTGCATAAAAGTGTTTTGTTTTTTTTTTGTTTTTACACCAAAGAACACCAAAGCAATATTTGAGTGCTAAAAGGAAACAACAAGAACAACACAAAAAAAAAAACAGCGAAACTCATTCCTTTCAATTTGACATTGAAAACTTGGTGAAATTTCAATTTAACGCAGCTCAGCGTGCAAAAAGGATACGGAACATAAAAACGGCTGATTCCATTTCCATTGCATGATGTTTGCACAGTCCTACGGCAGAATTTTACATGATGCGGCAATGTTGAGTGCGATAAGAAAGAGTGGCTGTGTGTGTGTGTGCGAAAGAGAGTGTGTTTGTGTGTGCAAAAAAAAATTCAGCTGAGTTAATTTTTTGGACCATCTGTTTAAAAATTGCCTGCCTCTGAAAATTATCTATTAATATATATGTATGTTTTCATTTTTTTTGCAACAATTTTTTGTCATTTAAGTGAATGGAACCTTTTTCTTTTTTCTGTTTGTCCTCTGTTGTCACAGTTATGCACACACACACCACTATCATAGAAGTTTTCTGCTACGAAAAGCTTTAGTGCCTATGAAACTTTCAATTAATTAAATTGGCTTCATATTTTTGTGATAAAATTGAAGCTCTTGTAGTTTTTACTGACCTTGTCAAGGCAGTTTGCAGAAGTAGATAATATTTTGAGTGATTGTGAATTGATTCAAATATATACAAAAATTTCATACCACATGTCGGATTTCTGTCAGTCTTAAAATGGCTGTTATGGTGAGCAGCCGGGTTAGTTAAAATTCAAAATTATTATCGTGTTTGTAAATCTTATATATTAATACGTGAACATTAAAGTTTGTCGTACGCTTTTTTTGTATTAATTAAAACTCAAAATAAATGAAACTTATATCATTCGAAAGGTTATGTTGCCCAGATTTGCAGAATGTATATATAAATGATATATCTGATATATAAATGATATCTCTGATAAAGGGGGTTCCCAACCTTCTACACTGAGAAAAAAACACATACCTTGCTCCGGTAAAAAATTTTTATATTTTTGATATAGAAATTTTCTCTTTTTCAAATAAAATTTTCTTAAATTAGAATAAATTTTCACATTTTCGAAGAAATATTTCTTTACTTCTAGGAAATGGAAATATTTCAATGTCTCTAATAATGATAAGTATTTTTCTCGCACAAAAATTTCTCATTTATAGAGAAAAATTTATTGAAAATGAAAAACTTTTCTTATATTTTGATAAAAAATTCACTAAGAGAAGTATTATCTTCAATAAAAACAAATCTTTTCTCAAAAATAAAAAGTTTTTTCTCAAAAAACGATATATTTTTCTTTTTCATGGAAGCTTTTTACCATTTTTAGAGAATTTTAAGTATCGAAATTAGAGAATAGCATTCTCTGGAGCAAAGTCTATACCATTTTTTTCTAAATATGATGCCTTTTTTATCATATTCCGATAAGCTTTTTTCTGAGTGTAAGAGAGAAATGAAATTTTTGAGAAAAAGACGCTCTTTGATTAATATGAAATTTAGTTTGGGGGAGAGTTTTTGAGTTGGTCGAATTTGAATTTTTTTTAAAAGTAACAATTTCTTAAAAAAAAATGTAGTTTTATCCATTCGTCAATTGTAAAATTTGAAAAAAAATGTGTTTTGAATTCAAAAATTTGACTTTCCATGTAAATATCTTGGTCGGATTTTAACGGTTTTTCAATTTTTCTAATTTTTTCTAAAATTTTGTTAAATTTTCTTTCAAATGTGATAAAAATTACAGCAAAGTTCTAACCAAAAGTATTTTTAATGAATTTTCTTTATATTGTCGTTGGTTATTTAGCGTGTGTTTCAACCAAATGCCAAGAGAGAGAAAAAAACTGTCTCAAAATGAATGTTCTAAATTCTGAAGCATATATCTGCGGCATCTGTAAATAGATTTCATTTATTTTTTTTTGTATTTAAGTCTTATCAGTTAACTTTAAAAAACTTTTGCAAATACTACCGTTTTTGGTTTGTTTATATTTAAATTATTCCTTTTAAAAAAAGACCAAAAAATTTGATTTATTCTTAAAATATGGGGTAAAAATGATTTTTGTTGTAAAGAAACAAAAACTCAAAATTGCATTTTTGATTTAATTTTAAAGTCTGTACCGAATTTTAGGTGAATTTATTTTGCCTTGACACTTAATTAATAAACTGTACGTGCCATAAAAAAAAATCAAGGCTTCAACCCTATGATTTCATTGACAAAATTAAATTTTTTTAAAATGTTGTTTTTCTGTTTTTGAACAAAATAATAAAATAAAAAAGAATTTTTTTGAAGAATATAGCTTTATATCTCTAATCAATTCAGAGTTATAGCCTCGAACTTATTTTTATCATCTCGCATATAATTATAAATAGGCAATCAATAAATTGGTCGAATTTCGACCCCAGGCTATACTAATAGGGATAAATACCTCTCTTTAAGTGGCTAATTTATGACGGTGAATATTTTCAGGATTATTTTGGAATACTATAAACTACCAGTAAGTTAAATATGCTTTAAAAAAATTAGCTCCGACATTTCTAAATTCTTATTAAAAACAAGCAAAGAAAGTCTTAAGTTGGTCTAGCCCAACTTAAGAATGCCCTAAACCTCCTATAATATTAAATATTTAATTTTTTACTAAAATATACATAAATAGTAAAAATAAATTCTTACTTTTGTAAATTTTTGTAAAAATTTGATGTACACAAATTAGTTTTTATGTAACATACTCGAACAGCAATGCTAGCCAAGTCTCTTAGACTACTCAATATGATCCAATGTACTTTTTGTCTGATCATGATCTCTTGTTTTGCTGTATCAAAGTTAATTTGTTCGTAATGGAAGTTCTGATATCTTCACCTTTCGTTAGCTTTTACGTCTTTGTTTCAATCTTCTTGGAAAGTTCGTCTTGTTATACCGGTGGCAAAACAACTAACTCCAAATTAATCTCATAATTTTAGGCCTATCAGCATCTTATCTTGTCTGGCAAAAGTGTGCGAAGCTTTTATGGCAGATCAAATTGAAAACTATATTGATGGAAACAATTTATTATCTACAATGTATTCCGGTTTTAGGGTTTTTCTCAGTTGAGCCACTGCCACTGTCAAAATATTTGATAATATAAGGTTAATTTTATGATGATTTCTTTGCTTGCTGGATTTTTCGAAAGCATTCGATACAGTCAATCATGAATTGATATGTTGGAAACTTTAGTGTATATTAAAGAGCTGCACGGATGTATTTACAAAACATTCGTGTGTGTTCAAATGTTTATTCTATTCGACTCTCAATTTGAATCACAAAGTTTTGTAAACAAAATTTTTAACGAGTAAAACGAATGCGGTGTCAATCGATTATGGAGTAAAACGAATACGAAGTAAAACGAGTATATATTGTAAAACGAATACAGAGTAAATCAATTATATTAAAATACTTAAGCAAGTTAAAAAAAAACTTCAGTCGAAAGCAGTGCATACACCTTTTTTTCCAAGGAAAGCACGACCATTGAAGCCCTGAGATAAAACACGATGATATTGGCCTCTGTCATCATCCCTTCTAGTTTTGAATGCTATTAATCGGAGATAACATTTTCCAAAAAAGTACGATGTTCGCATTCCCTTATGTGAGGAGTCATGAAGAAATTCGGAGGGTGTTACCCTGGTTGGTGTATAATTTGGATCAGGACGTGCTGGATTTAGATACGGTATGTACAGTTTTAGTACAGTTAGTATAGCGCTATACGCCTCTTCAACAGTTACCTGTCAAATCGGGTTCAAAGAGTCAAAGATGGTGATAAATTTTCCGATTGTAAAATTTTGTATAGTGGTGTACCCTAGCGGTCAGTTTTAAAGCTCGTCAAATATTAATACTTATTTTTAGTCCTACATGGGTTTTAAATTTAAACTTTGAATTGTCGGTTTGTTTTCGTTTTTAAATTTCGTAAACAGCATTAAAAAATACAATTCGCACGCGCAAAAAATTTCTTCCGTAGCTCAGTTGGTTAAGCGGTTGTCGATTTGATTTGGTGAATCGAGTGACCCTGGTTCGATTCTCAGCCTGACCATTTTTTACATTTTTTTATTTTAAAATTGTTCTTATCTTAGATCATTAATTATTTAATGTTAGAATTGAATTGTGCAAAATCTTAATTTTTCTTAATTCTTTTAAAAAATTATAAAAAAAATCATTAATCCAACGATTGTTTCAAAAACTATTCCAAGAGTTTTGCCTATTGCTCTTTTTCCTGCTCTTTCTTAATTATATTTTAGTAACCTTAGAGGTTATGTACATTAGAGCACCCATTAGTGCATTTTTTTTTGATTTTGTTCGCTCCCCGTCCATTTTCGGTTAGATTGAGACCAGAAAATAAGATCTGCAAAAAAAAATGGCTGTCGGTAGAGGAAAAAACCCAGGCCCCCTGGCTATAAGGCCCTAAAACAGGCTAAAAAGGGTGCTTGGCTTAATTACTCTATAACTCTTAAAAAAATAACTTTAGGCTCTTAAGTTGTGAAAACATTTTTATGCACACCAAACATATATATATTTTTTATAGTCAACTTTGACCTTTCATGGCACTTTTCATGGTGCTTTTAGAATCAAAGTTAAAATTTGTAGGCAATGTTTTTTTCTAACGATACTTCTTAAACAGAAGAGGGAGATGTTTCTGAAAAATATGGTTTAAATTTTTCATCAAGTAGAACAAAATGATGTTTTATCTAAAATTTGTGTTTTTTTATATATAATGATATTTGGGGACATGTTCAAGTACTCTTTTTCGCCTGTTTTCCCGAGGAACAATTTGAGTCCGAACAAAAGTGCTCAGGCATAAAAGTACGAAGTAATGAAAAAAGAATCGCACATTTATATCATATATGAAGCCGAATGCAAGCGAGCTCCAGGTTTGCGAAAAGTACTTGATTTTTCAACAGAAATTTGCTCAATTTTTTACTCAAAATTCCCTGAAAAAGTCTTAACTATAATGTACCCGAAACATATCCAACAAGTACCTGGAAAGTTACCTGAAATAGTGTCGTAGTTAGTCTGTATTATGCCAATAAAGTGTTAAATAACGAGCGACTATATTCGGACACAATAAACCGACAAGTGCCCGATTCGGTCTTTACATTGTGTTTGCCCAAGGTGTTCCAAAACTATCACCTTTTTCGGTGCAGAGGTCAGACATTGTTTCTTAGGTCTGTGGCGTAAAATTCGGGAGGCCTGCGTTTTTTCCACTGCCCATACGTTTCGTCGGTGCTCTAATGCACATGATGTATAAGTAATGCCAAAGTGACCTTACAGGTAACGTGTATAAACATATGGCTGGTGTTGTGCTCGGTTAGTGTTACCATCTGCCATGGAGATAATGTACAGGATGCACAAGTATAGCTGAAGTAAATTGATGCAAACAATCCAAATTTGAGATCAGAGTCGAGTCAACACACCGGGGTTTTTTGATACTTGAAGTTAAGCACTAGTAAGATATCTGTTTTGCAACCTTGCACAAGTAATGGCTTAGTAATTTACTGCCCTGAACTTGAATACGAAATCAAAATTGGGCAAACACATCAGAGTTTTGAGATATTTGAGGTAATGCATTGAATAAAATATATGTTTTAGTTACCTGTGAGGCTATGCACACGTTGGGCAAGTAATGTCTTTGTAATTTATTGCTAGAACTAGAATGCGAGATCAGAATCGGGACAATACATCAGGGTTTTGAGATATTTGACGTTATGCACTAGAGAAAATGTGTATTTTTGTTATCTATGAGGTTATGTAGACAACGCACAAGAAATGCCAAAGTAATTTACTGCCCAGAACTCGAATTCGAGGTCGGAATTCGACCAACATATCAGTGTTTTGAGGTATTTGAGGATATGCACTGACAAAATGTATGTTTTTGTTACCTTTGAGGTTAAGTACATGGTGCACGAGAAATGCTATAGTAATTTACTGTTTAGAACTCGAATGCGAGATCAAAATTGCGCCAGCACATCAGGATTTTGAGATATTTGAGGTCATGTACTACACAAAATGTGTGGTTTTGGTACCTTTGAAGTAATGCACACAATGCTAAAGTAACGCCTTAGTAATTTATTGCCCGGAACTCGAATGCGAGATCAGAATTGGCCCAATACATCAGGGTTTTAAGATATTTGAGGTCATGCACAACACAAAATGTGTGGTTTTTCTAACTTTGAGGTAATGTATATGGTGCACAAGCAATAACTTAGTAATTTATTGCCCAGAACTCGAATTCGAGATAAAAATTGGGCCAACACATCAGGGTTTTGAGGTAAAGCCCTGATAAAAATGTGTCTCCTAGCTACCTGTAAGGCTATGCACATGATGCACAAGTAATGGCATAGTAGTTTATTGCCCAGAAATCGAATACGAGACCAAAATTGGGCCAACACACCAGGGTTTTGAGATATTTGAGGTAATGCACTTAAAAAAAATTTGTGTCCTAGTTACCTGTGAGGCTATGCACATGATGCACAAGTAATGCATTAATAATTTATAGCCTGGAACTCAAATGTGAGATCAAAATCGGAAAAGCACGTCAGGGTTTTGAGATATTTGAGGTTATGCACTGGAAAAATGTGTGTTTTTGCAACCTTAAAGGTAATGTACATTAGTGTGTCCAAAAAAAAATTGTTTGTTAAAGTTGCTTGTAAAAGCTTTTGTGGTAAAGTCTTTTTGAGATTTTTTCAAATTTTTTGGCAAAGGTGTGGAGGTCACGTTAATGGGATTTTCATCAAAAATCTGTTTTTAGGAGATTTTTCGAATTTCAAGCATAAATTTGTCAATAACATACATACATTTGCTACGTCTTTTAGTCAACATTTCGTAAAAAAGGTGTTCAAACTTCACTTAAATGTGCATAAATTAGAAATTTTGGCAATTTTTGGGCCATTTAGGTTATATATGTATACTATAGTTTTTAGTAAAATTTTCGAAAATTTTTTAAAAAAGGTTCATAACTATTTCAAATTCTATGAAAATGAAAATATAAAATGATGCAGTTAGAATTTTTTTTTTATTTTTTCTTAGCTTTTAGAACCAAGTGTCAAACCTATTCATTCAAGTCTGCCTTGGTTCGGAAATGGATGGATAGATAAGTAGGAAAGAAAGTGAAATCAAGAGAAAAGTGCAGAATGTTGTATGTGTGGCGGATCGCTATATCAAAATGCGAATTTGAAGCTGAGGCAAGTGTGATGCCTTTACCTCAGCCAATTCGATTAAGCAATCTCATTCCACAAATATCTTTACCACCAACCACAACTTCCAAAGACGTATATTTTGATGTAATTTTAATTTCAGTTGATTAGAAATGAGGAAAGAATTAAGGAAAGGCAAAAGCGTAGAATCATGGAAAGATCGGGATTCGAACCCAGAATCTCTGGGTTGGCAGTCAAGCCAGCTAACCACTGGACTACTGAGGCCCCAAAACAGCTTTATAACTTTTTCAAATTCTATGAAAATTAAAAAAAACGTAATGATGCAGCTAAAAATATGATTAAATTCTATGCAATTTGAAAAAACAAAAAAAAATAAATCTTGATTGTGCTCTTATTTGCTGTGTTGCTTTTTCAAATAAATTGTTTTGAAAACTTTAATTTAAAAAAACAAAAATCAAATTTCTGATAACTTAAACGCTCATAATTTATGCAGTTGATGATATAAAATTGAGACAGTTAACGTAAAGGACGTTTCATTTCCTTTTTTAAAAGCTATTCAAATTGGTAAACTTTTAAGTGATGGATGTCTTAGTTATGCAGTCAAACGTTATGCTAACCATGTTTTTAGTTTTTTGCTTCTAGCTGCTAAAGAGGGGCTACCAGGCCCACACATGCAATTTCTTAATCTCCTCGTCAAGGGAATCAAAAGTCTGGGACACTCCCGGTTTGAATATAATACAATTATTTCCCACGCAGCGTTTTTATTATTTGCAAACATTTGTTAGAGAAAGTTACCAAGAATTTCTTATTAATAATTTCTCAAATATTGACATCTACTCATTCTCTCGTTCGGCTAGACTTCTTCATCATTTTTAAAAGCTTTTAAATTTTTAAAATTAGTAATAAAACCTATTCTTTGGAGATTTGTATATAACTTTTTCCTTAAAATAAATCTTTGCTAAAATTTTTTCTTTAGCTCTTTTGTGTTAACAGCAAGCTAAGCTGCAATTCCCAAGATCAACATTCAGTTCGTCTGCTTGTAACGACTAAGAAAACCTTGTAAGCAAAGTTAAGAAACTTTTTGTGTGTATTTCTCAGAAATATTCATGAAGCCAATTAAGAAAAGCTATAGAAAAAAAAAAAATAAAAACAAAATAATAACGCAAATTGAACGTGCTTATGAAGTTATTAGCAAGTTTTAACATTACATAAGCAAGAAAAATTTGAAGAAATTTGAGGGGGGAACAAAAAAAAAAATCTGAATAAAATTGTGAAGACAGCTGAAAATACAGACGAGCTTTAGCAGAGAAGTAATGAATTTTTGATTGCATAGAATTTATATTGTATAAAATATTGTGAAAACATAGCATGTGCAAAGCTTAGCCAAGCAGCAAACCTTAAAGTTGACTTGATTTTTTTTAATATGTTGCCGTTGCCATAAAGCAAACCTGCTTTATTGCCCGATAAAAGTGCATTTTTGTGGTAATATAAATTTACTGTCGCCAGCTGGTAAACCATATGAAAAGAAAGCACCAATAGTCAAATAGTTTGCTGCATTGAAAACATCTAAAACCAACTCGCAACAATAGCAGCCAAAACTGCTGATGCTGACTCTATTCATATTTTATATGTAGCACAGCGCCTAAAAGCATTACTTGTTTTATACAATAAATTTTATATGGCTTGAAATTACATTTCAAACTTGAAATGGAATTATTGCGCAAAAGCACAAGTCAGCCTTACAATTTTCGTAGCATATTTCTAGGGGCAATACAATTGCTTCTTCCATCTAGTAACAGATATTGCAGTAAAAGCCTTTCTTCACCGTTTTGTTTTTTTGCTTGCCAAGAAACTGCCTGTATAGGCCATAATCAATGACAGCTTTATCTTTGCTTTTACACATTGCCATTGTATTTATGCATATGTATGTGTGTGTGTCTGTTTTATGGTTATCGTTGTCGCTGCTCACTGTCATTGTCATTGCCGCTTGATTTCTCTATTCAATAGCTTTATTCTGTGTCCAATTTTCCACAAATTGAATTCAATGCGCTCAAATAGCATAAATGACAGTTAGTGTCTTGATGTTTGTGTGTGTGTGTGTGTGTGTGTGCTTGTATATATATGTATGCATATGTTTGCTTGTAATTTTGCTTGAACTCAGGGCTAGTGCAATTGTCCGTCTGCACATCTTTGTTGCCTTTAGCTCTTAGTTTGAGCTTCTTCGGAATTCATTAAAAGAAATGTTGAACATGTCTGTGTGTGTGTTTTTATTTTATTGCTTGTTCTTGCTGGCTTAACTATGCCTGCTGCCCTATTGGCCAAGTTAATGAATTTCGTAAGCTCTAATGGAAAGTAAGAATTTCTTCTTGTTATTATCAAATAATGCCAAGAAGCCGAAAATATAAGTTGATAGAATCAATACCAAATGTGAGCTGTGTGTTAGAGTGTATGAGTGTGTTGGATTCCTTTCACTGCTTGCATTTCATTAAAGTTTTTCTCTTATTTTTTTGGCCATTTTTCTTTCACACACACACACACACACATACAAGCATATTTCTACACATACATATTTCAGTAGATATAGCAAAGTGTAAGAAAATTGTTCGTCTGTAAGTCTTTTGTTTTTTTTTTTTTTTGCAAGAGTGCTAAACGCTGACAAGTGCACGATTAATGGGGTTGGGGGTTGGTGTGTGTGGTGAGATTGTATGAAGTGAGTTATATTGGTAGAAGCCATAAAAGTAGAAAAAAGTATTCGTACAGCAACAATGAAACAGTTTTATTATTTTTTTTTAATATAATTTCTAACTCAATAAATGCTGAATCTTTGAAATTAAAAATAAGTAAGTAAGGAAAAAAATTATATTATTGAAAATGGGCGTGTCCGTGGGCAGATGAAGCCTTTATTTTATATGCATTTAAATGTTGACGAAAAATTTACACATACCAAGTTTTATAACTGTAGCTCTCAGTTAATGCCTTTATTTAGCTTTCGCTATGGGAGGTGGGCGTGGTAATGGACGGATTACTCCTAATTTTTGTACACACCTTAGTATTGGTATAAAATACATACATACCATATTTGATCTCTCTATGACAAACCGTGGCATACAGGTTAAGTGTGTGGCTTAGCATGCTCGGAGCCCGATTTCGATTCTCAGTCGCGGCAAAAAGTTTTTTCAATAAAAAATTTTTTCTGATCATTCACCAACTCTCTGCAGACAATGGCAAACCTCGGAGAGTAAAAAATGCCATGTAAAGCTTCTTCACTCAGAAAAATATCAACTGTAATATTAACAGTCGGCCACTGTTATTTAACAACACTGTTCGATTAAATGATTTGCGTTTAAGTAAACAATTTTCTTTGTTGAATTAACGTTTCAAAGTATTTTTGTGTTGTTAAAATTATCTGTTGAAATATTTTTGTTGTTGAATTGTCTATTTTTCCTAAGCAATAGTTTTTAGATGTGTTTTGCTATATTTATATTATCGTTGCCAATAGCTCAGTGGAAGTGCACTAGACTGTCATGCGGGAAGACGTGGGTTCGAACCCTAGCTGTGTAAGTATCAATAATTGTAATTCAATAATTGAAATAATAATAATTATGTTTCATTAATTGTTTGGTCAAAAATAACCTTCAAAATAAAATGCTTACAATCTTGCAAAACAAAAATTGCAAATTTCATTTTTTATTTAAAAAAAAAAATATTTTAAATAAAAAAAAAAAAAAAATTGGCCTTGCCGGATTTGAACCGCGGACAGTCGAGTACTAGACGCACACGTTAGCACACTCGGCCATACATGAACTTTCAAACCAGTGATCAAATTTCAATAAATAAGTTTTTATACGGGTTTCGTGTTCCATAGACCAACAGTCAATCGACTGTTGATTTGAAAGTTTCATTTGTTGGATGGTATTTAACAGTGAAATATGTTATTTCAACCCATGATTTGTTTGATACAACAGCATTTTTTCCCTGAGTGTTGAGAACATGAACTTTAGCCGTTCGGAGTCGGCATAAAACATGTAAGTCCAGTTCTCGGTCAATTGTGTGCAAACATTTTATAACACACACAACACAATTGATCATAAGAAGCTCGGTTAAAATCCTTTCAAGGGCTAAAATGGCCAATTTGTTTTTTTTTATGACAAGCATAATCTTATTTATTCAGTTTTAAACTTTTTGGGTTGTATGAGAGGTAGGCTTGTCCGTGGGCGGATGATGTCCATTTTTCAAAACCATATTTGTTTTGTCATAAAAAACACATGTGGCAAATTTTATCTTTATAGGTTAAACAGAGGCTTATTTCTTGCGTTTTCAAATTTTGGGTTGTGTGGGAGGTGTCCGTCAGCGGATGACACCCATATTTCGAAGACATCTTTGTGTTGGTACAAAACACATACACAACAAAATTTTTTTTTTAATGAGCTTATTTATGTTTATATAGTTTTCAATTTTTGCGTTGTATGGGAGGTAGGCGTGTCCGTGGGCGGTCGATGTTTCTTTTTCAAAAGCATCTTTGTTTTGTTATAAAAAACATATGTGCCAAATTCTAGCTCTGTAGGTTAAACAGAGGCTTACTTATTGTGTTTTCAATTTGTAGCTTATATGGGAGGTGGGCGTGTCCGACAGCGGATGATACCCATTTTTCGAAGACATCTTTTTGTTGATACAAAACACATACATACCAAATATTATTATTGTAGGCTAATTATAAGCTTATTTATGCAGTTTTCAATTTTTGCGTTGTATGGGAGGTAGGCGTGTCCATGGGCGGATTCCAAAAATATTCAATAGTGCAGATCCTTGGACCCATATGACCATGTGTACCAATTGTTTCATTCGATTATCTCAAGTCCTTCTACTTATCCTGTGTTTACGGACAACACACAGACGGACGGACGGACGGACATGAATAGCTCGACTCACGAGGTGACGCTGATCAAGAATATATATACTTTTCTGTACCGGACTCGCTTCGTTATATGCGTTACAAACGTTTGCACAAAGTAAATATACCCTGACCTTTCAGGTTTAGGGTATAAAAATAGCCGGTGCGCTCTTGCTCCGCACTTTGTTGTGTTCATAACTCATAAAATGGTTCATAACTGTTTTCCCTACGCCTATTTATATATAGATATGCAGAATAAGCGAGATTGTTAAAAAATAAGTTTGAGGCTATAACTTTTAATTGATTGGAGATATTCTTTGGATTTCTTTCAATGAAATTATTTTTGAAAAAATAGAAAAAACATTTAAAAAAAATTTAATTTTGTTAAAAAATATCATAGGGTACCCTAGATAATTGATGGGCATGAACAATGTATTAATTTAGGGTCAAGACAAAATAAATTCTCTTGATATTGAAACAAAATCTAAAACACATATTTGAGTTTTTCTTTAATGGCTTAATTTAATATAATATTAAAAATAAATATAAATATAAGCAAAATTGTAACACTTAAATTTTTTTAAAATTTTTTAAGTTAACTGATGTTAAATACAAAAAAGAAATAAATTAAATTTTTTCAAAGATGGTGGTGATATTGTATTCCCAATTTATAACATACAATTTGAGAAAGTTTTTTCTCTCCTTGGCATGTGGTTGAAATACACGCAAATAACAAACTATAATAATAAAAAAATTCATGCAAAATACTTTTGATTAGAACTTTACACTGATTGTTATCACATTTAAAAGAAAATTTAACAAACTTTAAGAAATAATTAGAAAAATTTAAAAACCCTTAAAATTTGACCCAGATATTGACACAAAAATTCTAAATTTTGAATTCAAAACACATTCTTTTAAAAATTCAACAATTTTAAATGCACAAAATTTTTTAGAGAATTTTTTACTTTTGATATTAAACTCAAATTCGAACAACTCGAGAGCTCTCTTCTCATCAAATTCCATATTGATCAAAGAGCGGTTTTTTTCTGAAAAAATGAAGTACTCTCTTAGAAGGTTGGGAACCCACTCCATCTGATATGTATTATTTATATATAAATGCCGTCATTTTTGGCAAACGTTTGAATTGTTGTCATAATAATAGTCAGTTGCGGGAAACGCGTTATTTAGTTGCAAGAAATTAATTTCGTTTGCCACAAACGTAATATTTTTAAACTGCAGCAACCGAAAAATTTTTCGGCAAGTATAAATGTTCTCTAGACTTGCGTTAAAAGCGTCCTTGACAGCATGTTCCTTTTCCTTCGTCAGGAAGAGTGCAAAAATTAGGCTTACTTTGAAGAATTTCGCCTCAATACAGATTGTGGCCAGCCTTTCGTTCACAGGTGTGAACTGTTAATCGGGTTGCGCTGTTTAGGGCTTATGACAAAATTCTCCGCTCATTTAAATCTCTCTTAAACCAGCCTTGTCTTCCTCAAAGCATTTGCTGGATGGCAATGATATCAGTGTTTGTTTGCACGAGGGTTTCCGCCAATTGGACAGAGGCACCTTCCTTATAAAGAATCCGAACATTCCAGTTGCATATCCATAAATCATTGTCTGTTTGCGGTGGTCGCCAAAGTAGTTAGAGTACACATGCGAGGTATGGGTGGTATAGTTGTTGGGAACTAATTCCTGCACTCATTCCATATTAAAAGTCTTGTTGAAACTTCCCAATACAGACAGAAAAAATGGGCTAAAACCAAGCTCAAAGCGTTCTTAACTGAAATCAGCTCAATAGAGCTCAAAATCATCTTAAAATAAGGTCTTGTAGAAACGTTCGCAATTTATGCCAGAAATTGGGCTAGAAGTTTTTTTCAACTATCTTCAATTATCAACTGAACGGTGTAGTTCTCAGTTGGTTACTGTTTCTGTTGGAATAAAAGTGTATAAAAGTGCAGAAAATAAATTCAAAAATTATATTTTCCTGCCCGACTTGGATCAGATCAGATAAGTGCTGTCACTTTACCAAAATTGTGGTAGATCTATCACTTTTTTCAACGTTCTTGTCTTCTACCACTTTTACCACCCACTATTTATCTTTTTCCAAAATCTACCACTACTTCGTTTCCGTCATAATTTTTCGCATTTAAACATAACAATTTCAAGTTTTTGTTTCTATAACTTAAATATTCTTGGAACATTTTGCCGAGACGGGGTAATTTTTTAAATGTGAGATTAAATTTAAAAAAAATTTTATTTAGATTAAATAAATTTTAAAACTATCTTAAAAATTCATGAAAAACAAAAAATTATTAAAATATTTTTTTCAATTCTTTTTCAATTCTTCAAGTATTTTTAAGAATTTGGCAGATCACGAAAACTCTAGCTAAGTCTCACCTCTTATTCCTGGGGGGAATCTAGCCGTATCAATAATATCTGTATCCTCCATTCAGAATCTGAAGTCAGAAAAGTTTTGAAACGCTTCTTTTTGCCATCTGAGCCAAAATAAAATTTCATCCTCTCGCGCTTGCTAATTACCGTCCGAAAAATTAATATCTCGTTTATTGCCAAAAGAAGCTTCGCAGATTCTTGCCTTTCGAATCATAATCATTGCATTTTCATACAAAACAAATATATGACGTTTGGATACGAAGAGTCATGATCTCCGAATCTAAGAGTATGTGACAGGAAGCTATGAGATGATCATTTTTTCTAGTGGGTTGAGCATGTGAGCTAGCCCATGTTCTTGGAGAAAATGGCGGAAGACCATTTCTATAACCTTAATTTTTATGAGATTTTAGCAACTAAATCAAATTTTTTGTAGAAGAAAAAATCAACCACTATTTGTCTTAATCTAACACTCTTTTGGAGCAAATTCTTTCACTATTTAAAATTTTCATGTGAAAGCACTGGATAAAGCGAATATATATTTTTAAGAGTTTGTAACTACTTTAATGCCATTAATTTTGCTACATCTTTGAGAACATGAACATTAGTCGTTCGAAGTCGGGTTAAAACATGTAGTTCCAGTTCTTTATCAATTGTATACAAACATTTTACAACACACATGACATTGGCGGTTTTTTTAAATCGATTTTTTTTTTATAATTTTGTATTTCTTAAGATAAACGACAAAATTTCATGGACAAATTCCTACGGGTTCAAAAGTTACAGCCGGATTAGTGAGAGCGCATTTTTATTTTCCTTGCATTTTTCTTTGTTCACAAACTTTGAACGCGTTTATCTCGAAACCATGTTTTTCGTACTGGTTGTGGCACTAGCGGGTTCATTTTTTGAGGAAATTTTGTGAAGTGAAACTTCTTTGGCGGCGAGTGAAATTTCAAGGTCCTTTTTCGTGACGCTAGGCTAACGTTTTCAATTCATATGAAAATTAAAAAAAAAATACTGCCGCTGCCGAGAATTGAACCCCGAACATTGTTGCTTATGAGCCGGAATCTATACGTTTACACCACGTAGGCACATGATAAATACCCAAACAAAATATAATTAAAACTGAAAGCGTAACAAAATGAAAATAACATAATTAACATTAACATTAGATTAACATTAACATTACATTATTAACATAACCGTAACATTAATTTTCATCCTACAAGCATGCACGGAAAGAAAAAAAATAGAAAAATAGCTAAAACAGGAGCAGAACGCGTTCGTGAATATAGAGAGCGAATTAGAGCTCTTAAGAATACAGCCGCAGCTGGGTCTGCAACTAATGATGAAGGTAAGGTGGTTGCAACAACGGCTGAGTTTTAAAATGCATTTTTACGAAACATTAGTGTATTTTGGTGAATTTACAAAGAACCAATCCCCAAAAAACATACTGATGCATCTCAACAAAATTTTAAAGCCAACAGGCCCTCTATCAACATAGCAATTATTATGATCAGGAAGCAGGAGGTAATAATGAACAAGATTTGCCTCTGCTTTCGGAGGCTCCTTCATAGAGTACTATGCAAATGCAATCCAGCATTCAAAAAGTAACAATGTTGAGAAGACATTCGAAAGCAACTAAAACACCAACTGAACTAAAACAAGAACCGAAAATAACTGTTATTTTACAATTTTCAAACGAAAAAAATTGTCGAACGACTTTTTCAAATATACCATTATGTTACAAATGTCCTCAGTTCCCACGAATATTAAGTCGGTTTTAAATTTGAAACTGATTCTTTAAAAGTTAATTTCTTGCCTAGTATATTTCGAGGAAAAATAAAGGTTACTTTGACTTTTATTTTATCGGTCAAAAATAGCAGTTATTTTGTGACTTTAATTTTTTCGGTCAAAAATATCAAGCAATTTGTGTTTTCTTAAAGGCCGCTTGACAGATTGAACTGTTGACACCATGTATAAAATGTCTCACCGATGAAATGAAAATAATAATATCAAAATTTTTTTATCGGTAAAATGACTTGAACAAATATAAATTACCTGATATTTTTACCGCAAAAATAAACGGCAGAAAATAACTGTTATTTTTGCCCAAAAAACTATAAGGCACAAAAAACTGTTATTTTTGTCGGAGAAAATAAAAATTAAGAGATAAAAGTTAATATGTGACACTTTCGACAAAAACCATATTCGGTACGGTCCCTGGATGCAAATATTGAATCAACAAATTATTATTCCATTTCGTATTGATTGAATTTCTTTTCAGATACTTTCTCTCTCTATTTCACACTAAAATCTCTCTTATTTCTTACTGTTAAAGAAGTTTCACTTCTGCCACGTGTACGTTGCTACACGCGAGTTTTTTTTTTTTTTTGTATTTTTTTAAACTTGATTCGCTATCGTATGACACGAGCTTTTTTTTAAAATTTTTTTCAATTTTTTATAAATTTTTAAAGTTAATATTATTTTCGAAAAAAACGCACTTTCAAATTTGGAACATCACCAAAAATTGAAAAAAGTTAAAAAAAAACTCCTGTCATACGATAACCAATTTTGTTAAAATTTAAAAAAGTTATTTTTTTTTTCCAGATCGGACAATTTTTGCAATTCCCAGCGCTGCAACAACCACGAGGACCCGTTTTTTTCTCTGGAGTGAAAAATATATTTGTTTGAATTTTTATACCCTAAACCTGAAAGGTCAGGGTATATTAACTTTGTGCAAACGTTTGTAACGCATAGAACGAATCGAGTCCGGTATAGAAAAGTATATATATTCTTGATCAGCGTCACCACGTGAGTCGAGCTATCTATGTCCGTCCGTCCGTCCGTCTGTGTGTTGTCCGTATACACAGGATAAGAAGAAGGAGTTGAGATAATTGAATGAAACATGGTACACATGGTCACATGTAACCAAGGATCTGCACTATTGAATATTTTTGGAATCCGCCCACGGACACGCCTACCTCACATACAACGCAAAAAAATTTAAATTTAAAACTGCATAACTCAGCTCATAATAAGTCTACAACAATAAAATTTGGTATGTGTGTGACTTATATCAACACAAAGATGTCTTTGAAAAATGGACGTCATCCGCTTACGGACACGCCCACCTCCCATACAACCCAAAAATTGAAAACGCAATAAATAAGCCTCTGTTTAACCTAAAGAGCTAAAATTTGGCACGTATGTTTTTTGTAACAAAAAAAAGATGGTTTTGAAAAATGGACATCGTCCGCCCACGGACACGCCTACTTCCCATACAACGCGAAAATTGAAAACTGCATAGCTCAGCTCATAATTAGCCTACAACAATAAAATTTGATATGTATGTGTTTCATACCAACACAAATATGTCTTCGGAAAATGGACGTCATCCGATCACGGACACGCCTACCTCCCATACAACCCAAAAATTGAAAACGCAATAAATAAGCATGTGTTTAACCTACAGAGCTAAAATTTGGCACGTATGTTTTTTATGACAAGACAAAATTGTTTGGAAAAATAGACTTCATCCGCCCACGGACACGCCCATTTACAATAAATTTTTTTTTTTTTTTGGAAAGTGGGTTTAGGGTATTTCATAGTCGGCCTAGACCGACTTTAGACTTTCTTACTCGTTTTTCTTGTAATTTGTTCAATTCTTTACAGCAATAAAAAAAATTTTGGAAAAATGTTTGTTTTTGACTGAGTTATGAATTTTTTAAAAAAGGTCTGTTTTCTCTTCCGCGAATGTTATGTTCCCTCCTTAATATAATAACAACAACAACTGCAATACCATAAGAAAAAACGAAATGCACACCATAAATATTTTTTACACACATACTCTCTTTATTCAAAAGATTGTGTTGCACAAATTGGTATTAAAACATAGCGCCAACAGATGTGGCACACACAGCACAGGGATTTAATCAGCGTAGGTGACACACGTACCAAGCATTGGTTTTCTTTTTTTTTTTTCCTCAAGCGTTGTCGTTTTCATTTGCTCCCTGTTTGGAAATGTCGCTGTTTGTGGCATTCAACAACTTTATATAAAAAAATTTGCTCTCGAAAATAATAATACACGTGATGTTAAAGTTTAAATGCATTTTGACAGGTATTTGTTAAAATACACATGCACGCACATAAACACTTACACACCATCGCCATCAGCACCAATACCACTACAACACCATTGCATTCTAGCACATATATGTACAAGCCAAGCTGTTGCCACAGAATTTTTCACTTAAGTGCGATTCGATGTCATTGGGTGGTTCGGTGCATTCGTTTGTTGGTATGTGTCAGCTTTATACACACGTCTTCACACTCTGTTTGTGCTTCTTTGCCATAGTTTTCGTTGTTGTACTTGGATGATATATTTTACAAGAAGGTCTGGCAAAGAGTTTGCATGGCAAACCTAATCGAATTTTCAACTGAGTGCGTGACGTCAATTTTCAAGCAGTTGATGTCGTCAGTGGGTTTGAGTGCATGTGTGTGTGTGTGTGAGTGTGTGTGTGCGTTTATGATTGAAGTTATGTTGGATCGCTTGTGTTTGTCTTCATAAAGTGAGTGCATTAAATGCAATTTTCTTTGAGTTGTCATTCAATTTTCTAAATATAGTTAAATAATCAAATGAAAAGTTTGGTGTTTGCATAGAAAATACATTTTTTTTTACAATAACAAAATGTCAGAATTTTTTTATGAAAATGTTGATGACAAGCTGAAGAAAGTAGGGTTCAACATTTTGGTTATATCTGGCCTGCAGTGTTACTTAGAATAAACGGAAGTACCACCTTGACTGGCACTTTTCTAGACAAAAATCGATGAGTTGAAATTTTAATACAATTTATTTACTTTACATACATTCTGCATTTTTCACATTTCATTTGAATTTTCTCGTTTTTCAGTCAATTTCTACCATTTTCCCTTTTAGGTCAAAAATTCCCACAAAACGGAGAAAAAAATGCCTCTGCTGGCAGAACTGCACATTAAATAAATTCTGCATGCATAGAAAACCGGTTCTATATCAGACTGTGTCATGTTTGTCACTTCGTGTTTAAGCTGATGCTTGCAATATTCGTTGCACTGCTCGGTTTGCTTGTATTTTTTTTCACTTACACAGCAACAGACAAATGCCATGAGGCTAAAGCGTTCAACTCTTGCGAGTGGGTTGCGATGATTTACGGTTCAAACCACGGTGATGGTAGATTAATACCATCAATAAAGAGTCAGTGTTTCAGACTTCGCGCAAGCAAATCACAGAATGAGGCTTAAAAAGGCTTCTTTTTACAATCAAAGCTTGCCATTATTAATAAAAACATGACTTTGAATGCAAATTATCTAGTTTTTTCGCATGAGCAAAGGATCCTTTATATTAAAGTTAAGATTTGAGTGAACATCAAAGTTGAGTGATTTTTGTAAATCAATTTGCATGTCATACAAGCACGAAAATATTTGCCTTAATTGCATTTTCCATCAATTTATAATATTAGCATGTCACAAATTTCATAAACTATAATATTTAAATAAATATAAAATTCTAAAAATCACGTTGGTAGTTTTCTTTGTGTTTTTTTTTTTTTTTTAGTTTGTTTAGTTATCATGTGAAAATTGACAGTTCAATTAATATGCAAACCAAAGCAGTGCATTCTGCCAGCAACTAACATATACCGTGTATTCCACAAACATATTAAAAAAACACAAAAGCAAAAAAAAAAAAACAAATGGCGTACATGTTGCACAGATTCATTTGTATTCATGAAATTGCATAAGAAAAAAATTAAAGCAAAAAAGTTACAAAAAAACATATAAGGAAACTCTATAGGCGGTCTAGGTCGACTTTGAAATATCCTAAACCTGCCTTTTCAAAATACAAAAATAGCATTGAAAATGGGCGTATCCGTGGGCGGATGAAGCCCATATTTTAAATGCATTTTAATTTGGATGAAAAATTTATACAAAACAAGTTTTATTCCTGTAGCCCACACGTAGTATAAAAAACATACGTAAAAAAATTGTTATCCCTGTTGGTTAAACATAAGTTTATTTATTGAGTTTAAAATTTTTGGGTTGTTTTTGAGGTGGGCGTGTCCGTGGGCGGATGACATCCATTTTTCGAAGACATCTTTGTTTTGATATCAAATACATACGTACAAAAGTTTATTGTTTAAGCTTAGTTGAGCTTATTTATGCAGTTTTCAATTTTTCACTGTATGGGAGGTAGGCGTGTCTGTGGGCGGATTCCAACGTATTCAATAATGCAGATTCTTGGATTAATTTGAACATGTGTAACCGGTTAAATGCAATCATCTCAATTCCTTATTAGCCTATGTTGTCGGACAACACACTGGCGGACGGACGGACACACAGTGCATTGATCCCATAAAAAATTGGTACAAAAATGGAAGGAGTGCTCCTATGATGACGCGATTTTGTGTACTTAGTTAGTTTAAGCTAATTAAAAAAATAATGTAAAAATGGTTGAAATCAGTCAGTACCTAGGGGTACCTCCTTTGGACCTATATTAATTTTTTACATCCTTTTGTATGGCAGGTACATACAAAAGTTGGCCGATCTTAACAAAATTTGGTCAAAAGGCTAGAAAATTAGAGAAATAGATGTGCATTGAAAATAGTTGAAATTGCTATGACCTTAGGGGTACCTCCCTTGGACCTATATTAAATTTTAACATCATTCTGTATGAGAGAACATACAAAAGTTGGCCGATCTTAACAAAATTTGGTCAAAAGGCTAGACAATTAGAGAAATAGATGTGTATTGAAAATGGTTGAAATTGCTATGACTTTAGGGGTACCTCCCTTAGACTTTTTACATCATTTTGCATGGGAGGTACATCTTTTACTCATTTATATCCCCATTTGTGCTAATCAAAAAATCCTCTTTTAGGAAAACTTTATTTTATTTACAAAAGAAAATTAAAATTGGTAACTTATTTTTTTTTAACAATATGTGAATTGAAAAAGTAAAAAATTAACTAGTGTACAATAAAAGAAAAATTCATATCGCTACTGACTTTCATCGCCACTGACTTCTTCATCAGAATCACTACAAACAATATAAGAATCATCAACTAATATAATAAACTGATTTGATATTGATTTGATCGTTCTTTTGGATGCTAAGATAGAATCAGATGTCAGCAACAATATTTTCATTTAATCCGTATAGACTTAATCCTCGTGCATTTACGGGAATGGTTAAGTCGATTTTTTCTAAACTCCTTGTGCATTGCTTCCAATGCCTCTTCAGACAATGTTCCAACTGGCAAAGAAAAATTTTTTTTTTCGCAATTTCGCAATTTTAAGTCACTTTTTTATACTTCTATAACTTTCTTGTTATTGAAAAAGGGCAGATAATATTTTGGAAGTCAAAAGATAATACTTTATATAAAATTACAAAAAAGTTTTATCAAAAACAAAGAATAAGTTTTTTCGTAATTCCTTTTTGAATTGTGCCAAATTTGGAATATTTTTCCATACAAATTTGTATATTTTTCGAAAAAGTCACTTTTTTTAACTTCTTGAACTTTCTTATTTATGAAAAGGGGCAGATAATATTTTTGAGGCCAAAGGTTAATAACTCAAGTACAATTACAAAAAAGTTTCGCTAAAATGCAAGAATCCTTTTGTTTTGTTCTAGTGTATCAAAAATCTAGCAAATTTTTGAGCTTTTATGTTTTTTTTTTTAAAGAACATGTTTTTTTACAAAAAAATACATGCTCAAAAAAAGTACCTTTAGTATCAAAATACATTTTAAAATAATAGCCTTTACTGATTTTTCAGAAAAAACAAGCTTAATTTTTGAAAATATTAACTCAATTTTAAACTACTTCATTTCACATCAAGTAAGGATGTGTAGTATAAATAAATAGCTCTTGTTTAATATAAGAATATTTTAAAAATCGTTTAAATTTTATATAAAGTAATAATATGGTTTAATATTGTTTTAAAAAAAAAAACGAACAATATATTTTTTCCTATTTTCGTGCCATTTCTATGCATTGTGGGACAGGACCAATTTGACTCACAAGCTTAGATTCTTTATATTTTGCTATACCGGACTCACTTATTTTTAGGTGTGTTACAAACGTTAGTACAAAGTTAATATACCCTGACCTTAAATGTTTAGGGCATAATAATACCAACGTTTGCCGCACATGTGCTGCGAATTTGAGCAACGAGATCATCAAATCGCGTGCAACTCATTTGACTCAAGTGCAGCAGCACACTTTATAACATTGCTCCGCAAATGATATGACAGCCACCAATATTAAGCATTATTTTTATCATCATCATAATCATCATCATCATCATCATCATCATCATCATCATCATCATCATCATCATTATTATTATTCTCGACTTGCTTGCTTCATTCAATATTTCCAGTTGTTGCCACCACAGTGTCATTCATGCGTTCTGTGGCCACATTTTCGCCATTGATTTCTCATTTTATGAATTGACCCGTTTTTTTTGGCACTGTCAAAATGGCGTCGTTGTTGAAATAATTTTTTCATTTTATTTACTCTTTAAGAGTATGTCAACCGCATTGTGTTCATTTCATAATTCAAATTAAGTTGACGCTATTGAAAGGTTAAAAAAAAATGTGAAGATAAATATTGCAATTTTGTGGTTACACAAGGAGAAACAAAAAAAAAATTAAACATGTCATGCAAACGGAAATGACAGACAGTACGTAAAAGGAAACTTGTTTTTTTTCAATGGTAAATATATGACTCTATTTTTTTTTTTTTTTGTAAGCAACAAAAGTTAACAGTTATAAAATATTGCTTTTAAAAATTTATAGCGTTGGGTGTAGTAAGATTTAAGGAGCTAACATGCAACTCTTGTAGAAAGTATAGATTAAAGAGAAAAAGCTTATCTTAAGCTAGTGTTTAATATTTTCATTAGTCTTTTTAAGATCATAAAATTATCTGAATTCAGATTTATCTGCGCTAAATCGGCTAATTGATATAGTTTTACGTCTTATGTCACGAGACCAAAAGAGATTTACTTACACTGAAAATAAAAATTATGTTTATGCTCTTTAAAAGCTTACAAACATTTTGAATTCACTTATTATGTGTACTTGTACCATTAGCGCAAGCTAAAGGAGGGTTTCAGGGTTTAAACCTCCCTCCCCAAATTATTGTAGTACCAAACAAAATAGAATACAATCAAAGTGAGTCACATCAAAAGTAATCACACATCTTATTTAAGCGAGTGAAAACCCCGAATAAATATTTCAATTCTTTTATTTTTGATTCATAATATCTGGTTGTTGTTTAATTCCTGTAAAGTTCTCATTATGTTGAGAGGTTGTTGATAATACTTCAATTTGAGTAGTCTTTTCAACTTTTAGCATGGAACCCACTAAGCCGACTGAAATATTTGGGAATAACATAATTAAAAAAAAAGACAAAATAATTAGAGGACAATCGGTTGAGTCCACCGCCACAAAAATAATTAAAGAAATTCCCTCTGAAATTGTCATTGTTCATCCTTTTTTTAAACCATCCTTTCATGTGATTCAGTAAAAACATAATTCCGATTGATTTCCGAAACTGGAGATAAATTCACAATTCATCATTTTATTTCATACTTTTCCGAATCTGTTTCATAAAAATTTGACTAAATTGTCAAATATTAGCCGATTTTAAGAAATAAGGCCTTATTAGAAAAAAATGTTGGTTTGGGTTTTCTTCTGTTCAGCCGTTTATATCCAGTGATATATTTAAATTATTCCAATAAGCATGAATAAGCAAATGCTGACTTCTATCGAAATAATATCTTTTTTAATGATAGGTTTTCACGACACTTCTCCAAGGAGGGATTTTCATGAAACAGATTTTTTTAAATCCAATGAAAATAATGAATTATAAAATATTTTCCACTAGTTTCGAAATTCAATCGGAATTATTTTAGTACCTTATCAAGTGCCTTCACTGGATACTTTATTCCCCACAAAAAATTTGGGTTAGTATGTAAGTTTTTAAAAAATGACGATACAAAATACCAATTTTGAAGGAAATTTCATGGATTATTTAGGTGGTGAACCGTTGCACGAACAGTGACGGCAGAGTTAAACAATTTTATTTTTATTAGGCCTGAGATCAAATTTTGACATCGTACAAGATTCCGTTGTTCGATATTGACTGAAATACTTCAGTTAATATAAAGGGTGATTTTTTAAGCGTTTGGTTTTTTAAAAACAAAATAGAAAAAAAAACAAACAGAAAATTTGCAACAACTCACGAGTAAAATTTTTAGTTGGAGCGATACATCAATGTCTAAAATTTACTTTTTTAAAATTATTTCATGAATCCGTCCATCATGTAAGTTACGTTCATTTTACTTTTTCCAGTATTTCGGCTGGTATCTCATAAATGGCATTTGTAATGTTGTTTCCAGGGGTGCAATTGTGGCTGGTTTTTCTCTGTATATAGGAGACTTCACGTAGTCTAACCAAAAATAGACTAGTTGGGTAAAACCGCATGATCTTGGTGGCCATTGACTGCTCCAAAACGTGAGCAATTAACAATTAGTTCAACTTTTCCATTTTGGGTGCTCCATTAAATATACTTTGCTCTATTGGCTAAAACGTTGCGGTTTTCATTATTTTTAAAAAGCACGGCAGCTCTTAAACTGCCTCTTTTTTTAATTTACCAAATTCGGCTATTAATTTTGTTGACGTACCCAATGAGCCAAAAATGAACTTCGTCACTGAAGACAATTTTTGGATAAAAAAGTGAATCTTCATCTCACTTTTTTAAGGCCCATTTACCAAGCTAACTGCCCTGAAAAAACAAGTTCCAAGTTCAGGGATTGTTGAGAGTTGAGATAATTAAATGAAACTCGGTATACATGGTCACATTGACCCAAGGATCTGTACAATTAAATATTTTTGGAATTCACCCATGGACACGCCTACCTCTCATACAACGCAAAAGTTGAAAACTGCATAAATGAGCTTATAATAAGCAGACAACAACAAAATTAGGTATGTTTGTATTTTTTATTAAAACAAAAATGGCTTTGAAAAATGAGAATCATCCGCTCATGGACACGCCCACCTCACATACAACCAAAAACTAAAAATTCAATAAATAAGCTCATGTTTAACGTACAGAGATAAAATTTAATACGTATGTATCTTATATAAAAAAAAGACGTCTTCGAAAAACATATGTCATCTGCCCACGGCCACGACCACCTCCCATACAACCCAAAAATTGAAAACACAATAAATAAGCTCATGTGTAATCTACAGAGATAAAATTTGAAACGCATGTTTTTTATAACAAACCAAAGATGATTTAGAAAAATCAACGTAATTTGCCGACGGATACGCCCACCTTCCATACAACCCAAAAATTTAAAACTCAATAAATAAGCTGATGTTTAACGTACAGAGATAAAATTTTTTACGTATATAATTTATACCAAAATTAAGATGAATTAAAAAATTGGGCGCAATTCGTCCATGAACACGCCCACCTCCCATACAACCCACAATAGCGAAAATGCTATAAAGGCATTAACATGTGAGCTACAAGAATCAAACTTGAAATTTTTATAAATTTTTGTAAATTTTTCATCAAAATTGAAATGCATATAAATTATGGGCTTCATCCGCTCATGGACACGTCCATTTTCTATACTATCATTGTATTTTGAAAAAGACCGACTTTAGACTTTCTTTACTTGTTTTAACTATTTCTGTATTTTGGTCTTGATAGAAGTTCATAACTTGAGTGTTAATAATTTATTTGTTAATTTTCGCAAAATAAAAAATATGTGCAAAATGAACAAAGCAATCTCGGACCAAAGAGACAAATATAGTTAAACGGTTGCTACTTCAACGGAATTCTGCGATACAACTTACGATACTATCAAAACTATTTCTTTATTTTTGTCTTCGATTTGTGATATGTTAAATGAAAGGATAAATCTGTTATATATTAAAAACTTTAAAAAAATAAAATTTATATCGGCTGAAAGCTGTCTCTCTACAGAGAGAAAGCTGTCAAAATTGCAGTCTGCTCGGTCAACAACTTTTTGAAGAGTTTTGGAAAAAGGATTTACGAGATAACCACGTTTAAGGTTATCCGATCCGATATATATCCTTATCCGATCTGATATAACTGTAGGTTTAAGCGACCATAACTCCGTAAATATTTAATTTTTCGCTTGTTACTTTTGGCAGTATATTTTTAACATGTTATACATTCGAAATATGAAAAAATACACTATATAAAAATAACTTAACATTTTACCGAAATTATAAAGGCACATTTGACCCTCAGAGATTATACCGAAATTTATGTATTAACAGTCGTGGGTCAAGGGTAAACTAAGTTTTTTTATAATTCTACAAAAAAGCAAAAGCATTGCTTCCGGGAATTTCCAGTTTTTTTTACTTTTGATAAAAAATGCTTTTTTTATAACTCGTACAACATTAAAAAAAAAAAACCAACATTCAGTCTGGGAATTTCCCACTTTGTAACTTTTGATAAATAAAGCAGTATTTATTCTTGTCATAATCAAAGCAAAACTTTAGTCAAATTCGAGCAACGAAAGAAACAAAATGTTTTATGTTCTCTGGACAACTCTGGCTTTAATACAGCTGGCACATACGGAGGGAAATCAAAACGACACGAACAATGTACAGCAATATAAGTGAAAAATTTATTAATCTTTAATATATATTTTTTCCACCCACAGCTACCGCTCTCATTTATTTGCGAAGACGATATAATCAAGGCTATAGCAGAAGAATTGAAGATAGTCAAGTTGATAAATGAGAACATGCAATCAAACCTTATTGCTTTTAATAAAACGTACGTGAGTATTGCTTTACTAACTTAATAGTATGTTTCTATATCAGACTATAGAGTATCTATATCAGACTAATAAACTATTAATGCTTAATTCCAGCATTAACCAGCAGCTGGATGACCTTAAGAAATCGGTAGCTGACATAGATGTTCACATTACTTCTAGGGCTGCTGCAAATGCGACAAACGTTTCTACCCTCTCAAACTCCCCACCCAGTGTGTGTCAAAGTGGTCGAAATGGAATTCAGTTGATACAGATACAGAACTCAAAACTGAGTCCATTCCTGGTCAATTGCATTCAAGATCCTCAGCAAGGCGATGATCCTTGGATTCTTATACAACGTCGTCGTGATGGTAGTGTTGATTTCTATCGTAACTGGTCTGACTATCAACAAGGTTTTGGCAATCTGGAGGGTGAGTTCTTCATAGGTTTGGATAAATTACATGCCTTGACACAGTCCGCATTGTATGAACTCTGGATACAAATGGAAACTTTTTCGAATGAAACTCGTTGGGGAAGATACAGCAATTTCACGATTGGCGATGAGAGCCAGTCATATGCACTGAACACGCTAGGTAACTTTTCAGGCAATGGTGGCGATTCGCTGCTTACTTATCATGCTGGAATGAAATTTTCAACCAAAGATAAGGATAATGATGCAAGTACTACACTGAATTGTGCTCAGTTGTTTTATGGTGCATGGTGGTACAACAAATGCTTTTGGAGGTATAATTTTAAAATAATTCATAGTTGTACCATTTTTTTTTACAGTTTTGTCTTTATAGCAATTTAAATGGAAAATATCTTCAAAGCGAATATTCATCTGAACAAGCAAAACAGGGAATAACTTGGACTTCTTGGCGTCAAGGACAAAAATCTCTTAAATATGTTCACATGGCAATACGGCCAGTAAAATTAAGTTAATACATAATAGTTAAATACTGAATATTTCAGGCTTTAAGACGTTCAAATTGTTTTTTATTTTTATCAAAATACTAGTAAATTCTAGCTGCTTCGCATGTGATCACAATGATTATGAAATATCATTAAAAATTTGAAATCTTACAATTAAAGTCTTGAATTCTAGCTTCAAATGCAAAATATCTTATAAATTATTCATACGTGAACATTAAACTTTGTCGTACACTGTTTTGGTATCAATTCAAACTTGAGTGGAATGAAACTTATATCATTCAAAAAGGTAACTATTATACAGAATGTGCAGAATGTATATAAGTGATATATTTCATGATCTTCTAAGAGAGAAAAAAACCTGCTCTTTGATCAATATGAAATTTGATTGGGAGAGAGTTTTTGAGTAGGTCGAATTTGAGTTTTTCTCTAAATTAGAAGATGTTTAAAAAATTTGTTTTATGCATTCATAAATCGTCAAATTTGTAAAAAAAGGTATTTTGAATTCAAGATTTTGACTTTCCATGTTAATATGTTAGCTGTATTTTAATGGTTTTCCAATTTTTCTAAGTATTTCTAAAAGTTTGTTAAATTTTCTTTCAAAAATTATAACAATCGCTGTGCAGCTTTAACCAAAAGTATCTAATATATCTCTGTCTGCCTGTCTGTCTGTCTGTTCCGGATAGGCTCGCGCACCATTTATCCGATTGAGCTGAAATTTGGACACCGAGTACGTTCCAGAGAGAGAAAGAACATAGGGGGTGTAAAAAAATGGGAAGAATTCTGTGGGCGGGGTACTCCATATTAACTTCTAAGCACCTTGACCGATTTCAATGAAATTTGGTATGAAGGTTCACGTTCCAAGATAAAATAAAGGCCATCAAAAATTGCAAAGACTTCCGCAAGAGGGCGGTATAAGTAGTGCGTTTTAAAGACATAATAACTTCTAAACGCCTGCACCGATTTTAATGAAATTTGGTACGAACGTTCAACTCTACTCAAGATAAAATATAGGCCATAAAGAATTCCAAAGACTTCAGCAAGAGGGTGCTTTAAGTAGTGTATTGTTTAGACTCAATAACTCCTAAATGACTTGATCGATTTTACTAAAATAAAATTTGGTATGTGAAATAACTTGACCCTGCAACAGAATTGAGGCTATTTAAATTTCAGAAAACTTCAGTGAGAGGGCGCTTTATTCAATCAACTATGTTTGGCTCATTCACGTCAAAACGGATGAACCGATTTTGATTAAACTTGGTAGGCATTTGTATAAGTTACTGAAATAGATCCGATGCTTTTAAAAGTTCTTTCGGCAAATATCAAGGAATGAGCCGAAGCCAAACGAAGTAAAGTCTGAAGAAAAAAAATAAGTTTAACGAATACGATCAGAAGCTATATAAAGATGAAAAAAAAATTAACCGAACAGTATCGACCAAAACTGAAGTGTCAGATCATAAGTTTTAAGCATTCAGATTATGATCTTTTATATCATTATTGAGACTGAATATATCGTTATTGAGGAAAATAGCTGCTTGAATAGAATATCATAAATTAAACGTCTTTAATGTTGCTAACATTTAATTTTTTGATTGAATTGCTCGAATTTGGGCAACAGGTTTACTATTAAAAAGTTAAATCACTTTAAAAAATTGCATTTTATCTGCATAAAATGGAATTATCTTTTGAATCGAATCTAATTTTTTTTTACTTGAACCACTTTTCATTTCTATAATGCAATTTTTTCAAAAATGGCAAAGTGAAACTTTTTACTATAAAAGTTTCAATTAAGCAAAAATCTTTAGGAAGACATGTTTTACCCAAAACTTAATCGCAGTAAGGGTGCCTGCTAGCAATAAATAGAAAAAAAAAATCATTTGTGGATTGGACCACTTTGCTTCTGAGTTCCCCTCAATTGTATTACATGCTAAGTTTTCTAATTTACAAAGATTTGCATATTATTGCAAAACACTTTGCAAATAAATGTATTAAAAAAAAAAAAATAACGCCTGCCCTTCTCTAACTTTGAGATACCGAACATACATGATAACTCATTTATATACCTACATATATAAAGAAATATAAAGTTTTGTTTTTAAATTAAAGTGTTGTGAAATCATATCATTAAAAAATAACAAAAATTTAAGTTCAGCAATTTATAATGTCCCATGTCTTATTTATAACTTATTTATAGGTTGTACTTCTCTTAGTATAGGTTGCAGTTCTGTACAAAGGCGTGCGCTACCATGTGTAGACTTTCAAGACTTATCTGAGTTTTTGTGTTCTAAAAATAAACAAAGAACCAAAAAAAAATTTGTTTTTGCATAATTTTAACCACTAAAGTTGTGATAAAGCAAGTACTATTTAAGCTCGTCATAAGCGAGACGAATTTTTCTTTGAACTCATACTATCGAACAGTTAAGATGTTGCTTGCAATTTGGTTGATGTTGGCAATAATTGAAATCGCAAGAACTGAAGAAGTAAGGAACATACATACGGTAAAATTTATCAATTAACGCAATCGATAATCTATAGCTAACCAGATTGCTTTATATGTCAACAGCTGCGAACGTCCTTCTTTTGCGATGATAAAGAAATCAAGAATTTAGCAGACGACTTGAAGTGTGTCAAAATGATGAATCAGAACATGCAGTTATTGTGAGTTTTCTTTGCAATGAATATTATTCGTATCAATTTAAGCATATGTTTATTTTATTAACTCCAGCATTAATCAGCAGTTTGAAGATTTAAAAAAAGCTGTGGCTGCCAATGTTGTGCAAAAGTCTTCTTCTGCTCTTACAACTGCTTCTAACTTTTCTTGCTGCTCAAACGCCCAATCCACATATGATATAGCACAAGACTTGAAGTTGGTCAAGTTGATGAATAAAAACATGCAGCATAAATTGTATAGTTTATATGATAAAGCAAATGAATTGAAGTGTGTCAAATTAACGAGTGATGAGAGCATACAGCTACCTCTTGAAGTTAATATTATTGCTATTATTTTAACTTTAAAACCATTTAATTATTTACAGCAAACAGTTTGAAGAACTAAAAACAGTGAGAGCGCCCATTGATGTTTACAATTCTTCTTATTCTGCTTGTAATGCTTCTGGCTTTTCAAACGCCCTACCCAAATACTGTGAAAGTGGTCGAAATGGCATTCAGTCTATGCAGTTGCCAAACTCAAAACTGACACCATTCGCTGTCAATTGCATTCAATATCCTCAGCAAGGCGATGATCCTTGGATTCTTATACAACGTCGTCGTGATGGTAGCGTTGATTTCAATCGCAACTGGTCTGACTACACTGGCTTACAGCCAATATGTACTTTGAATGCCACTATTATTTTCTCATGTAAAATTGGTTGCTAATTCCGAAAAAAATTTTTTTTTTCTGTCACTCCGTTTTCGAGATATTGCCCACTGTAGGGTTTTCAACGGAAAAAAAAGTTGGTTCCACTTAATTGCATATATCTCCAGAACCAACAACAGTAATCAAACAAATGAAATATCAAATAAAAGCTTATAAAATTTCTTACAAACAATGCAAACATCAGCGTCTTCAAGGCGCTCGTAAAAACTCTCTTTGGTCTCGTCATCTTTTTCTTCTGTCGGAGCGTGCGCACATATTAGGCTTATGTTAAAAAATTTAGCCTTGAAGCGGATTATGGCAAGTCTTTCGTTCACAGGAGTGAATCGCATGACATGATACCGATGTCGTGCTTCTCCGCATGGCCACTGTAGTAGATATCACAGGATGCTTGCCGTAAGCAACCCTGTCCCTTCCATCGCATTTCTTGGATTGCAGTGATATCAGAATTATATCTTTCCAAGATATCAATCAGTTAGATAGAGGCACCATCCCAATTCAGGGTTCGGACATTCCAGGTGCATATCCGTTAATCATTATCAGTTTTTCGTTTGCGGTTTTCGTCATCAGATTTGGGGATCATTCTCTTATTTATTCTTAAACTTTTCATTGAAATGGTTTTATTACATGGTGGGCTTCAAACCCAACGCACAACCTTTGCTTGATGGCCAAAGGAAGCCCGCCGCTCAGATTCGCCGCCAAAGTTAATCGGGAGATAGTTCTTTGACGTTTCCAGGAGACACCACGCGGAGGTTTGAGTCGACTTGAGACGATTTCGACATGGATAATGCTGGCCTCGCCAAGTTGAGGCAGTCAGACACGTTGCCATGTGAAAATCGCCCCTTTATCTCCCCCCCTTATCTCTTCAAACGTTAGTTTTTAATGAACGGTTAAAACGAACGTTTGTTGATTTTTGTAGTTGTGTGTAAAATTTCTTGAGAAAATACGAAGCAGACAAATTTTCAGTGATAAAAAAATGCGTTTCTGTTTCGATTGCAAACGAAATAAATCTGCTTTTAAATATCTTTAAGAATCATTTAGAAATAATATTTAAGAAATTTATTATCAGATATCTTAAATGGCGTGTTTATGACAACAACATAACACTCTGATTCTCTTAAAATACTCTGCGACAATAACGCGTTCATTGTTCCTTGCTCACTTAAAAGTGTTTAATTTTGGTTAAATGTTTTATAGTTGTAACTAAAGATGGGCGCGTGAGTGATTTGGACTCACGATCACGCACTATCACGATGTGATTTATTCTAATCACGCACGCACACGATTGAAAAATAACTTTTTGCTCACAATCACGCACGATCACGATGGCTTATTTTACTCACGAGTTCTCACGAATACTTTTTATGGGCACAAGAATACACATAAGTTTTTAACAAAAGTGTATTTAGTGATTTTAATATAAGAAACGTTAATTTAATTCATATCTTATATAGATACATCTTGTATATGAAAATTATATGAAACCATAAATTAGCTTGGAGCTTTTTACACTGAGCTAAAAAACAACGTAAAATCAAAGAAAACCACTTCGATTCAAATATTTTTCGGAACAATTTGGCATCAAACACGAAATTATTCAATTCAAAGCGTTTCCACTTCGAAAAAAAACATATCCAGTTTGATGTTGTTTCCACTTTAAACTAAGGTATAACACACTTTGAAATGAAAAGTATTTCACTTTAATTTAACGTGGACTTAGATTTAATTCAAAGCGGAATCCTATTTAATTGAAGTACTTCGTCTTTATTTTAAATATACTTTAGCTTTGAAATAAATTATTTAATACTTTGATTCCACATTGTTACATTTATACATCAAAGTGCTTACCACTTTGAATCAAATCTTCAACATGTTTGATATTAACATACAAATAAGTAAAAGAATATTATTTTTCAGAAATTTTCTTTTATTGAAATATATGAAAACATTTCATAAAATACTTAAATTAATTAATTATTTAGCGAACCTAGAATAAATTAATTTTAATAAGTATTGTATAAGTATGTAAATTATATTATGTCAAGTTCCAACAATATATGTATACCTTAAAATAAATATTATAAAAATTGAAATTATCTCTTGCTTCCTCGATACACATAACTTCTCTTTGAATTCTACCCAGAGTCCAATGTTATCGCTTTCTTCTTTATTGTCTTCTTACTTTGCACTCACTGATTTAATTTTCACAAACGAACATTTTATTTTCCAAGAGGATTTATTTTCCAGCTTTCATAATTTATTTTGATAAACGAAAGTATGAAGCTTCAAACTAAAGTGTCGTCCACTTTAAGACAAATATATTTTTCTTCGTTTTCACTTTTTACAACTTCAAATCTAAACAACGTTATTTAAACTTACTTTCCAAGAGGATACACTTCATTGAATAAAAGGGTAAAGTGCCTCATCATTATTTGGAATTTTTTCTACTTCTAGTTGAATATCAAAATATTTTCATATTTGATTTGAAGATTTTCAATGTTAATTTAAAGACGATTTTTTGAAAGTGGAACAACGTAAAATTGAGACGATATTATTTAATTTTAAGTTGCTATTTTTCCCTGAGTGTACGCACGCTCACGCACGAGAAACATTTCATCACGCACGATCACGAATTTTTCGTGATTTTTTTATTGTTTCGCTCACGATCACGACGTGATATTTTAAGATCGGTGAATCCATTCGGTGGTTGCCGTGGCATGCAGTTGCAGTTGCCGTGGCATGCAGGTTAAGTGTGTGGCTTAGCATGCTCGGAGCCCGGGTTCGATCCCCAGTCGCGGCGAAAAAGTTTTTTCAATAAAAAATTTTTCTGATCGGTCACCACCTCTCTGCAGACAATGGCAAACCTCAGAGAGTAAATAATGCCATGTAAAGCTTCTTGAGAACATGAACTTTAGCCGTTCGGAGTCGGCATAAAACATGTAGGTCCAGTTCTCTGTTAATTGTGTGCAAACATTTAAAAACACACACAACACAATTGATCATTAGAAGCTCGGTCAAAGTCCTTTCAAGGGCTGAAATGGCCAATTTGTTTTATTTTTTTTTTTTTTTTAATCCATTCGAGAGTTTTTTTTGTTTCTAAACATCTTCAAACAACTTGTTCCATGGCAGTTTCGCTTGCTCGCTCGAATTATTTTTTTATATAGACCAGCCCGACATATTATATAGAAATGAATACGCATGGTTTTAGAAGTAACGTAGTGTTCATAGTAAGTTGCTATAAAACTTCCCGCAATCTTTGAAGAAGTTATTGTTCTATAAACATTTTCGAATTTCGAACATACATATTTTGAACACACATATTTCGAACATACATATTTCGACTAATGTGCGCTTTATGATTCTTCAAATATCAACTTTTTTAATAAACATAACTAGTGATTAAATTGCTGCAGTCAAAGTAGCAAAAGTCGTAAAATTATTGCTGTTTGAAGTTATCACTGTTTTCACCATATCAAAACTGACTGCTGCTTATGCTTGTGCTTGTGTCGAAAAATCAAACAGTCGTAGTCAAAGCAAAAGCAAAAAGTGATCGCTGATAGACTGCAAAGCATTTCAGCAGTCGACAACTTCGACAATTTTTGCTTTGACTGACTGTAACTTTCGTTGAATTCCAGAGTTGAAGCAGCAGCATCATTATCGCTTCGGTAAATATGCCTTGCTTTGACTGCGACTGCTAAATTTTTAGAAGCATAAGTTTAAGCAGCAGCAAAGAAAATGAAAAGTTCTTGACGTTTTTAAACGCTGAACATAACATAAATTCATATTGAACTTCTCTGAGTTGAGAATCAATCACAATATATTGAGAAAAAGTTTAAGGTTGATAACAATGAAATATTTGAGCTGCTCAAAACATTGAAGAATTCCATAAAAAACTAAACTCGAGTGTCTACATCTGCCCAAGTGCGTTTAACATAAATTAAGATGATTTCAAAACTATCTAACAAAAGCTTTTCATTTTTCACTATCGTTATCTGCATAAATAAATTATGTATTAAAATTTTAATGCAACAAAACTTGAAAATAAAAATAAAGAGTTTTTGGAATTTATACAAAAACAGTCTAATTTACAAATTATACTAAAATATATTTATTTATTTTGCACACAGGGGCTATCAACAGTCGAGAGTCAAAGGTAATCTAAGTTTTTTTATAATTGTACAATAAAAAAAAAACAAAAAGTTGTTTTTGGGATTCTTGCTGCTTTTTAACACTTGATAAAAAAGTAGTATTTATTCTTGTCATTATGATAGTGAAACATTAGTCAAATTCGAGCAACGAAGGAAACGAGATGTTTTATGTTATCTGGACAACTCTGGCTTTAATACAGTTCGCACACACGGAGGAAAATGTAAGCGACACGAACAATGTACAGAAATTTAAGTGATTAAATTGAACAATTTAATAATCTTTAAAATTTATTTTTTCCACCCACAGCCACCGTTCTCATTTATTTGCGAAGATGATATAATCATGGCTATAGCAGCAGACTTGAAGGCAGTCAAGTTGATAAATGAGGGCATGCAGTCAAAACTTGATGCTTTTAATAAATCGTGAGTATCGCTTTACTAACTTAATAGAATTGGTGTCAGTATCTGTATCGGACTAAACTATTTGCTTAATTTCAGCACGAATCAGCAGCTGGAAGACCTTAAAAAAGCGGAGCTGTGAATATTGCTTACAATTAATTTTATTTGTATCAGTATCAGACTAACAAACCATTATTTCATTGCAGTATTAATCAGCAGTTGGAGGACCTTAAAAATGCGGAGCTGTGAGTGTCTCTTACATTTGGTATTATTTGTATCATTATGAGACTATAAAACCATTTCCTTTATTCCAGCATTAACCGGCAGCTGGAAGATTTTAAAAAAGCGCAGCTGTGAGTATTGTTTACAATTAATATTATTTGTATCAGTATCTGACTATGAATTATTATTGCAGCATTAATCAGCAGTTGGACGACATTAAAAAAGCGGTAGCCGAGTTACATATTCACATTACTTCTAGTTCTGCTTCAAATGCGTCAAACGTTTCTGCCTTCTCGAACTCCCTACCCAATGTATGTCAAAGTGGTCGAAGTGGAATGCAGTGGATACAGATTCAGAACTCAAAACTGAATCCATTCCTGGTCAATTGCATTAAAGATGCTCAGCAAGGTGATTCTTGGATTCTTATACAACGTCGTCGTGATGGTAGTGTTGACTTCTATCGTAACTGGTCTGACTATCAACAAGGTTTTGGCAATCTGGAGGGTGAGTTCTTCATAGGTTTGGATAAATTACATGCCTTGACAAAGTCCGCATTGTATGAACTCTGGATAAAAATGGAAACATTTACGAATGTAACTCTTTGGGCTAGATACAGCAATTTCACAATTGGTGATGAGAGCCAGTCATATGCACTGAACACGCTTGGTAACTTTTCAGGCAATGGTGGCGATTCGCTAACTTATCATGTTGGAATGAAATTTACAACCAAAGATAATGATAATGATTTAGTTGATACAAATTGTGCTTTAAGATATTACGGTGGCTGGTGGTACGACAGATGCTATATGAGGTATGATTTTAAAACAATTCATCGTTTTACTGTGTTTTCTACAGTTTTGTCTTTATAGCAATTTAAATGGAATATATCTTCCTGGTGAATACACAAAACAAGAAGGAACACAGTCAATAACTTGGAATTCTTGGCTTAAATATAATGCACTTAAATATGTTCACATGGCAATACGGCCAGTTAAATTAAGTTAATATTTTTATTTTAAACTATGTAACAAACAAAATAAATATATAACACTTAAATACTGAATATTTCAGGCTTTAAGACGTTCAAATTGTTTTTTCTTTTTATTAAAATACTAGTAAATTCTAGCTGCTTCGCATGTGATCACAATAACTATGAAAAATCATTTATAAATTTGTAATCTTACAACTAAAGTCTTGAATTGTAGCTTCAAATGCAAAATATCTTATAAATTATTCATACGTGAACATTAAACTTTGTCGTACACTGTTCTGGTATCAATTCAAACTTTAGTGGAATGAAACTTATATCATTCAAAAAGGTAACTGTTATACAGAATGTGCAGAATGTATATAAGTGATATATTTCATGATCTTCTAAGAGAGAAAAAACCCGCTCTTTGATCAAAATGAAATTTGCTTGGAATATAGTTTTTGAGTAGGTCGAATTTGAGTTTTTCTCAAAAGTAAAAAATGTTTAAAAATTTTGTTTTATGCATTCATGAATCGTCAAATTTTTATAAAAGGTATTTTGAATTCAAAACTTTGACTTTCCATGTTAATATATTAGCTGTATTTAAATATTTTTTTCCAATTTTTCTAAGTATTTCTAAAAGTTTGTTAAATTTTCTTTCAAATTATGCCAATATGCCCGCCATCTTTAAATGGATTTAATTTTTTATTTTTTTGTATTGAAGTCTTATCAGTTAGCTACAAATAATTATAAAAGTCTTAACGCTACTTTTTTGTTACAAAAAAGTCATCAATTTTATCTCAGTAAGGGTGTCTGATGGCATAATATCGAAAAAAATATTGATTGTGGATTGGGCCATTTTGCTTCTGAGTGCCTCAATTGTTGGTGCGAGCGAGCGAAGCTCCTATGGAACAAGTTGTTTGAAAATGTTTAGATTAAAAAAACTCTCGAATGGATTGACCAATCTTAAAATTTATTTCTCTGAACTGTTTTACGCTTCCTAAGTAAGGTTATACCTAGAAATAATGTTCAAGTTCTATTTAGTTATTTGAAAATAATATTTCCCTGAGTTTTGTGAATTTTGAAGATGTTTAGATTAAAAAAACTGTTGAATGGATTGACCAATCTTAAAATTTATTTCTCTGAACGGTTCTACGCTTCCTAAGTAAGGTTATACCTAGAAATAATGTTCAAGTTCTATATAGTTATTTGAAAATAATATTTCCCTGAGTTTTGTGAATTGTGAAGATGTTTAGATTAAAAAAACTGTTGAATGGATTGACCAATCTTAAAATTTATTTCTCTGAACGGTTCTACGCTTCCTAAGTAAGGTTATACCTAGAAATAATGTTCAAGTTCTATATAGTTATTTGAAAATAATATTTCCCTGAGTTTTGTGAATTTTGAAGATGTTCAGATTAAAAGAACTCTCGAATGGATTGACCAATCTTAAAATTTATTTTTCTGAACTGTTCTACGCTTCCTAACTAAGGTTATAGCAAGATTATTAAGAAATTTTCAAATTCCACTTAGTTCATAAGTCTTAGTTCTTCTTATATACTTATATCTGTATCAGTCAATGTAATCAACAAAAATATCAATATATAAAAAAATTGCAAAAGTTATTTTAATTAAAATAAATCGCAGTTATCAAAACATCAGCTGCAAGCAAGCAAAGTGAACTGTGTAACAGATAAAATAAAATGTGAATTCGTGTACATATAAAAATTGAAAAAATCTTTGGCCGCCAGAAACGAAAGTCTCGTGCATGGTCGATGCTCCACTTCAAGACAGCGCTGGAGCTGAAATATAAAAATTGTCTTCATGCAAAAAGAATTTCTGGTCTTTAAGATAAGATAATGTGATCCTCAGATGATTTTTTTTTCATATTAAATGATAATCACCGCTGAGCATATTGATTTTTATATAACGAACTCGTATTTGAAATTTAAATAATTATTTTTTATTTTGAAATAAATGAATTTGTTTGACAATTGTCACAGTTTTACAAGTTTCCGTACTTTTTATACCCTAAACCTGAAAGGTCAGGGTATATTAACTTTGTGCAAACGTTTGTAACGCATAGAACGAAGCGAGTCCGGTATAGAAAAGTATATATATTCTTGATCAGCGTCACCACGTGAGTCGAGCTATCCATGTCCGTCCGTCCGTCCGTCCGTCCGTCTGTGTGTTGAATATTTTTGGAATCCGCCCACGGACACGCCTACCTCCCATACAACGCGAAAATTGAAAACTGCATAACTCAGCTCATAATTAGCCTACAACAATAAAATTTGGTATGTATGTGTTTTATACAAACCCAAAGATGTCTTCGAAAAATGGACGTCATCCGCTCACAGACACGCCCACCTCCCATACAACCCAAAAATTGAAAACGCAATAAATAAGCCTCTGTTTAACCTACAGAGCTAAAATTTGGCACGTATGTTTTTTATGATAAGACAAAGATGGTTTTGAAAAATGGACGTCATCCGCATACGGACACGCCTTTTTCCTATACAACCGAAAAAGTTTAAAACTCAATAAATAAGGTTATGTTTGTCATAGAGAAATTAAATTTGGTATGCATGTATTTTATACCAAAACTAAGGTGTGTTCAAAAATTGGTGTGTTCACAATAAAGGCATTAACTGTGAGCTACAGGAATAAAACTTGGATGTGTAAATTTTTCATCAACATTTAAATGCATATGAAATATAGGCTTCATCCGCCCTTGGAGACGCCCGTTTACAATAAAAAATTTTTGTTTTTGAAAAGTGGGTTTAGGGTATTTCATAGTCGGCCTAGACCGACTTTAGACTTTCTTTACTTGTTTGTGATTTAAGCTGTCTGTGAGAGATTTTTTGGTTACTCTCTAGCTTTTGACAGTTTTACCAATATAAGTTCAAAAAGTACACGAACAGACCTAAAATTTTTTCATTACTGTTAGTTTGAAAAATAATTAAATTCAATTTATATAAAAAAAGTATTTTTCTTATAATTCCTTTAAAAATTTTGTAGCGGTTGCCGAATATATTGCCATATATTGTGCATTTTTCAAATATTTTTGTATACTTTTAATTTCTTAAATTTATTTAAATTTTGATTACGTTGTTTTCTCAGCGTGATAGATTTTGACTTGGGTTCATTTAAAGAGAAGAACTTAAAGAACTACTCAAACCATATTATCGACTTTTTTTAAAATTTTGTATTTTAATAGATATTCTTAAGATTCTGAGAAAAAAATTTCATGGAAAAATTCCTAAGGGTTCCAGTGAGTGTGGATTAGTGAGAGCGCATTTTTAATTTTCGCCTTTTTTTTCTTTGCTCACAAACTTTGAACGCGTTTATCTTGAAACCATGTTTTTTGTACTGTTTGCGGCACTAGCTGGTTCATTTTTGGACGAATTTTTTTTTGTTTTTTGTATTTTTTTAAACTTGATTCGCTATCGTATGACACGAGCTTTTTTTAAAATTTTTTGTAGATTTTTTATGAGTTTTTAAAGTCAATATTTTTTTTGAAAAAACACACTTTCAAATTTGAAACATCACCAAAAATTGAAAAAAAAAATTTAAAAAAAGTTCCTGTCATACGATAACCAATTTTGTTAAGATTTAATAAAGTCATTTTTTTCCAGATCGAACAATCTTTGCGACTTCCAGCGCTGCAACCACGAGGCCCCGTTTTTTTCTCTGCCGCCAGTTTGGAGCTCTATAAAACCATGTTTTTTTTAATTTTTTTTCTTGTAATTTGTTCAATTCTCTGCAATATTAAATATATTTAATTTTCTGGAAAAATGTTTGTTTTTGACTGAGTTATGAATTTAACAAAAATGTCTGTTTTCTCAGCTGCGAATGTTATGTCTCACTTTAAATGTAACTTCGATAACGCTTCTATTAAATATCTATAGAAATTTTTTGCAGCAATTTCAGTGGTTCTTTTAGCCGAAGCTCAAAATTAAAACTTCCCAAGCTTACGTAAACAAACATTTTTAAGCTTATTGGAAACTTTGAAATAAGCCTTTTAAAAACTTCTGAAACACTTCCCAAAAGCGATTATGTCATTTATGTAAGTCTTGTTAGAAGTTCATGTGTTAGTTAGGCGGGTTGCGAAAAGTGTTTCTAAAAGTTCATTAGACATTTTTGTTGTCTCCGATCCATTGTTTGTCTTATGTTTTAACAGTTATCTCTTGCATCTGTTCATGATCATAGCAGAAATTAAACTTTTAAATGAAAAAAATGCATTGTCTTTTGGAACTCATGTTTCCGTACGCACGTGTCACATCATTAAAAGCTTCGGTAGACATTTTTATTTACAGTTGTTCCTGTTTTATACTGTCTATAAAACAAGGCCTAAGAAAATACTTTAAGACCTACACCAAATCAAAGCGCAACGGCAGAAAATGAGGCTACCTCTGCCGTTAGACTCTCTAAATCTATGTATCTTTTAAAAGTGTTGGATTATTCCAAACATTTTCTGAAAAGTGCTGAATTGATCCTGACTTGCTTAAGGATTATTTTGTAAGTAATTCTGCAACTGATAATTCTTATATTCTACATCCTGCTAAAAAAAACGTTGCTGTATCGTATAAAGAATTTTAATTTTATTTTAATACAATAAATGAGCATGATGTTAGTAGAATTAAATCAATTCCTTCTGGGAAAAATACAATTTTCATAAAATTTGTCAAAATTATATTGGCTTTTATTTTACAGGTTTACAAATAAGGATAAAAATTTTGAACCAGAGATGACGAAAATGGTTTCGTATTAAATTATACGAGCTTAATTCAAATTCCTAGTCAGTTTTTCAACTGGGTCAAGTTTTGGAAATATAGGCAAAAATGTAAATAACGGTTTATTTTCTATTTCGCTTAGCCGTATTATTAATCAAAGTTTCACTATTTCATGCTACCCTATATATGGTTATGGAAGGTAGCCACTCAACGCCTCACTCTGCATTGAGAGCATCGGAAAGACTAAAGACAGAGCCACGCAATGAATATTTTTTTTAAAATATATGTGATGACATTTTAACGTCAAACAGATTTTAATCAGAAAATCAGGCCAGAGACTATCTGTCTGTCACAAAATGGTTTCTTTGTTTTTGATAATGACTTTCTTTAAATAAAAAACAAAACAAAAATCCAACAAAATTCTCAGCAGAAAGGACGATTACTTCGATATCAGTTAGAGTTGATTTTTATTCTTTTTTATTTGCAAAATGGAATAAAATAAAAAACAACAATAAAAATTAGCACAAAGTCAGATGAAAATAGTTAAGGAGAGAACGAAGGACGACAAGAAAAATAATAAAAAAATGCCAGCTACCAGCTTAATTCAACACCATTTAAATTAAAATTTATACTTCAGGCTTTTTGGCATTCAACGAGTGAGTGGAGCATGTCATTGTGTGTGAGTTTTTGGGTGTGTGTGTGTGTGTGAGCGCTTGCGGTGACATTTTTTTAATACAGCAGTTTATATGAAAGAGTGCGCATGTATAGTATAGCTGTGACTGTAAGGAAGACGAAAGGATTCAGTAAACGACAGAAAGATGCCTGTTAGTGATGTGAATGGAACGTTTTTCATTTTAGGTACGGTTTTTTTTTGCATTTTGCTCGATTTGCAACGAAAGTTTTGAAAAACTAACGTACGACTCAGTGAAGAAATTTACGTTTAAGAGCGAAAATCATTCAAAAAGAAGTTAAGCAACGAATATGAGAGAAGGAAATAATAATTTTTTTTTTGGTTTTTTTAAAAAGAGTGTATTTGTGTTGTCTTTTTGCATTAAATTTTTTTAGTTTTGCATTTGAAATTGCATTTTATATAATCAAATATAAAAATAAAATAAAAAAAAAGGATAACAACTGAATGTTGTTATATTTTTTTTAGTTGTTTTTATTCATTTTTGCGCTTTTAGCTGCAACTTAGCTGTTCATGTTGCTAATGGGTTTTTTTTATTCGTTTAATTTTGTTATGCAAATGTTGGTGTTGTTCATGTTGGTTGATGATGGTGCTGTCGCTTCTCATAGTGCTGAAATTTATTCCACCTTAAAAAAAAAATCCCTGCAAAATATTCTGTTCACATTTTTTGCTGCTTTCTTTGTGAGCCAGGAAAATTTCTTTTAGTAAAAAATAAAAATATCTGTAAGTATCGGAACAGTTCGCCTTAAATTAAATGAGATATGGTAGGAAAAAAATAAAAAAATATTTTGCATAAAGCTGTTGGCGGAAACGCCAAAGATAGTCATAAGAATCATCAAAATAATAAGCTTTGCGCATTATTTTTCTGAAACACTGAAACGTTGTTGTTTTGTTGTGAATGATGCAGATGATGAGGATGATGTCGACGACTATGTTGACGACAGTTACAATTACATAACTTCTGCCACAATCACGTAAAGCAGGCGTCGATTTTGAATTTGAAAAGGCAAACATTTTACAGTTACTGCTGAATGGATGTTTTGATACTTGACGCAAACGATACCATAAATTCGATAATTGGAAAAAATGCAAAGCAACAAAAAAAAAAAAAAAAAAATTTGTGTGTGGTCGCCACGCACGGTATAAGTGAAACTTTAACCCAAAAAAGTAGACGGTTTTTAATGTAGTCGTACTAAAAAAGTTTCATAACAAACAAAGCCATGAGAAGATTAAATTTATTTTAAAAGAGCAAAAGTGCTGATCGGGTGGACCGGCCCGTTTGTTTTTTAGCGCTAAGTGTTATCGTATTGAACCGATTTCCCATCACCATCATAAATTGAGTTCATCTTGTAAAAAAATTTACTTAAAAATCGAATCCATTAAAGTTTCAATGACCACCTGTGAATGACCCCAGAAAATTCCATTGCATCCATATTTGCAATGAATCCATAGAATCATCCATATTTGTCCAAGTGCTCCATGGAATCCATAAAAGTGCAAATGACCCACCCGCCTGTGACCTCTGATAAACCCAATTAATCATACAGGTTGAAAATTGAAATGAAATGGGAAATTGAAGCATAATGTATCTAGTTGAAAATTCCACCTTCAAAAAGTACGGTCTAAATCTTTGTTGAATAATTTGGCTGTTAGTTCGGATTCAAACCATTGTTTAATAATTTTAATGCCTTCCGAACACCTTATGAATTCCAATATATAAGGTGTTGCGAACACTTCATTTTAACTAAATTCACCTTTATTCGCCGCCGTTTCATTTAATTGAAACATCGGTTTTACTACCCGTTTCGTTCGCCGTTCAAAAAAAAAAAAAACTCACGTGCAGCAACGTACACCTGGCAGAAGTGAAACTTCTTAAACGAGATAAAGTATCTGAAAAGAAATTCATGCAATACGAAATGGAATAATATTCTGTTTTTTTGTTTACCTGGTATGGTTTTTATCGAAAAAGTCACATATTCACTGTTATCTGATAACTTTTATTTTTTCCGACAAAAATAAAAATTATTTGGTGCCTTATATTTTTTTTTTTGAGAAAAAATAACAGTTACTTTTGAGTTTTATTTTATCGGTCAAAAATAACAGTTATTTTCTGCCGTTTATTTTTACAGTCAAAAATATTATATATTTTATATTTGTTCAAGTCATTTTACCTACACTCAGAAAAAAAAGTACATTAAACAACCGTAAAATTAACATTTTTAGTTGACAAAAGTCGTCCGACATTAAAAAATGTTAAAATTGATATTATCCTAATGTACTTTTTACATTACGAAACCTACATTTAAAAATGTATAACTGTCACATAATAATGTTATTTTAACACTTAAAATATCAAAAAGTATCAGGAAATTAATGCAGATAAAAAAAAATTTATTGAAAAATAATTTGCCACGAGTGGGAACCAGGGCTCCGGACATCCAAAGCCACACTCTTAACCTGTGTGCCACGGTCACCTGTATTTTTAAACGACTCAGCTCTTAAATAAACATTACATCTGCTTGTTGTTGACATCTACATTTATAATGTTAAATGGATATGAAATACTATCAATTTTACAGTAAAAAATGAAAACTAAAAACATTTTAAATGTTATTTTAACATTAAGAATTGATATTGCAACGTAAAACATTACATTATCAATTTGATATTTTTCTTATCAATTCAACACAAAACATGTTAACTTAACATTTTCTTACGTAAAATCCACATTTTCTGATTTACATTGGAAATAACATTAAAAAACGTTAATTTTACATGGCAGCTTTTTTCTGAGTGTACTAAAAAAAATTTTGATACCATTATTTTCAGCCATCGTAACATGTGGTAAAGTCAAATATGCTCCACCCATATGCGAAAAGTACGTTCCGAGGAGAAAATTGCTGGTGCATCAATTGAAGATCGCAATATGTCAATTGGTCACCGTTTCACAAAAATAAGGCTTGATATATTTGAGCACCAACATTACAGCTGCCATTTGTGTGGTACCAGCTGAAATGCTAAGTATGCCAAAATTGGAGCTTAAGGATCGACCACCTCAGGCATAGCCGCGTTCAACGTTTATATCAAATAATTCTGAAAAATTGAATGGCAGACATACATGCATCACTCCAAATAAATATTTCCTGCATATTTTCTGTTTTTTTTTCCAAATTTTCAAAAATTCAACTTTTGTAAGTACGCGAGTATCATGCATTCTTGAATCTTATCTTATGAACTATTCTTGCCGGCCTTGTATGTGTACATGAATTCAATGAATTTCGGTCACTTAACTCTGAGAGTAGTTTACGATTTTCTTGCGTATGTTCATGAGATTCATGCATTTTTGTCACTCATCTCATGAACTGTTCTTGCCGTTCTTATAACTTGCCGGTCAAAAAACTCAAAGAAGTTCACGCTTCTCGTTGATTCATGCAATTTTTTTACTTATATCATGCACTGTTCTTATTCTTATCGCACTTGTACATGAATTTTATGAATTTTATTTACAAAAATTATGAATGATTCATGTTCTCCTTGCATTGTTTCATGACATTTATGAAATATTTTATTGATGCATGTATCTCGTACACACACTTTATGAACTTTAAACACTAGGCTTTGATATTTATGTATATAGAAATAATCCCAGCAGAAAATGTATCGATCCGTCTTCGAAGACGTTTATGGGACATGCCAGTTTCTTGCAAGATCGATTCATCCATTTCCATGGGTGTCTTTGAAGACATTTTCAAACAAAAATCCACTTTGGCTTGCAAGACATGTTGTTGAAATGTCTTCAAGGACGACATGCATCCATGTTTTGCAGAACGGATGCATAGTATAAACAAACACATACGCTATCCATTCTTGATTGTGTTTTTTTTTGTGAGAGGAATTTCATTGGTTTGCTTAAAATTTGTTCATTTATTTGTTGCTGACAATATAATGACTTGTCTTTCAGAACGTCAGCGTTCGCTTTTAGTATGCGTATTTGGTCTTCGCGTTGGCTTTCAAGACTTTGTCTTTGAGGATTCATATTCCAGCTGGGATAAATAGTTCCTGAAACTCATGTATTTGTTTACTGGAAACAACATTCATGAACGCGATTCATGGATATTATGTTAAAATTCATAATTATTATTTAATTTTGTTCAAAAATGAATGCTCGAAATAAATCCTTCACCCTTATATTCATATCAAATATGAATAAACAAGTAAGGAAACTTCAAATACCCAAAACCTTCTATCATATTTAATGACATACTTAAAAATATATATATTAACTTCATATAAATTTCAAAGTCCATGTATTCCTTTAAAGTTTTTAACATGTTTACTAATGTACGTCGTTTGAGAGTTGGGCATGTTTGTGGGTGGGTGACTACCATTTGATATTCACTCCTAAATTTTGATATAAACCCTGACCCATTCTGCGTGCCCACCTTTTTTTTATATAAAGTCCTCCCATAAAGTGGTGACCGTGGCATGCAGGTTAAGTGTGTGGCTTAGCATGCTCGGAGCCCGGGTTCAATCCCCAGCCGCGGCGAAAAGTTTTTTTCAATAAACAATTTTTCTGATCGGTCAATGGCAAACCTCAGAGAGCAAACAATGCCATGTTAAGCTTCTTGAGAACATGAACTTTAGCCGTTCGGAGTCGGCATAAAACATGTAGGTCCAGTTTTCGATCAATTGTGTGCAAACATTTAATAACACACACAACACAATTGATCATTAGAAGCTCGGTCGAAGTCCTTTCAAGGGCTGAAATGGCCAATTTGTTTTGTTTTTGTTTTTGTCCTCCCATACTATATTTAATCCTTGTAGGTCATATATTTATGGTATTTTCAATGTTATAAGTTGTACAGGAGGTGGGCGTGTTCATGCAAGAGTGACACCTTTTTTTTATAGAAACTCCTTCTATACCAAGTTCAATCCCTGGCGGGTGACATCCATTTTGTGTGCATACGTTAGTTTTGAAATGAAATACTGCCATACCAAGTGTAATCCCTGCAGGTCATATATAATCCTTTTTATGGTAGTTTCAATAGTGTGGGTTGTATGGGAGGTGGCCGTGTTTGTGAGCGGATCACGCCCACTTTTTGTACATGTTTTAGTTTTTTTACAAAAAAATACATACTTAATTTAATTTCTGTAGCTTTAATAAAACCCTCTATACAGTAATTTAAATTTTTGGCTGTATGGGAGGTAGGCGTGTCCATGCTCGGATTAAAAAAATATCAAATAGTGCATATTCTTGGGTCCATGTGAACATGTGTACCAAGTTTCATGCAATTATCTCAACTCATTCTTCCTATTCTGTGTTGTTTACGAACAACACACAGACGGACGGTCAGAGGGACGCATGGATGGACATGACTAAATCGACTCACGAGGTGACTCTGATCAAGAATATATACAGTTTTCTATACTGGACTCGCTTATTTCTAGGTGTTAGAAACGTTTGCACAAAGGTAATAAACCCTGACCTTTCAGGTGTAGGGTATAAAAATGTATATTTAACCATACAGCTTTGCTTACTTTCTGGTACCTAGGAGGAGTGTTGTCACTAAAATCTTTCCTAGCAGACGTTTGTATATTTAAATAGTACGTTGGGGGAGTTTTTTATTAAAAAGAAAAAAAAGCCAATTTTGGCTATTTAAGCCTTTCTTCGAGATACTTAAAAAAGCAGATTGAAAGCAATGGCTTAAAATTCTTTCATCAAAACTCAACCAAAAAAACCTCTCTAGCAAGAAAGCTCAAACTAAAACACACTTATTTATATAATATCTATATAAAAGAGTGTTCAAATACACCCCTCGACTTTAAAAAAAAAAAACCTATAAAACATCTTAACCCTAACTGGGTCTATAAGAGCTGTCTATGCAATATTTACAAATTCAATTATTTACATTTTAGCCTATAATAAATTGAAATTTTTTGCTGCTATTATTTGTATTTGCTTGGATGAAAAAAAAACTTGTCGTCTTTTATGTCAACATCAACAACAACAACAACTACAAAAACGACATCGACAACACCTAACAGCTGGGACAAAAACATGAACAAATATTGAAAAATTTCGTTATCTTAATAGTGAGAAAAAAAAAACTCGCATGCGAGAATATTTGCACAACTGCAAGCATTGTTTGCATACCTTGTTAGTAGATTTAAATTTGTACATTATCATTTTTTTTTTCTTTTCATTTTTTTCATTCATACAATTTATGTGTGCGTTTATGTGTGAGGAAAATTTGTGTACTTGTGTGTTTTTCCTTTTTCTTTTATTTTTCCTTATAGAAAGCAATAATCTTCAAAAGACTTTTCACAAAGCTACGTATAGCGCTGTGCGAAACTTTTGGCCTCACTCATATGCCACAAAAAGAAAAAAAAAAAAAAACAGAAAAAAAGTTATAAAACTTGAAGCTAACGCTACTTGCAGCATGCTTTTGTTTTTCAAAATAAATTGAAAAAATATTTACTTTGGCAAAATAACGGTATATTTAGCATAGGTAAATTTTATGCAAATTTTTTTAACCTTGTGTTAAGCTTGTAAATGCAGCCGAAGCTGTTTAAAGAATAACAATTTAACAAAGTCTAAAATATATTGACCTTTAAAGCTGGCTGTTGATAGTCAACAACGTGAATTACTTGAAAAGTAATCATGAGTCTCTCTGACTTTTACCTGTGTTAAGTTGTTCGTCAACATCTTGTGGTTGCATCTTAACCTTTCTTTGAATTTTGTGTAGAAATTTTGAGAAAAGTATTCCATAGAAATTTGCGCTGAATTAAAACTTTTGAAGAAGCTTTTAATTAAGAGTTTTTGACAGATACATAAAACAGTCACATGCACGGGTTAATATGTACATGTACTCACACTCAAATAATCAACTTAATTAAAAGCGAAATAAATGCAAATCAACAAAATTAGGTGAAAGCACAAAAGTGCTTCAAAACTGTGGTTGAAGCGTAATTTGCATTATGTCAGGACAGCAAAAAAATTTCAAAACTGTGACGCACATTTATTAGCAAAAAAAAAATTAAAAATATTGGAAAATACATGCTTATATAATGAACTTTAAAGTCTTAAAAAATATTAATTTCTACCGATCTAAACACCTTCGTTACGCAGAGCTGTTGATTCAATAATAGCGTCATCTGTTTTTGGACCAAGATCTAGATCTGCATATTGCCTTGCATTGAAAACATTAATAATAAATGAACCAGAACGAAACCAGTATCAGTTCTTAATTCCAATGTAGACGTTAGACCGGATCAAAATTTAGATTTCGCCGGTCGGGGTCTCAAAAGTTAGAAGAACTCATAAAAATGAATTCTGCATACTTTTTTTTCAAATTGCAGAAAAACCGCCGAAGCACTTTTGATTCTCCTGAAGGTTCTTTTTGGCAAAAAAACATATGTTTTTTTCTTGTAACTTTTTATTTTTCACAGAACGCATACCCACACCTGCTAAAATATTAAATTTCTTACTTATACCAATATCTTGATATTCAAAAAATTTAAAAATGATGTTCCATTATAGCTCTTATTGACCACCAAAAATTGAATTTTTTGATATTTTTAAAAAGACATTTTTTTAGACAGTTTTGAAGCACTTTTGTGCCTTCACCTAATTTTGTTAATTTGCATTTATTTCGCTTTTAATTAAGTTGATTATTGAAAATACATATTGAAGTTTTTCTACTTTCTGCTAGAGGCACTAACCTATGCTTGCTCTGCTGGATGCATACAGCATGTCAGCATGACAGCGCCATCTATTGAGTAATAGCATACAACAAAATCTGCTTCAAGTCGTTTCTTTTCGTAAAAATTAACCCCACCTTGCTGTCAAACGAAAGAGCTCACCAACGATAGGCAAGACACGAGAAGCACTACTTTATTCCATACAAAAATCAATTGCTTAACGTGTCTTGCTTATCGTTGGGGTGCTCTTTCGTTTTACAGCAATATGCAGTAAATGTAATCGAATTACAGACCGAGAACACGTAACTATTAAGTATTATCTATTAATTATTGAAGTAGATTATAATTATCTTAAAACGATCTTGTGTTTTGGCTTTCCCTAATGTCCGTCAAATTTAGCAGCTGCCCAAGCAAAAAGAATTAACAAAAATGCGGGTTCTACTACCAACACGATTCAAAGTGTGACTTTTATCAGTTCTAGAGAATAGAAAATCAAAATTTTTTCCTTCCGATTTGAAATTTTTCTTAAAACATAAGCAAAAATATATCTGAATAAGCTATGGTGAAAATATCAATTGTCTACTGCTAGTAGTTTTTGAAAAAGTGATTTCACATAGTTTTGAAGTGATTGGAATTGGAACGCGCTGTCATAAGCATCTTTAAGCACAAAAAAAAAAAAAAAAAAACAAATTGGCCATTTCAGCCCTTGAAAGGACTTTGACCGAGCTTCTTATGATCAAGTGTGGTGTGTGTGTTATTAAATGTTTGCACACAATTGACCGAGAAATGGACCTACATGTTTTATGCCGACTCCGAATGGCTAAAGTTCATGTTCTCAAGAAGCTTTACATGGCATTTTTACTCTCTGAGGTTTGCCATTGTAAGCAGAAAGGTGTTGAGCGATCAGAAAAATTTTTTATTGAAAAAACTTTTCACCGCGGCTGGGGATCGAACCCGGGCTCCGAGCATGCTAAGTCACACACTTAACCTGCATGCGACGGTCACCACCAGAATCTTTAAGCACACTGAACCAAAAAAGTGCACAATAATTATGAATTGTTACATAAAGCCGTGAATCACATTCATGAGTTTTGTGTACAGCAACCAATAACATGAGTCACATGAACTTTTCATAACATCAATGTACAAAAATATCAAAATGAACAAAAGAAAAAACACGTGAACATGAATATTTCATAAGCCTAATGTTTAAAGTTCATAAAGTGTGTGTGTACAACATACATGAATAAATAAAATATTTCATAAATGTCATGAAACAATACAAAGTGAACATGAATAATTCATAATTTTTGTGAATAAAATTCATGTTAATCTCATCACATATACAAGGGAAACGTGATCTTAGTTATTTATGAGTTAAGTGAACGAAATTCATATTATTTATGTACAATGTACATTTACAAGGGCAGCAAGAAAAGTTCATAAGATAAAAGTCAAAAATGCATAAAACTCAAGTGCTTATACAGTGGAAGCGATGCGTTAAGCATTAAGTGGCCAAAATTCAAATATTCTTTGTAAATTAGAATATCGAACTTCATTAAAAAAACTAATAAAACTGATAAACTGTCTGAAAATATTCCTTGGCTCATTTTAATAACCTTCACGAAACAATTCTGCGTTGAGTTATTATTGAGACATTAACTGTCTGTATTCTAGTGGCTTAAGTCTAGAATACGTTATAGAATTTTTGGTGTGCACGATGATAAGCGAGTTTGTCTGAAGTTCTATACTGCTTTATGATCTCGTCTACCTGTTTGGGGCATAAATAAAACTTAACTCTTCTCCAGCTCCTTGGAGTATAGTTAGGAAGGAAACAACCAGAAAATATTGATAGAAAAAAAGGTGAGTCTACATCTTGATATTTCTGTAGTCACACCTCTTTGTAATTGGTATTGTGTCGTGTGGGCCTTTGATTTGTACACTCAGGGAAAAAAATGTTGTTATATCAAACAAATTATTGGTTGAAATAACAGATTTCACTGTTAAATACCATCCAACAAATGAAACTTTCTAATCAACAATCGGTTGACTGTTGGTCTCTAGAACACGAAACCCATATAAAAACGTACTTATTGAAATTTGATCACTTTTTTGAAAGTTAATGTTTGGCCGAGTGTGCTGAAGTGTGCGTCAGAACACGAACTCGACTCTCCTAGGTTCAAATACCGGCAAGGTCAACAAAAATTTTTTTTTATTTAAAATATTGCTTTTTGAATAAAAAATAAAAATTGCAATTTTTTTTTCAAGATTGTAAGCAACTTATTTTGAAATTAATTTTTGACCAAACAATTAATGAAACAGAATTATTATTTCAATTATAAAATTACAATTTTAGATACTTACACAGCTAGGGTTCGAACCCTCGTCCCCCACATGACAGTCAAGAACACTTAAACTGAGCTATTGGCAACGATAATATAAATATAGCAAAACACATTATAAAACTATTGCTTAGAGAAGACAGACATTTCAACAAAAACACAAAATTATTTCAACAGATGATTTTAACAGCACAAAAATACTTTGAAACGTTCTTTCAACAAAGAAAATTGTTTACTTAAACGCAAATCATTCAATCTAACAGTGTTTTGAATTACAGCGACTGACTGTTATTAATACAGTTGATATTTTTCTTAGTGTAGATAGAGAAACTTTTCATAGCCTTGTGATAAGTGAGCTGATAATTCTCTTGGTAGTTGCCTCACTGCAGCTACTGCTGCAGCCAGGAAAAATGTGTGTTGATTAGGAGCTCCAGCGCTTCTTCAGTAGTTTTCGTTCACGTTACATCTTCTTTTCCAATAAGGACACTGCAGTGTCTCTTGGATAAAACTTTACCTATTCTTGTCGATTCATTAAGGCTGTTGATTGAATGAGTGTAACCTTTCTAAGATTGCTTTTTCGAGCCTCAAAAGGTTTCTTGTAAGTATTAAGGACTTCTTTGCACGGTTGACAAGTGTTCTCTCTATGGCAGTTTTTTTCGATAATTTTTATGGCATTTTTTTTCGAGGCAAGTGTTTTCTCTATGGCACTACCTAACGTTTTTCCCGAGATCTGGAGATTCTTACTCCGTCAGAAAGGAAAAGATTTCTTCATTACGACGACACGAAATCTTTAAGGCGACCTGCATGGTTTTCTCAAGGAACTCAACAGAAGAATTAAGTTCCTCTACGGTCAAAATAGGAGCCATTCTCGCAAATTTTTTCCAGTCAGCCCGTTTGGACTTACGAAAGGGTATAGGAGCTTTTATTTGTAATTTCAACTGGAGGAGAATCAAGCTATGTGACGTAGAATTTCGTCACACAGAGCAGTTTGTATTGGGTCGTTTTAACAGATTTTTTCAAGGCCATGAAACTTTTTTGACGAATACTTTATGGTATACCTACAGCCTTTAATACTAATCGTTCAAAGGTAATATATATACTAAAATATCAAATGTATGCTGCGCTGAATGAATATCTTATTTCGAATTTTATCACTTTTATATAAAAGTTACAAAATAGTAAAATATAAGCAGAAGAATGAATATGTTTATATAAGAAAATCAATTATCAGCTGCATATGCTGTGCCTGCTGCTTTCTTTCTTTCTTTGCTTATGCTTGCATTGTTTTTGTTTTATACGAACTGATTTCCAGGCTTCTTCATTGGGTTCTTGTTTGCATTACTTCTTTATTGGGTTCTTGTATGTACTACTTACAAATGAGTGATCTATTTTCACACAAGATCTCAATCACAAACTCTTTTCAACTCAGTCAATGAACTCAAACTGTCAAACTTAACGAAATTATCGAAAAAATTTGACATTTTGCTTGTTTCTTTTTGCTTGCTTATCATGCTTAATAAGAAGTTCATAATTGAGTGTTATTAATTTATTTGCTTATTTTCGGAAGATCAATAACAATCGGACCAAAGAGACAAAGTAGAAGAGGTAAACGGAATTCAACGTCAACACTTACGATACTATCGAAACTGTTTAATTTTTTTCATGTGTGTACTTAAACATTTATTTATTTGATTAAAATTCATTGCATCAGATTTCATGCAAAATTTACCAAAAATATATTTTAATGCACACTTCTTATAAATCACAAACAAATATTTTTTAAAACTTTTTGCTAACTGCAGAGCTGTTGCCTGGAAGCACTGGAAAGTCGGTCGTAAAACATGTTTTAATTTTTTAAGACATTTTTAAAACAACAGTTATTCGAAATTGATACTGACTTAATTTAAAACAGTTCTACAGAGAAGCAATTATTTTTAAGGGTTAAATAAAATGCAAGGTCAAGAAAAAATAAAAAATTGAGACAAAGAGGTTGAAATGCGACCAATTTTTTGCTTATTTATAATTACTAGTATTGCGTGGAATCGAAATTCGAATAATCTTTTTGGTTGTTTTTTATATAACTAACGAAATTCGACCAATTTTTTGTTTGACTATTTAGCATTTTATGTAGAATAAGCGAGATGGTTAAAATAAGTTCGAGGCTGTAACTTTAAATTGATTGTGGATATAAACTATTTTCTTCAAAGAAACTATTTTTGAATTTTATTAGTTTTTAAAAAAATAGAAAAACAACTTTTTAAGAAAATTTAATTTTGCCAAAAAAATCATGGGGGTAGCCTTGATTTTTTGATGGCACAGAAAGTTTATTAATTTAGTGTCAAGACGAAATAAATTTATCTAAAATGCTCTTTAGATTTAGAAAGAAAATAAAAAATGTAAATTTGAGTTTTTTCTTTCTTTACAACAAAAACTATTTTTACTCCATATTTTAAGAAAAGATAAAATTTTTTGGTCTCTTTTTAAAAGGCACAATTTTGATATATAAAGGGTGATTTTTTAAGAGCTTGATAACTTTTTTTTTAAAAAAAACGCATAAAATTTGCAAAATCTCAACGGTTCTTTATTTGAAACGTTAGATTGGTCCATGACATTTACTTTTTGAAGATAATTTCATTTAAATGTTGACCGCGGCTGCGTCTTAGGTGGTCCATTCGGAAAGTCCAATTTTGGGCAACTTTTTCACCGACAAATTTTGTTCAGCGATGAGGCTCATTTCTGGTTGAATGGCTACGTAAATAAGCAAAATTGCCGCATTTGGAGTGAAGAGCAACCAGAAGCCGTTCAAGAACTGGCCATGCATCCCGAAAAATGCACTGTTTGGTGTGGTTTGTACGCTGGTGGAATCATTGGACCGTATTTTTTCAAAGATGCTGTTGGACGCAACGTTACGGTGAATGGCGATCGCTATCGTTCGATGCTAACAAACTTTTTGTGGCCAAAAATGGAAGAACTGAACTTGGTTGACATGTGGTTTCAACAAGATGGCGCTACATGCCACACAGCTCGCGATTCTATGGCCATTTTGAGGGAAAACTTCGGAGAACAATTAATCTCAAGAAATGGACCGGTAAGTTGGCCACCAAGATCATGCGATTTGACGCTTTTAGACTATTTTTTGTGGGGCTACGTCAAGTCTAAAGTCTACAGAAATAAGCCAGCAACTATTCCAGCTTTGGAAGACAACATTTCCGAAGAAATTCGGGCTATTCCGGCCGAAATGCTCGAAAAAGTTGCCCAAAATTGGACTTTCCGAATGGACCACCTAAGACGCAGCCGCGGTCAACATTTAAATGAAATTATCTTCAAAAAGTAAATGTCATGGACCAATCTAACGTTTCAAATAAAGAACTGATGAGATTTTGCAAATTTTATGCGTTTTTTTTTAAAAAAAAAGTTATTAAGCTCTTAAAAAATCACCCTTTACTAATGCATGAAAATCATAACCTCAAAAAAATCAGCCTTTACAAAAGAGAAGCGATAAAATTTTTATTAATATTTTTAAGGGAACTGATAAGACTTAAATAAAAACAAAAAATTAAGTAAAATCTTTTTAAAGACGGCGGAAATATTGGCATCCCAATTTAGAACAATCAATTTGAGACAGTTTTTTCTCTCTCTTGGCATTTGGTTGAAATACATGTTTAATAGTTAACGACACTATTAAGAAAATTCATTAAAAATATTTTTTTTTAGAACTGCACTATAGTTGATAGATGATACTATACATGATTTTTATCATATTTCAAAGAAAATTTAACAAACTTTCAGAAATAATTAAAAAAATTTAACAACCGTTTAAATTCGACCAAAATATTGACATTGAATGTTTAATTTTTGAATTGAAAACACTTTTTTACAAACTTGTTTATTGATGTTATGTATTCATCAATTAACTAACAACTAATTTTTTTGAGAAAATTTTTACTTTTGAGAAAAACTCAAATTTGACAAGTTTAAAAGCTTTCTACCAACCAAATTTTAAATCGATCAAAGAACGATATTTCTCAAAAAATTTATTTCTCTCTTAGAAAGTGGTAACCGTGGCATGCAGGTTAAGTGTGTGGCTTAGCATGATGGAGCCCGAGATCGATTCCCAGTCGCAGCAAAAGTTTCTTTCAATAAAAAATTTTTCTGATCGGTCACCACCTCTCCGCAGACAATGGCAAACCTCAGAGAGTTAATAATGCCAAGTAAAGCTTCTTGAGAAAATGAACTTTAGCCGTTCGGAGTCATTCATAAAACATGTAGAACTGTGTGCAAACATTTAATAACACACACAACACAATTGATCATAAGATATGTCCTTTCAAGGGCTGTTATGGCCAATTGGTTTTTTTCTTTTTTTTCTTAGAAGGTTGGGAACCCCCTTCATAAGATATATAATTTATATATGCACGTTCTGCACATCTGGGTATAGTGCTTTTCGAATGATATAAGCTTCATTCGTCTAAATATCAAAAAAGCGTACTACAAGAGCGTTTTTTCTTATTTCATTTTTCGTATTTCCTTAGCAGGTTTATATTAAAAATAATTTTTTAATGCCTTTAGTTTCAAACATTTGCAACACACTCACAAAATTTGAAGATGTTGCTTTGCCCTATTTTCGAAAAATTCACCTTTGAATTTTTTATTGGTAGGAAATTTTAAGAAATTTCATGAAATTAAGAACTTTGTATCTTTAACAGGACATTGTCAAAAGTTCCAACCATGACCCACAATTTATGTTGGCAATACTGTGTGAAGCCAAACAACAACAGCAAGAAGCATTAGTTATGCTTAACTTGCCAAGCATATAAATATAATTTTGTTTTTTTAACAAGATAGGCACGCTATAGATTCTTACACGAACAGCGCCTAAATGTATGCAACATAAAATATTTAATTTAATTAAAATTTTCAAAAACCAATCTGGCGAATACATTTAAATACGCAGGCGTATGTGAATTGTTTTGATTAAAAAAAAAAGAACCAACAAAAAAACGAACCAGTGCAAAACCACTAATACAGCTACAGCTGCAGCTGCTGCTTAAATATGGACATGGACAAATGTATACAAATATATGTAAATATATATATATGTTTGTATATGAACAGAGTGTTGCGTGTGGGTGCGAATTCGTGTCGTTATGCATGTACAAAAATATGGCAGGCAGCCTTTTTTAAATATTAACTCTTTTATGTTTGCTTTTTTTGTGTATTTATTTTTTTTTTTTTTTTGGAACCAGTGAGTTGACCCGATTTTCAGTTTTATGTTGCATTGTTGTGCGAATAGTGTATTTGTTGTTGTTTTTGCGTTTATTTTTATTTGCGTTTCTATTGTTTTTTTTTTTTTTTTTGGCATGAAAAAAAAACATGCTCCACAAAAATAAACAAAAAAATAACGAAACACCGACCGATGACAAAGTCGATGCTTAAAATTCTCAAGTGGTATTTGAGGTTTTTCCATGAAAACAAAGTAACTAACACGCATACAAAAACAAACAAGCACACACACACACACGCGCACACAAACACTTACTCACACAAACATGCGGTCGTAAATTAAGCACATGCGCTCAAACCTATGCAGTTGTGGCGCAAAAAAAAAAACATAAGAAAAAATGTTGCCTATGTTTTTTTCTTCCTTTTTTTGTTGTTGTTGTATTTGTATCTTTGAGTATTTTAGGCTTTTATTTTTTCAGTTGTATTTTTCACTTTGATGTTGCTGTACTCAATGCTGCTCGTTCTTCTTGCTGCTTATAAGCAGCTGCCAGCTGCTTGTATGTTCAAAACAATTGTGTGCACGTGCATATTTCGTTTGTGTATTTGTCTTATTTGTATGCGTATTTCATACTTATATAGGTTGCATGTGTGTGTATGTGTGCATTTGTTTTTTTGCCATTTGTTGGTAAAGCGCAGCGGAAGCTATAGCAAGCATGCAAAAGCTTTTGTTTCTCATGCATTTGAGTATGTTAGCGAGTATTTTTACATCTGCTTGGTTGTAGTTTTTGTAATTTATTTCACTCACTTGAATTATTTTGTTTATTGTTTTAAGCTGCGCTTTTAAAAAAATTATTTTAAATGCTTAAGAGAAATTTTTTTTTTATGAAAAGAAATATCGGCAAATCCAGTGTCACTCACGTTTCAGTCATAACAGTAAACATAAGTTTTTCTCCATCAAAAATAAAAGCTTTTCAGATAAAATTATATGGGTACAATAAGTCTTAGGCTCACTTTTATAAGTTCAAGCAAAAAGTTTTATATATATTTACACATTTCGAAAAAACTGTCTTTAGATGTCACGTTTTCGCACGATTTTAATTTTTCGAGTTCTTCTAACAAATTGTTTAAAATCTGTGAATTGTTTGAATAAATATAAGGAATAAAGTAATTTTCCGTAACGAAATTGAGTAGAAATTTAAACTGTAGGAAAAAATTTAGTTTTCTCTCAGAATTTTAAGATTTTTTCATATACTGGTTTTGTCACTCACGTTTCACGTCGATGTCACTCACGTTTCAAATCAATTTTAATTGCCCTTTTTTTGCATCGTGGTTAGTCTGGTGAACTTTATTAAGCATATTTTATAAAAAAAATTTTTTTTCTTAATATTAAGAACATTTTTATACAAAAAAGAAAAAAATTTGTATGGAAAGACTTATGTAAAGCATAATATAGTTAAAAAAATAATTCATAATATAACAAAAACACAAAAACTATTTCAGAAATATATCATTTTACCAAAATGTATTCCGATTCTAACCTTATGCTTATTAAAAGCCAAAAACCGCGCCAAATTTGACTAAATGACTGGCCTATAAGCAATTCCGTCGAGGCCAACGACTTAAAGTAATGATTTAATTAGATCTTTTTAATCTTTGCTAAATTTTGTTTCTTATATGAAACCGGATTTAACTTATTTTTCTCTATCTTTGTTTTCATACGTTCTTTTCATTTTTTCTTGATGTTTTCGTCATCTTCTTTCATTTTTAATATAAAAACAAGTAAAGAAAGTCTAAAGTCGGTCTAGGCCGACTATGAAATACCCTAAACCCACTTTTCAAAAACAAAAAATTTTTATTGTAAATGGGCGTGTCCGTGGGATAATGAAGCCTATAATTTATGTGCATTTAAATGTTGATGAAAAATGTACACATACCAAGTTTTATTCCCGTAGATCACAGTTAATGCCTTTATTGTGCTTTCGCTATGGGAGGTGGGCGAGTTTTTGGACGGACTACTCCCAATTTTTTAACACACCCTAGTTTTGGTATAAAATACATACATACTAAATTTAATTTCTCTATGACAAACATAACCTTATTTATTGAGTTTTCAACTTTTTGGGCTATATGGGAGGTAGGCGTGTCCGTAGGCGGATGACGTCCATTTTTCAAAACCATCTTTGTCTTGTCATAAAAAACATATGTGCCAAATTTTAGCTCTTTAGGTTAAACACAGGCTTATTTATTGCGTTTTCAATTTTTGGCTTGTATGGGAGGTGGGCGTGTCCGTAAGCTGATGACGTCCATTTTTCGAAGACATCTTTGTGTTGACGTAAAACACATACATATCAAATTTTATTGTTGTAGGTTAACTATGAGCTGAGTTATGCAGTTTTCAATTTTCGCGTTGTATGGGAGGTAAGCGTGTCCGTGGGCGGATTCCAAAAATATTCAATAGTGCAGATCCTTGGGTGCATGTGACCATGTGTACCAAGTTTCATCCAATTATCTCTACTCCTTCTTCTTATCCTGTGTATACGGACAACACACAGACGGACAGACGGACAGACGGACGGACGGACGGACGGACGGACATGGATAGCTCGACTCAGGTGGTGACGCTGATCAAGAATATATATATTTTTCTATACCGGACTCGCTTCGTTCTATGCGTTACAAACGTTTGCACAAAGTTAGTATACCCTGACCTTTCAGGTTTAGGGTATAATAAACATAAAAAAAAATTAAATGTCACTCACGTTTCACTTTTTCAAAAGCTTTTTTAATGAAAAATAATTGCGTCTGCTGGATTTAAAATAAATACAAAATTAACTTATCTTATATTAAAAGTAAGTCCGAGACATAAATCATGCCAGCCAATTATTATCCAAGATAATCCAACTTATCAATAGAAATTGTCACTCACGTTTCACTCTTGAATCACTTTTTTAAATTTTATTTTTCGATAGAAAATTAGTTTTCTTAAAAATTTTTAAATTCACTTTTCAATATAAAATGTTTCAATTGTGAATATTATATAACGGTGCTTTGATATTTAAATCGCGAAATTCCAAATTACAAATTAAAAACCTACAATTTTTTAAATTGCTACAGATTAAAAATACATTCAATATTATCAGTTTAAATTTAAGGATACAATATGTTTTTTTTTCAAAATGCTTTTACCGCAGCAAAACACAAAGAATATTCTTAACGTTCCATGTATTTTGATTGAACTTTAAGCATTTTTATTTTTTAAGGTTTTGGTTTACTTTTTCTGGATTTGCCGATATAGTAAATGTTAAAATAATTTTTAAATATTTGAAACTTTAATTCTTCTTATTAGCGCTTTTTTTAAGACTGATGTTTTTGCTAAAAAACAGAGTTTTTCCAAATATCTTGTAAGCGATATTTTTCAAAAATTCAACACAAATTTGTTGGATTTTTTGTTTTTTTAAGGTAGATGTCTACAAAAGTTCAGTTAAATTAATTTTTCCTAAATATCTCGTAAACGATATTTTCTAAAAAACTTGGATGAAGAGGTTTTTTTGTACTTTAGACAATTTTATATAGATTTTCGATAAAGATTTTATAGAATCATTTGCCTTCGAGGTAGATGACTGCAAAAGTACGCTAAAATTGTTTTTTCTAAATATTCCGTAAGAAATAATTTTTAAAAATTTGTGCCAAAGGAGCTTTTGTTCATTTGAAAACATACATATTAAAGTATTGCATAAAATTTTTGTGGCATTATTTTTTTCGGTAAATATGACTAACAAGTCGGTTAAAACGGGTTAGTTTACCAACATTTCGCAAATTTAATTTTTAAAAAAACTGTTGAAACAAAGAGGAGATGTCATAATTTGACATAAAAATTTTATCATTTGATTTGCCGATATGTGATCCTAAAAGGTCGTTTAAATCGGTTTTCCTTAAATATCTCGTATAGAAGATTTAAAAAAAATTTGAATTGGAGAAGCTTAAACAAGACATTTCATAATTTTGCACAGAAAAATTCTAGCAGAAAAATTTCGTGGGATTATTTTTTTGGAGTATACGGTCTATCTCGTAAACGTGATTTTTTGTAGATTTCAGCAAAACGAATTATTGTTCATCAGAAATTAAAAATGTTATATAAATAATTTTCATTGTTTATAAATTATTTTATGTTTAAGCTAAAAAACAGTTGCTAAAATTGTGTTCTTTCAAAAATCTCATAAACGGGATTTTTGAAAAATTTTAAACAATTTTACACTAACAAGTCTTTCATACAATTTTTGCAGGTTAATTTTTATTGGAATGTGGCAGTAAAACCACTTATTTCAATGAATTTTTTCCTAATATCTTCTAAACGAAATTTTTCAAAAATGTGAGTCACAGAAGGTTTAAAGACTGTCCCAGAAGTTACTGTCCTTATGTATTTTTTATTGTAAAAACACCAATGGTGTTTTTTTAAAAATTCGTTCAGTTTATTATTAAGTGAGCATTACAAAATAAATTAAAATTTTATTTACACTAAAAAAAATACACTTACAAAGAAGAAACAGTTTCGATTGCATCGTAAGTGTAGACGTAGAATTCCGTTTAAGTTGTAACCTCTTCTACTTTGTCTTTCTTTGTTCATTTTGCACGTATTTTTATTAATCTTCCGAAAATTAACAAATAAATGAATAACACTCAATTATGGACTACTTATCGAGGCCACAACAAAGAAAAAGTTAAAAAGTAAGTATGATCAAATGAGCAAGCAAAAAGAAACAAGCAAAATTTCAAATTTTTTCGATCATTTTATTAAGTTTGATAGATTGAGTTCATTGACTTTGTTGAAAAGAAGGCGAAGCAAATGCACTTTCCATTGGTGCCACTTTCGTCACTGCCCGATATATAGTTTGCGAGCTACAGTCAGTTTAACTACTAATTTCAAATTAAAATTAAGACCTAGATTTTTAAAAAATCGTATGATTACTAGCGTGAAATAGCTGAGCACATGTCCTTTCCTCTCGTTTCTGTCTGATATTTAGTTTGCGAGCTACACTTGCGTCTCTATTCGATGTATAGTTTGCGAACTACACTCGCTAGTGATAGTGGGATGTGAAATCCAAATTAATTTGGAATTATTAAAAAAAACTAATGGAAAAATTAATTCAAAATAGTATACTAGAACAGTAGTGCATACATAAACCCAATGTGAACCAATGCTTACAATGCTGCCAAAGCGATCCAATCAGTTCGTGCAAAACCAAAGCAATTAAAGCATAAACAACGAAAGAAAAACAAAGAAAGTAGCAGGCACATTATAAGCAGCTGATAATTGATAAATTCTTATATAAAAACATGCATTTTTCCTTTATATTTTACTATTTTGTGATTTTATTATAAAAGTGACAAAATCCAAAATTAGATATTCATTCAGCGCAGGATATATCTGATATTATAGTATATATATTATCTTTGAACTATAAGTATTAAAGGCTGTAGGTATAACCTAAAGTATTAGCCAAAACGTTGCCTAATGACCTTGAAAAAATCTGTTAAAACTGCTACCCCATACAAACTACGCTGTAAGACGTAATTCTACGTCAAAAAATTATGCACTTTTTGATTAAGGTCCTCCATTAGGGATTTTACCGACATTTCGTTGACCTTAGTGTATGCCCGATGCCATTTACCTCGAAATATTTCGATGTTTTCGTAGTTTGTTTGGTCCTCTTAATATATATTTTCATTAAAGCCCAATATCTTTCGATTGGACGAAGTTCGGGGCAATTCGGAGGATTGGCTTCTCTTGGTTCCACAGTGACATTTTTGACTTGGTACCAATCCATCGTTCTCATCCAGACACTCTCTGATGTAAATTTTGGTGTTGATTGTGCGATCTGCCACAAATTCCTTACTTCGAATGTCACATTTACAAATGGCCTGTATTTCAACACCATGTATTTCTTTGGAATTTGTCTAGGTAACTGCTTGAAATCCGATTTGCAGTACATTTCATCGTCCATGAAATACAGTTCAAATACAGCGATACAGTTATCGAGCCCTCCTTTTGGCTTCGGCGTCCTTTTCTTTTGAACTATCAGGTACTTTTTGTACATTATAGCTCCTTAGGTTGTACAATTTTTTAATCCGTTGAACACTTGACTTCGATGTTCCCGCTTTTGCTGCCATATCATGAACCGAAGTGCCTGAATTCTGAGTAAACAACCGCTTAACGTTCTGGGCCACCGCTTGGTTCACTGGACTACTTTTTCCTCCTGAGCCTGGCGTTTTTGATAAAGGGGTTAGCTGTTTTATGGTCCTTTTGACAGTTTTGACAGACACACGCCAACTTCCTTAGCGATCTTTTTGTACGTGGTATTTGGATTTTCCAGGTATTTGCAAATAATTGCTTTCCGCTTTTCTTCTTGTTGAGACGACATCTTTTCAGTATCTCTTTTATTTTACTAATATTATTTTATTAGATATAGAGTATTTTTTTGATCTGCAATATTTATACTTTATTTAGGTACCAAATATGTTGCTATAGAGGTAACACTTTTTTATAAATAACTTAAAAACAAAAGGACAGTTATTTCTAGGACATCAGTTTCGTGAATAGTTGTAATTTTGTTTGAGCAAAAGCGAAATAATTAAAAACTTATTTTGTTTTTATAATGATCATTATTAAATCAAGTGTCACAAATAAATAGTAGATTTAAAATTTTTTAAAGGTAATGCGATTAGTTTGTTAAAATAATTCACTTTCACATAACTACCATTGAGCTCTTTTTAATGTTAAAAATAATTTTCATATCATCATTGTTTTCTATCAACATCAGGTTTTTGTTTTAAAACTGCTAAAACAGAATTTAAAATAAATCAAAAACTTGTGTCTCTGTGCCAGGGATGATTTTTTGAGTGGAATAGTACTTTTTTGAGTACTATTGACTCTACAAAAGTACCCGAGTACTTTCTTGCCGAAAAAAGTACTCTGGTACATTAAAGATTTTACTTGAAATTTTGTCAAGAGTTACAAAAAAACCATTTTTGAATATGAAGTCATAAACTTTTTGCCAAAATTCTTGCCCAGTCACGTAATATTTGCCGTTGGTTTTAGAAATGTTCCCAGAACAAGAAATTTTAAAAGAAAATGTAAAAAATTTTCATTAAAATTCGCCATATCTTTGGTCAGGCGGCAAAGATTTGAAATTTTTTGGACCAGATAGTAAGATCTTTTTCAGTACTACTATTTTTAACCATTTGTTTATTTGTAACTGCTGCACCAGCTAATATTTTTACGAAATACATGGTTTTTGGATGTTTTTCAAAATGGTTTAGCTCACTGGTGGCTATCGTTTAGCCAAAAAAAAAATGTTGTGCATTCGTTTTAGAATCGATCGAGGTTAATTTTAAGTTGGTGGCAATGACAAATTTTTTTTTTGATCATAGAGGTCGAGGCACCCTAATATACATATTTAAAGGGTTCTGAAAGAAATCCTGATTATTTATTGTTCTTTCATGTGATAAATATAATCAAATTTAAAAAAGTATTGGTTTCAATTTATGTATTTATTCATATATCATTACTTAAAAAAAAGTACCCTAAACAATAAAAAAGTACTATTTGCCTTTGTAAAAAAGTGCCTAAAGACTTGACTCTTAAGACTTTTAAATAGTATTAAAAAAAAGCCAGTAGAAAAATAAAGCGCAGCCACAAATTTCAGCATCATTTGCAGCCAAAAGAAAAAACAAAGCTTGCAAAGTAAACTTGCGCTTCTCTTAAAACTGCTGAAATGTTCAACCAACTAACCATGCTATACAGCACACTTCATCAATGTTGATTTAGGAATTGCATTTACTTGCTTTGGTCAACACGAAAAAAAAAAAAAAACTTGCAAAACTAAAGTTTGTGCAAGCCGGCAATTGTTGCTGCTGCTGCTGCTGCAGCTCTCTGGCACTCGTTGCTGTGGTTTACTTCTATCTTGCTATGTGCTGTGATTTTGGTTTTATGCTTGGCATCTATTTGCTTCATCTACACTGCTTTACTTTTGTTTTGTATATCTTTGAAATTTTCTGCTAAATGAGCAAAGTTTTGATACCCAATAAAAAAATTTGTTGCATTAAAAGTAGTTTTTGTGTGCTTTTGTGGTAACGTAAAAAAAAAATTATACAAAAAAAAAAAAAAAAGTTAAATATTTTATTTTGTGCATACATAAAGAGCACACAAAAGGCTTAACCAAACAAAAATAAAATAAAATAAATTTTTTAAATTTTTGTGATGTAAACATAAGCAAACTTTGAGCAGAAATAATGCATAAACCAAATGCGAATTCTTGCTATTAAAGGGAAAAGCTTTACCTAAAAGTAAATCTAACATTTACAACAAAACTCAGATTGAATTGAATTGCTTAAATAACAAGACGAAAGTGTTAACATCGGCATTGCTCGTCGACTATGAGTGCAGACATTCGTGCTTTTATGCTTAAAAGCTTTTCGTGCAGCACTTATTCACTCACCAATGATCGATCAACTGCTTAAGTTTTCATTTTACTTTGTTTTGTTGCAAAGCTTACAATAAGCTTTAAAGCTAGCTTACTAAATCTATGCTAGCATAGAATTTGGACGACACTGTTCTACGTTAGTGCAAATTAATGCTTAAACTTTATGCTTTTTTGTGTGTGTTTTTTATGGTTTTGCTAAAGCTATTCTTTATAAAAATAGGCATGTCTACGCAATAAAATCTACCATCTATGGTTACATTCATTTAATGTTCAGCCCACCAAATAAATTTAATAGTTTCCGAATATCATATTTTTATTGCAATAAATCATTAATTAATTAATAATTAATGTTACTCATACGCCACCATAGGTAGCAAATATGCGTCTACTTTTGTTCAGCCTTTTTGTGTATTTTTTGTTTTTTTGCTTATTTATTTTTCTCTTTATGAGCATATGAAATAGAAACCTTTATAGCAATATATATATGACAAAGATATATACACATTTTTATTGTATATTTATGATATTTTGATATTTTTGCTTAAATGTGTTGGTGCGAGTTAAGTGTTGTCAAATAGGATTTGCTGTTTATGAAGAAGCGGTAAAAAAGGGGATAAACGTCAAAGCCAATTATTAAAAATACATCAATCATCAGATACATGTGCGTACATTTAAAAAAAAAAGAAATATATAACAAATACCCAATGGAATAAAAGCGCACATTGCGATTTAAGACCAAACATGTGTACACATTTATGTCAACCAAAATAGCCCAGTTGAAAATAAGCTAATAGAATATGTCTGGATTTGAACCGATTTTTCAAGGTTTGTTTCATAGACAAAGTATAACATGAACATAAGCTATTGATAGCAGCGTGCTGACGGCAACATGCTTATCAAAGAGCTCACTTATTTTGCTAATAAAAATATAGAATTGGACATTGATTGAAACTAGCAAACCAACAATCTGATCAGTTTGATCAAATCAGACCATTTATCAAAGCAACATGATGGACAGACTTAAAACTGCAGTAAGAAAAAGAAGATTCAGACTCTAATAGACTTGGTGAAGCCTTGATTGCGAACCATGTTGGCGTCATGCCAACATGAGCTAAATTGATACAAACTTCTGATAAGCTGTCGAGAATTTTTTATGCTACATTATTAATAAGCAAAAAAAATTATTAATGAAATTTGTTATTTGGTAACCGTGGTTAGAATAGCTATATTTCTATATATTAAAAAATACCTTTTACCATTTTTTTGTATAATTGATATCAATAGCATATCAAGTAGTTGAATCTACATATTTATTGAAATAAAAAATCAAAGACCAACAAATTAAAAAAAAATAATAACAAAATATGGAAAAATATCGAAATAATGTGTCAATGAATGATTCAAGAAATAGACACTGAAACTGTTATGATTTGATTGATATTTAGAAATGATTTGCGGCATTTCCCAAAAATTTGATCGTATCGGTAAAAAAGTGATAGCTATCTTGCTAGGAATTTATTAAAAAAAAAAAAACAAATTGGCCATTTCAGCCCTTAGACTTTGACCGTACTTATTTTACTTGTTTTATGTAGGTTGCTATTATTTTGCTTTCCAGTATTTTTCCTACTTATCTTTTATGCAATTTTTTACTAAAAACGGGTTTGATTAATAAATAAAATAACTATTCTTTAAAACTTAAGAGATTGTCCATAGAATTTAGTTAATCCTCCATAGTTTATAGCTTTTACGATGTGATGTCGTACTTGCCGCTGTATATGAACAATCATGTTCAAAGGATTTCACTAAACTTTTATAGACAACAACAGGTTATTTTTTTATTCCCAAGAATCTGTGAGCTTCAAAAGGATCATAGAACATTTTCAAGCCTTCATGAACATAAAATGATCACAGTGGATGGCTATGTTTATCCCATTCTTATGTTTCAGGTTAGCATCAATGTATAAAAGTAATTTCCTATTAATTTTTGAATACAAGATAATTGCACTGCAGAATGAACTGTTTTTGCTGCAATCTTTTTTTCAAGGAGTACGCACAGGTATGACAGGTTTTTGATAAACCATTATTTAAATAACATTTTTTTCCAATCAAAAAAAGAAACGTCGATTTTGATGGGGAACAATCTAGTTTATATTCAAATCTCCACATTAAACAAAGTGTTCATAGTTTATAATACAGGTGAACAATGATGTGAACACAGATTGTAGCGTATTATTATGATTCTGTTTATAAACGCAGGTTATAAGAACTTTTACTATTACAGAAACTGCCTATCATACCACAACTTCCTCATCTTCTTTAACTCTTTTTGGGCAACTCTTTTTCAAAATCCGATGAACACTATATCTATTAGACTAAGAGCCAGCAATCGCCAGACTTACGTCATTTTATCACAGCTAAGATTTTGTGTATGATTGCATACCACAGTGGGTAACAACGTGTGATATTATGAATCGAAGGTCGAGGGAACCTTAGAAGCTTTAAGCTCTGAAAAGTGCCAAAAAAAGGGTCCTACTTACGTCAAAGTATCAAAGCTGAATTTTATATATGTTATTGAGGCCATCATTATGAAAAAACTAACAACCAGACACCTGGCAGGGCGGAATCCTTAAGCCAGACACTTAAGGTGGAACATAATATTCGCTGCAGAGAAAACAAACCTTTTTTAAAAATGCATAACTCAGTCAAAAATAAAAATTTTTTCAAAAATTATTATTATTATTATTATTGTAGAGAATTGAACACATTACAAGAAAAGACATTTAAAAAAAAATATATTTTTCACTCCAACATGGTTTTTATACCTTAAACCTGAAAGGTCATTGTAAATAAACTTTGTGCAAACGTTTGTAACGCATAGAACGAAGCGAGTCCGGTATAGAAAAGTACATATATTCTTGATCAGGGTCACCTTGAGAGTCCGTTCGTCCGTCTGTGTGTTGTCCGTATACACAGGATAAGAAGAAGGAGTAGAGATAATTGGATGAAACTTGGTACACATAGTCACATGCACCCAAGAATCTGCACTATTGCATATTTTTGAAATCCGCCCACGGACACGTCTACCTCCCATACAACGCAAAAATTTAAAACTGCATAACTCAGCTCATAATAAGTCTTAAACAATAAAATTTGATGTGTGTGTGTTTTTTACCAACAAAAAGATGTTTTCGAAAAATGGACGTCATCCGCTCACGAACACGCCCACCTCCCATACAACCCAAAAATTGAAAACGCAATAAATAAGCCTGTGTTTTACATTAAGAGCTAAAATTTGACACGTATGTTTTTTATGACAAGACAAAGATGGTTTTGAAAAATGGACATTATACGCCTACGGACACGCCTACCTCCCATACAATGTAAAAATTTAAAACTGCATAACTCAGCTCATAATAAGTCTTAAACAATAAAATTTGATGTGTATGTGTTTTTTACCAACAAAAAGATGTTTTCGAAAAATGGACGTCATCCGCTCACGAACACGCCTACCTCCCATACAATGCAAAAATTTAAAACTGCATAACTCAGCTCATAATAAGTCTACAACAATAAAATATGTCGTGTATATGTTTTTTACCAACACAAAGATGTTTCTGAAAAATGGACATCATCCGCTCACGAACACGCCCACCTCCCATACAACCCAAAAATTGAAAATGCAATAAATAAGCCTGTATTTTACCTAAAGAGTTTCAATTTAAAACATATGTTTTTTATAACAAAACAAAGATGGTGTTGAAAAATGTACATCATACGCCAACGAACACGCCTAACTCCCATACAAAGCGAAAATTGAAAACTACATAACTCAGCTCCTAGTTAACGCACAACAATAAAATTTGATATATATGTGTTTTATATCAACACAAAGATGTTTTCGAAAAATTGATGTCATCCGCTCACGGAAACGCCCACCTCCCATATAACCCAAAAATTGCAATCGCAATAAATAAGCCTGTGTTTAACTTATAGAGCTAAAATTTGACACATATGTTTTTTATGACAAGACAAAAATGGTTTTGAAAAATAGACGTAATCCGCCAACGGACACGCCTACCTCCCATACAATGCAAAAATTTAAAACTGCATAACTCAGCTCATAATAAGTCTACAACAATAAAATTTGACGTGTATGTGTTTTCTACCAACACAAAGATGTTCCTGAAAAATGGACATCATCCGCCCACGGACACGCCCACCTCCCATACAACCCAAAAATTGTTCATAAAATCATAGTTAACCCACAACAATAAAATTTGAATTATATGTGTTTTATATCAACACAAAGATGTCTTCGAAAAATGGACATCATCCGCTCACGGACATGCCCACCTCCCATACAACCCAAAAATTTAAAACTCAATAAATAAGCCTGTGTTTAACCTAAAGAGCTTAAATTTGGCACATATGTTTTTTATAACAAAACCAAAATGGTTTTGGAAAATGGACATCATACGCTTACGGACACGCCTACCTTCCATACAACGCGAAAATTGAAAACTGCATAACTCAGCTCAAAGTTAAGCCACAACAATAAAATTTGATATGTATGTGTTTTATACCAACACAAAGATGTTTTCAAGAAATGGATGTCATCCGCTCATGGACACGCCCACCTCCCATATAACCCAAAAATTGAAATCGCAATAAATAAGCCTGTGTTTAACCTAAAGAGCTAAAATTTGGCACATATGTTTTTTATGACAAGACAAAGATGGTTTTCGTAACGTAATCCACCAACGGACACGCCTACCTCCCATACAACCCAAAAAGTTTAAAAATCAATAAATAAGGTTATGTTTGTCATAGAGAAATTTAATTTGGTATGCATGTATTTTATACTAAAACTAAGGTGTGTTCAAAAATTGGGAATAATCCGTCCATGAGCACGCCCACCTCCCATAGCGAAGACATTAACTGTGAGCTATAGGAATAAAACTTGGTATGTGTAAATTTTTCATCAACATTTAAATGTATACAAAATATTGGCTTCATTCGCTCACGGACACACACGCCCATTTACAAAAATATTTACAACAATTTTTTTGTTTTTGAAAAGTGGGTTAAGGGTATTTCATAGTCGGCCTAGACCGACTTTAGACTTTCTTTACTTGTTTTGTTTTAATTTTGTATGGGTTAAATGTATTGTGCGATGGATGCCGCGTCTGCTGAGACGATCAGATTGTTGTAGAAATATTTTGTGGGTATTTTGTCAAGATGAATAAAACATGATTGTATCAACATGCACCTCAATCCAGTAGGATAGTCTTCAGAGACACTCGAAAGCTGAGAAAAGTGACAGAAACGCTAATTTTTAGTAAAAATATTGAAACCTTAAGAATATAAGTCTGCAGCATTTTGGAGTTTTTTTTTGAAAGTTACAACACGGCCCAGACGTTCCACAGTGGGAATGTTCATATGAAGTTGTGCAACAAAATCAATAATTTTGAGCCCCTAAAGCTATTTGAACGAATTTGTTAAACATGCTAAAGTTCTATGTACCTATTTTGTGCCAAAAATCAGCATTATCCACCCAATTTTTCATGCATTGAATTTTATATGTTTATTTTTAAATTTTAGTATATAAGAAAATAAGTGTTTTATTTGACTTAACGAGAGTTGTTATTTTATACAATTCTCACAAATTATAGAGAGGTTTGTAAGAATTTAACATATTACAGTTTTTTTTAATGTTTTGTATTGACTGAATGAATTAAAGAAAAACAATTTAAATGCAAAGTATAGTAAAAATATTATATAGTATACAATAGTGAATAGTTACAGTACGAACAAAATCTATAATTGACCTTCTTATACTTCTTATAAATAAGTTTTTTAGCTAATGTAAAAATAGTTTTTTTTTTGTTTTAAATTTTACCCTCTACTATATAAAAATATAAAAAAAATGAGACACCGTACGATGTGTTCAGTTATTACGAAGAAACAGGTGACCATTTGATTCGAAATGCTTCGTGCACGAACAAATTTTGTTGGATTTGGCTCATCTTGAAAGACCCATACTTAGTCAGATCGAAATTGTGATTTCACCGGACATCGACTTGAAAGTTAGAGGGAGCCTTTAAAACTTTTTCTGAAAAATTTCTTTTTTGATCCGAGAAATCCCTATGGAGCGGCTTTTGTTCCCCTGAACCCTTTTTTTTTAACAAAACATTAAGTTTTTGAACAAACCTTATTTTTTTGAGTTTTTAATTGTGGCAATTTAATTTGTTTAATTTATTTTATAATTCTTAAAGAACGTCTTCTTTAAGAATTATATTTTGAGCTTAATGCCAAAAAATTTCATGAAGCAACAGGTTGCTACAACAACCTTATTTTTTTCTTCAGTACACATATCCAAGATATGTAAAACAGTAAAGATTTTGATAGTACGCATATATTGTCAAAATAAAATTTCGAAATTTTTTGTCTTTACAAACTCTTTTTAGACCAAAAAAAAAAAAGATATTTCGTCAATTTCAAAAATAAGTAATATATGAAGTGTTTACATATTTGTAGAGTCATGTTTCACTTAATTATTAACGCATTACAAAAGCAAAGCCTGTTGTAACGTCTGTTCAAATTTTGAACTGAGCTAGAAGAGCAAAAAACACGGGCATGTTTTTTATTTTTATATATTTTGTTTTTTGTTATTCCTGAACAACAAATAAAACATCATAAATGCCAACATTTTGCTGCTATATTGAAGTGCTTGTGTGTGTGTGTATCTGACTGTTTGTGTTTGTGTGTGCTGGTTTAAAACCAATTTATTGCAATCAAAATCAATTTATCAACGCTATGAAAAATAGTAAATATTATAACGTACTCTTTTATTTTGAAATTAATAATTTAAAAAACATAAAAATAAATAATGACCACATTTTTATGTGATGCCATTTTGAAAACGTGCTGATAAGCAAAAATATTGCTTACAACAGTGAAAACATTTAAATGCCAGAGTCGTATGCATATAAAATTGTGCAGCACGTTCACATGCGTTTGAGCTTAAATCGATTTAGGTACAATTTTATGCCCACAAATATGTGATATATATGGCTATTTGTTTGCGGGTGTTTTTTGTTTCTTTTTGTGGAAACTTAAAGTCGCAAAATTTTATGCGTAAAGAGGTAAGAACTTGTGTTCTTTAAGTTGAAAATGAAAATGATTCTACATGGCGTATGAGTGATATTAATTATATGCAATGCAAAATGTTCACAATCATACGCCATGATGATTGCTTATATTTAGATATTTTTTTCTTAAATATATTTTTAAACACAAATTTTAATAAAAGCTTTCAATCATTTTTTGAGCTCATTCTACACTTTGTAAGTCAAAATAAGCTTTTACCGATACTTCAAAATATATTTATCGGGCATTTAATGCTTTGCTTCATACAACATAACAATAAAAGCACATAAAAACATAAATATTAAAAAAAAATTGCGCATAGATACAAAATATATATCAATAATATATACTTACATAATACAAACGCAAAAAAAAAAAACACACAAAATATTCTAAAAAACCACTCACACAAAACATCCACACTGCAACGCATAAATAAAAATTTGACTGAGTGCCTAAAATAATGCAATAAAAAACAAACTGCCATGCATAAATAAAACCCAAAATCACATAAGGAAATATTTTATTTGATTATATAAACATAAAAATAACTAAAAGCATCAAAACCAAATTTTAAGCAAAACAACAAAAAATCAAAAAATAGACAAGCTTTGATAGCACTTTTTTTTCAGCTAATCATGCAACCCTTGCCATAGCTAAAAAGGTCAAAGAAAAACTTTCGAATTTATAATCAACTAATTATTATGTTCAGCCAACTTTATTGGCAATGATGCTGCGTTGCTTTTGTTTACTCTAACATAATAAGCTATATTCAAAACTTTATTTTATAGCCTCAACTTTGAAATATATCTTTTAAAGCTTAGTAAGAGTTACACATTAAAAATTTTTATAACATTAGTTATACTCGTTGAACGCTTTGTTTTTGGAATTTTACTGCCAATTAAGTTGACTAACTTTATTATTCAAAACATTTATTGCATTGTGAGTTTTTTTTTTTTTTTTGTGAAAATATTATCTGTTCAGTTGAGCTTGGCTTTGTTGAAATAAGTTTTATACTGGCATGCATAAAACTGCCTCAAACAATTTTAAGCACTCTTGTAGTGTGACCACAATAGCATATATTATGCAACATTTTAGCCAAAAAAGCACAATACCGCAACCGCAACACAAAAAAAAAAAAAAAATTAAATAAAAATAAATAAATTTAAACCACAAAACGTGTCCATTCTGATACTCATAAAATAACCATTGAATATCAGCGCTTTAAAATGGCGATGGGAACATTCTATACCAGCTTATTTTGTTAAAGTTGAAAAAAAAAAAAATTGAAAACTTTGTTCTGCAACGTAGCAACACAAGAGATCTAATGCAATTTTATGCTATATTACAATTGAAAAAAATTGCTGATTTATCTTAAACTCTGGCAATTAACTAAAATAGTGATTTTAAGATGTTCTTAAAAAAACTCAAAAAAAAAGTTCAAAAATTAATCAAGAGCTTATAACTATTTTCACCGTAAATAGCACACTTACTCCTAACTCAGCCTTAGAAAAATCTCTTCTTGTTGGCTTTGAGCGCTAAAAATTTATCTAACTAGAAAAAGAGCAACAATAAAAAAATTTTTATATCCGACATCAATCTATTTCGGAAGCCTATTTTAGCCGTTTTTTTAAAAAGACTTTTTTTATAATTTTGTATTTTAGTAAATATTCTTAAGATTCTAAGAAAAAAAATTCTGAGAGTGTATTTTAAATTTTTACCATTTTTTCTTTGTTCACGAACTTTGAACGCGTTTACCTCAAAATCAGGCATTTTAAAGGACATTATAAAGGACATTATATTTCATTTTTATGCCTTGAGAATTAAGACAACTTCAGTGTAGTCACTACCCATATTAGTACCGTCTTAAAGACGTCATATCCTGGAATTTATTGTTTGCTCGTGCATCGAGGCTATATTTGTTTTCGAAACCAGCAGTACCCTGGGAATATTGGTAGCCTCAAGTTCCAAGTGGATGTTGGCAAATAAACGATGTAATCACTAATTCAATCAAAATTATCTCATGTCAATCAGCCACGAACTGTTTCCCCACCATCTTCCGCCTACCTGTGTGTATGTTATGTGTAAAATAAAATAACAAATTAAAATCACAACAACAACAAAAACAACAACAATAACAACAGTCCAATAAAAAAAAAACCACAGCACAAGATTTATTTTCAAGCCAAGCAATGATTAAAGAAATCAGTTAAATACAAAATTATATTTATTACATTTACCACTATTTGTAGCAACCCACACCAACACTACTCACACGCACATCGAACCTGTACCATTGGTCAATACTGTTAATGTTGAGAGCAGCAAAAAAGTTCAAATTTTACTACTACACTATAATACTATCCACACATGTGTATGTATACAATTTATAAACTTAGCACATCCGGTCAAAGAACTGAATGAACGAAAAGCTAGATTTAGACGCATTGACTATTGTAGCAAAGTGTGTTGATTTGATTTTTCTTCTAACTACTTCAGACAAAAGAGCAAAAAGCGAAAAAATAACAGAATAAAAAAAAAAAAAACAGCGACAATGTTGACCGGATGTCAAGTTTTTTTTTTACCTCTTTTTTTCTACATGTAATTATTATAAACTAATATGTGCGCTGAAAAGATAAAATTTATAAAATCAAACCAAGTTTGTTTGTTTGTTTGTTTGTTTGTTGATTATTTAATGAGCCAGCTTCGTATGCTTAAATATGTGTGAAATTTATTTTTATATACATATATATTTTGAGCTTTTCTTAAAGTTGCCCACTACTGCGAATAATGACCGGCATGAGTCATTCATTCATTCAGTGAATCGCATGTAGAATTTCGGCAAAATCTATGAAAACTGTTTTTTCGAATATAATTAACTGAAGGCTGTTTATGGAGCAACGAACTAATCAAGCATTTTTTTTTTTTTGTTTTACGATAATTAGTACTCGAATATTTTTAATTTGGTTTCAATCATCTTTAATGTTGTGTTCATGTATTAAATGCAAAATATGAATTTCAGTATCCGCTCGAAAGTTTTCTTTTGCCAATGTTTGTTTTTACTTATGCTGCGGGAAGTGCTGCCCAATACCTTTCCAAGGCTTTACTTTGATGTCAAGCTATTTACTGGCAGACTGCCTGAGGGTCAATATGTTGTTTTTTTTTCATACGAAATACGTTAGTTATTTTTTGGTGGTTTTCTTTTTTTATTTTATTAGGCTATTTTGCCAATAGATATATGTTAACCTTCCTAATTGAGTTTCAATTTGTTGTCAATTGAATAACGCACAAGACCACGTAGCCAAAATAATGGGCACATCATTTAATGGACCTTTATTTAATGAGTTTAAAAGCTGCTTTCTATTTTTTATATTATTTTTTTTAATAATATAAGGATTTTTATGAAAACTAACTTAATGTTATTTAATCATGATATTCGTAATCATGATATCCAACGAAAGAATTTCTGCATTTCAACAGTACTTCGCAATTACCACACAACCCAACTGAAACACGAACTTCGACAATGTTAAGAAATTAAAATTTAAATTAAAATTTTAAAACAAAAAAAAAAAATGTTCATAACACTGTGCGACAATTTAAGGGTCAATTGGAATAACCTCAAATATCACAATGGTTTATAATAGTGCATGGTCTATATATTATGCCCTCATACTCAGTTTTATCGGATTAGGTCAAATAAGAGAGAAATTCAAGGTAAAATTTCACCTTTAAGTCACCAATTTTTTCTTATATCTCTTAAACTAAATTCAAATCCTGTGTAGTAACTGCTTCTAAATGTTAACAATGAATGGTTTTTTACATTTTGAGACCATTTTTTGCTCAAAGAGTTACGTAAGGGGGTTAATTATTTCTTCAAAAACAGGGCTTTTTTAATAAAAAACAAATTTTTCAATAGTTCATTTACTTTGTATTTATCTTCAAAAACAATCATATTTTGCTGAATTTTTGCACACACCTTAAATAAAATAAAATAACCCACCTCTGAAAAGATCACAACAATTACATGTGCGCATCCAAAGATATTCGGATTCAAAGATTACCAAAAATGGTAACTTCGTTAATGTAAGCCCTAGAGTAAAATCATTCGGATGAAAATTGTAGATCCAACAATTTTCTTCAAAACAGTCTTTGACATTTTAACCGAAAGAGTTACCGTTTTAAAGATATGCGCGTAATTATGTAATTACAATTATATGTAATTGTTATTATATGTTATTAAAGAATTATTAACTAAAATGAACAAACTAAAATGCCACAATTTTCCCCCTCCTTACTTTAATTTCGATTTCTTTTAAAATCTTTTAAAATTAAAAAAAAAGTTATAAATATGTAAGGCCTTCAATGGGAATTGAACCAGCAGCACTGGCGTGCAAGGCAGATACTCTTAGCAATAGCCTATATTTTGTATGCAGATATTCTGAAGTACAAACCAATTTCAGTGCGTGATATTTTTTGGTTTATAATTCTTAAAAAACATACGTTTTAGAATTATATTTAGAGCTTGATGCCAAATAATTCATGAAACAACAGGTTGCTACAACAACAATGTTCTTTAGAGAACAACCGAGCAGACCTAGACCATAGTTTTGTCGTACGCTACCGCAACTCATCAGTAGTGTCTGTGATTCATGCAGTCCACTAACTTTGGAAAGCTAATAAGTGCAACTGCAGCACAAAACCAAAATGGAATTACCGAGGCACTTTCTCATTATAAAAGCAGTGCTTTTCTACTCTATTGCTTGTCGTAAAATTTCAAAAAATTATAGATTTCTGCCAAGTGCGTGAAATTTTTTCCTTATTATTCATAAAATTTCTGACTATAATTTGAAAAAAAAAAACAAGTAAAGCTAGTCTGTGGTCGGTCTGGCCAGACTATGGAATACTCCAAACCTACAATTATACAATTGAAATAAATATTTAAAAACAATACTTTACAACAAATAATTCTAGTTTTATGGATGCTGCAATATGTTTGTAACAAAAATAGTTTGTTTTTGCTATGAGCATATCGTATTTGTCTGAAACATACAGCATGATCGTATTTAACTCTAAATAAGTTTGCAAACATAAAAGTTCCTCTCCCATTATGTTTTTGGTGAATATATTTGTGTTCTGCGTGCAGAAAACCACCACTCCGAACGGACGATATTCATGAGCTCAAGAAGCTTTACAAGGCAATGATTACTCTCTGAGTTTGCCATTGTCTGTAGTGAGCAGTGTGGCCATTTTAGCCTTTTCCAGGCTACACTGAGCTAAAAAACAACGTAAGATCAAAGAAAACCACTTCAATTCAAATATTTTTCGGAACAATTTGGCACCAAACACTAAATTATTCAATTCAAAGTGTTTCCACTTCGAAACAAAACATATCCAGTTTGATGTTGTTTCCACTTTAAACTAAGGTATAACACACTTTGAAATTAAAAGTATTTCACTTTAATTTAACGTGGACTTAGATTTAATTCAAAGCGGAATCCTATTTAATTGAAATACTTCGTCTTTATTTTAAATACGCTTTAGCTTTGAAATAAATTATTTAATACTTTGATTCCACATTGTTACATTAATAAATCAAAGTGAGTACCACTTTGAATCAAATCTTCAACATGTTTGATATTAACATACAAATAAAAGAATATTATTTTTTCAGAAATTTTCTTTTATTGAAATATATGAAAACATTTGATAAAATACTTAAATAAATTAATTAGTTTTATAATTAGTTTTTAATTATTTATTAATTAATTAAATTAATAAATTATTTAGCGAACCTAGAATAAATTAATTTTAATAAGTATTGTATAAGTATGTAAATTATGTGATGTCAAGTTCCAAAAATAGAAGTATACCTTAAAATAAATATTATAAAAATTGAATTTATCTCTTGCTTCCTCGATACACATAACTTCTCTTTGAATTCTGCCCTGATTCCAATGTTATCGCTTTCTTCTTTATTGTCTTCTTACTTTGTACTCACTGATTTAAGTTTCACAAACGAACATTTTATTTTCCAAGAGGCTTTATTTTCCAGCTTTCGCAATTGCTTTCAGAAAATGAAAATTATTTTCATAATTTATTTTGATACACAAAAGTATGAAGCTTCAAACTGAAGTGTCGTCCACTTTAAGACATATTTTTCTTCGTTTTCACTTTTTACAACTTCAATTCTAAACAACTATTTTTAACTTACTTTCCAAGAGGATACACTTCATTGAATGTAAGGGTAAAGTGTCTCATCATTATTTTGAATTTTTTCTACTTCTAGTTGAATATCAAAATGTTTTCATATTTGATTTGACGATTTTCAATGTTAATTTAAAGGCGATTTTTCGAAAGTGGAAAAACGTAAAATTGAGACGATATTATTTAATTTTAAGTTGCTATTTTTCCCTGAGTGTAGATTAAGCCTTTTTATTTGCGATTTAGCCTCGAAATTTACAATTTTGCTTCGTGATTTTTTAGCCTTTTTTTACTTTGAAAACAGCATTTTTAAGATTTATTAACAAACAAAAAATTTGCCGATTAAATGCAACACTGTAAGGCAAAATAAGTACACACTAAAAATTTCTAAAATAAATTTACACCGGTGAGCGACCGGCTGTGTAAATAAACACCGAACGGTGTTTATTTACACAGCTTACCCGGTGTGATATGACAAACTTATCCGATCGATGTAAAATAAGAAAGGCATAGAAGAAAAGCAACATGGAAATCACGTAAGCATTAACAAACAAATTGAAAATTGAAATTTCACAAGACTGAAAATAAAAGTCCAAAATTAGAAGTCATGTTCGTGAAAACAGTTCTGACCAAAATTGACATTAAAGTAATAACATAAAACATGGTTAAAATAGAATTAAATCCAATTCAAATTTCGAGCATGAATGCCATTATATTTGGTATAACATTATTTTTAGCATTTTGAATGAATAAATTAAAATTCTAAAATATTTCCGAATAGTAAAAAATTACACCTTTCGTATTCTCAATAAACACCTGACAGGGTTTGACACAAACATCCTTGGATATTTAGTTAGTAACACCGATCGGTGTGAAAAAATGTCCCCTTTTGGATATAAACTTCTAGCATTTTGACACTGTGTTTTTTTTTAACACCGAACGGTGTAGGACTCCCTGGAACACCGATCGGTGTAAAAATTCTATACAAATTTTTTAGTGTGTAGCCATGAAAATTTGCATCTGGCAGCAACGCTGGGCCCTTAAGAGCTCTCTCGTTTCACATGTAGATAAATGTTAGATCGATTTTTTTCTATTGAAAATTCTCATAACGTTGTTAAGCCAAATATATTTTCTCATTAAATGTTTTTCAAATTATTAAAGAAATACGAGTCGAAATTTTTGAAAACTGTGCTAGCCAAATTTTTGAAGTGAAACTTCTTTGGCGGCGAGTGAAATTTCAAGGTCCTTTTTCGTGACGCTAGGCTAACGTTTTCAATTCATATGAAAATTAAAAAAAAATTATTGCCGCTGCCGAGAATTGAACCCCGAACAACGTTGCTTATGAGCTGTAATCTATACGTTTACGCCAAGTAGGCACATGATAAATAGCCAAACAAAATGTAATTAAAACTGAACGCGTAACATACTGAAAATAACATAATTAATATTAACATTAGATTAACATTAACATTACATTATTAACATAACCGTAACATTAATTTTCATCCTACAAGTATGCACGGAAAAAAAAAGAAGAAAAATAGCTAAAACAGGAGCAGAACGCGTTCGTGAATATAGAGAGCGAATTAGAGCTCTTAAGAATACAGCCGCAGCTGGGTCTGCAACTAATGATGAAGGTAAGGTGATTGCAACAACGGCTGAAATGCATTTTTACGAAACATCAGTGTATTTTGGTGAATCTGCAAATGCAATCCAGCATTCAAAAAGTAACAATGTTGAGCAGACATTCGAAAGCAACTAAAACACCAACTGAACTAAAACAAGTACCGAAAATAACTGTTATTTTACAATTTTCAAATGAAAAAAAATTGTCGAACGACTTTTTCAAATATACCATTACGTTACAAATGTCCTCAGCCTCACGAATATTAAGTCACTTTTAAATTTGAAACTGATACTTTAAAAGTTAATTTTTTGCCTAGTATATTTCGAGGAAAAATAAAGGTTACTTTGACTTTTATTTTATCGGTCAAAAATAGCAGTTATTTTGTGACTTTAATTTTTTCGGTCAAAAATATCAAGCAATTTGTGTTTTCTTAAAGGCCGCTTGACAGATTGAACTGTTGACACCATGTGTAAAATGTCTCACCGATGAGATGAAAATAATAATATCAAAATTTTTTTATCGGTAAAATGACTTGAACAAATATAAATTACCTGATATTTTTGACTGAAAAATAATCGGCAGAAAATAACTGTTATTTTTGCCCAAAAAACTATAAGGCACAAAAAACCTTAAAATTTTTGTCGGAAAAAATAAAAATTAAGAGATAAAAGTTAATATGTGACACTTTCGACAAAAACCATAGCCGGTACGGTCCCTGGATGCAAATATTGAATCAACAAATTATTATTCCATTTCGTATTGATTGAACTTCTTTTCAGATACTTTCTCTCTCTATTTCACACTCAAATCTCTCTTATTTCTTACTGTTAAAGAAGTTTCACTTCTGGCACGTGTACGTTGCTACACGCGAGTTTTTTTTTTTGCGTTTTCGTTTTTAACAATTAAGTCGAACTAAAGATACTGAGAAAATTTTTAGTAATATTTTTTTCATTTCAATAAACAAGATTTTTTTGTTTTCACAAAATCAAGCAAGCAACTATGAAGTTACTTGAAAGCAAATAAAAAATTTTTATATTTTTTAGAACACTTAATTCTTTCCTGTTTTTTCAAAATCAAGTAACTTTAAAGTTGCTTGGTTTTGTAGTAAATTTCAATTAAAATACAATTACTTAGAAAATAAGTTGAACATTTGTTACATTTTTAATTTGCAAGTTATTTATGGAAAATTGAAAAAAAAACTAGAAGGGTGTATCTGAAACTTAGCGTAAGTTAAAATACCCCCTTTAAATTGCTTTTAGCATGAGATTTTAAAAGATTTTACTATTTTTTTGACGTTTCAAATACGTACATATCAAATTGTTTTCCCTGCAGCTTAAAGATAAGCCTTTTTATAAAGTTTTTAATTTCGGGGTTGTATGGATGGTAGGCGTGTTCGTGGTTGTTTCAGTTTTTTAGCTTAAGTATTAGCCTCTATTCAGTTTTCACTATTATGGGTTCTATTTGAGGTACTTTTTTCAACACACTTAAATTTTTATATAAAATATACAAATACTGAATTTCAGTTTTGTAGCTTAAATATTACCCTTTTTTTTAGAGTTTTCACTATAGAGGGGATCTATAAAAAGTGGGTGTGTCCATAGTCAGATTACGCCCACTTTATTTCACGATTTAGTTTTGATATAAAATGCAAACCAATAACATTTTTTTTCTTCAGTTTAAAACGAAGCCTATTTATAGAGTTTTCAATGTTTGGGGTTGTATGGGAGGTGGGCGTATTCGTGAATGAATGACGCCCGTTTTTCTAACACGTTTTATTTTTGATATTAAATTAATTAAGACCTCATTTTATTTTTGTATCTTCGACAGAAACCTCGTTATAAAGTTTTAAATTTTGGGGTTGTATGGGAGGTGGTCGTCTTAGTGAATGGATGACGCCCATTGTTTTTAACACACCTGAACTTTGATATAAAACACACAAATACCGAATTTAAGTTTTGTAGCTTAAATATTTGCTTCTTTATGGAGTATTCATTATTTGGGTTGTATGGGAGATAGGCGTAATTTTCATTCAATTTATTCCATTCTCGAACTTGATCTTAGTTTTTAGAAAAAAGCTCAGATATTGAATTTAAATACGTTAGCTTAAAAATTACTCCTGTAATATGTCCATAGACAGAGAGACGGACAGACAGACGGACATGGCTAAATCAACTCTGGTGGTGATACTGATCAAGAATATATAAATACTTTTCTTATTAAAGGAGCCACGCCTCCTTATGTAGTATATTTAATGGCCTTAAATCAAGAAGAACGAAGAACTTCATGAAATTTTGCACACATTTATTTTAAATTTTTTAAAAATTTTAATTTTTTTTTTTACAAAAATACGCCCACCTCCCATACAACTTCAATAGAAAATGTGGCCTAACTTCCATGATTTTAAATATATTTAATCAATTTTCACAAAACGTTAATATTATAATTGTAGAATGTGCTTCTGAATTTAATCCGCCAATTTTTACGCCCACCTGCCATATTTAACTGATATTTTAAAAATGTCTTATCTTCTGTAAATTTGTAACTAGATTATTAATTTTTTTGCAAAAATGTTTATAACATCTATTTAATGCTGTTTTGAAAGTATTAAGAAAATCCGAAAGAAAATTTCACTTTTACGCCCATCCCCCAAACAACACCAATACAAAAAATTTTACAGTTTCACTCTATTTCATAAGTTATATTTTCAACTTTTTCACATCTTCGTGATAGTCTAAATTTGTTAAGCTTCATTTTCGTTCTAAATGAATTGGTGTAAGGGTCGGAGGATATCAACAAATGATGCATTACGTCTTCGTTAGTAGTGCAGCGCCCAGTCTTGCGCGATATAGCCTATAACGTCCATAATCTCTGTTCCTCGCTACCTGCGCTTCTTTTGTTAACATTCCTTTGAAAAATAAACCATAGGTTAATTTAAAATGTTTTAACGTTTTAAACAAAACGAATATCTTAGAACTAAAATCTTAATTTTGTATTAAGATTTTATTCTAATTATGTGTACAGTAAAAAAAAAATTTTTATCAGCGTTATTTTCACTGTAGTTTTTTGGTTTTTAATTTTTTTTCCGGCTGCGGGCAGATTAGGGCAGGTTTTTTTTTTATTAATCTGTTAGCTGAGACTCTCAGCTTTAATCTGGTATATGTCTCCATGTGTCGCACTGCTTCGCACACAACTAAAAGTCGAACGGAAAATCATAAATGTTGATTTTTTTTGGCTCAAAACATATTGTTAAAAAACTTTTTACTTGTCAAATTTTCTTTAATTTTTTTTTTAAATTTGCATAATGCATAATGTCTATTTTAAGACAAAAAATACTTATAAGATACATTCGGTGTAAACTCTATAAGTATCAAGCTTTGAATATGACATAGAAAACTATCATATTTGACACTAGTTCACACACTTCAACTTTGCGCTGCTCTGGACAGAAAACCAATGTAGATATTTGAATGACCTTTAGATAGTTTTTAAGAATCTGTGCAAAAATCATCAAAATTGGAGATTAGTTCCAAATTGATTTATTGCCGCGGTGAACACTGTGTGCGTTGTGACAAAATTATTATACCTCTTCGGAGTACGCGTGAGGGTATACAAATTTACAAGTATCTTATTAACTAAATTACAAAATAAAACTATCTATTAAACTTTGAGAATCTTCAGATCGAGTATCTAAGGAATTATTGTCAATGAGCTCCACATCGTCACTTTTTCGTTATGTGAATCAAAATCAGCATCATAGTATGACGATGTAGGACTAAAATCAATCTCACTTTCGCAAAAATCTCTGGAAAGTATATTTATATTTTTGTAATAATTTCCAACCAAAAAATTTGGTTCTGATAAATTATAACATACAAATTTTCAATTAAATCGAATTTTTTTTTCAAGGGACCACTCGTACACTGTTTTTTTATTACATACGATACGTTTTAAAAAGAAAATGTGACTAATTGTAAGAAAAAATTTTCAATAAATTTTGGAAATAATTTTTCGATTGCGGTATTTTGAAGTGAACTACTATTGCATAAAATTTTACTTTGTTTAAGTAAAGTACTGAAAAGTACTGAAGTTTTTGGTTTTGTTGTGACCCATTTTAATCTAATCAAGACATTTCAAGTTACTTGTTTTAATTTTTTTTTATTATAAGTGTTAAGAAAAGAGATAAAAAAAAACGGATTGAAGTTTCTCGTAATCTTTTTTAAAACATTTTAATACGGATTTTAAAACATGATAGAACAGCAAAACCAAGCAAGTTACTTGGTTTTGTTATACCATGGGAAATAGCACGAACTAGCTCTAGATTTTTTTTTGTCTTATTTCTCTTTTATTCTTTTTTTATTTTTGTTTGGTTTTCTTTTTTTTTATTTTTTCTTTTTTTTTTGTCTTTTTTTGTCTTTTTTGTCTTTTTTTGTCTTTTTTGTCTTTTTTGTCTTTTTTGTCTTTTTTGTCTTTTTTGTCTTTTTTGTCTTTTTTGTCTTTTTTGTCTTTTTTGTCTTTTTTGTCTTTTTTGTCTTTTTTGTCTTTTTTGTCTTTTTTGTCTTTTTTGTCTTTTTTGTCTTTTTTGTCTTTTTTGTCTTTTTTCTTTTTTGTCTTTTTTGTCTTTTTTGTCTTTTTTGTCTTTTTTGTCTTTTTTGTTTTTTTTGTCTTTTTTGTCTTTTTTGTCTTTTTTGTCTTTTTTGTCTTTTTTGTCTTTTTTGTCTTGTTTGTTTTTTTTGTTTTTTTTGTCTTTTTTGTCTTTTTTGTCTTTTTGTCTTATTTGTCTTTTTTGTCTTTTTTTGTCTTTTTTGTCTTTTTTGTCTTTTTTGTCTTTTTTGTCTTTTTTGTCTTTTTTGTCTTTTTTTTTCTTTTTTGTCTTTTTTGTCTTTTTTGTCTTTTTTGTCTTTTTTGTCTTTTTTGTCTTTTTTGTCTTTTTTGTCTTTTTTGTCTTTTTTGTCTTTTTTGTCTTTTTTGTCTTTTTTGTCTTTTTTGTCTTTTTTGTCTTTTTTTGTTTCGTTTTTTGTCTTGTTTGTCTTCTTTTGATTTGATTTTGATTTTGATTTTGATTTTGATTTTGATTTTGATTTTGATTTTGATTTTGATTTTGATTTTGATTTTGATTTTGATTTTGATTTTGATTTTGATTTTGATTTTGATTTTGATTTTGATTTTGATTTTGATTTTGATTTTGATTTTGATTTTGATTTTGATTTTGATTTTGATTTTGATTTTGATTTTGATTTTGATTTTGATTTTGATTTTGATTTTGATTTTGATTTTGATTTTGATTTTGATTTTGATTTTGATTTTGATTTTGATTTTGATTTTGATTTTGATTTTGATTTTGATTTTGATTTTGATTTTGATTTTGATTTTGATTTTGATTTTGATTTTGATTTTGATTTTGATTTTGATTTTGATTTTGATTTTGATTTTGATTTTGATTTTGATTTTGATTTTGATTTTGATTTTGATTTTGATTTTGATTTTGATTTTGATTTTGATTTTGATTTTGATTTTGATTTTGATTTTGATTTTGATTTTGATTTTGATTTTGATTTTGATTTTGATTTTGATTTTGATTTTGATTTTGAGTTTGATTTTGATTTTGATTTTGATTTGGATATGGTTTTGATTTTTTCCTAGTAGGTAATATCCCTTTTTTATATATTTTGTAAATAATTGCTTCTATAATAGTTTTGATCGTTTTGTCATATTATCTCTAGGTGGATTTTATAGTTATGGTTTGCTTAGTACTTATAAAGTCAAAAAAACATAGCAGATTTTTAATATAATCAAACTTTCTTAAGTATATATTTTAAATCATTTCGTTCGAGTATAAAGTTCATTTGCCGCAAATAATTTTAGCTGTCTGGACAAATTTATTTCAAAATAAGTTCTGTTTAATCCCTTCAGTGATTTATTTCCAAGCATTAAAATCAATCAAGAGTTTCAAGAAAATACATATCCTTATAGATCTCAATCACATACGTCCTAAGTTGTATTAAATAAACGCTTTAAGCCAAGCCACTAAACCTTTTCTCAGGGTCAAGGTCTTAATTTTGAATCACTTTTGTAGCACTTGACATACGTCCATGATGAGTAATCCAAATAATATAATGTTAAGACTTCTGTTTAAATTTACTGCTTGCTAAAAATTACACCAACAAGCTGCCAAACAGACACGAAAAATTAAAAAAAAAAAAAAATATATCAGTTAATCTTTTCGTCGACTACGTTATATTCATCTCCACTCTTACCTTATTAAAACCAAACTTTAATATACTCTGGTTTTGCTTAAACTTTGCAGACTCAGTTCTTAGGTGTTATTTTGTATTTAAAACCTTTCGACAATTTTTTACATTTCCGCAGAAGTTCTTGGCTTTAAGTTTTAAAACACAGAACCGCTAATATAAAACATCATCTGAATGATTTGGGCATTCTTAAAATTTCATGTTATTTCTAAATAAATTTTGATATAAAAACAAAGAATTAAATTTGCACTTACCTCTTCATAAATAAAAGTATCAATTTCCTCCAGTGGCTTGCCATACATATTCTCCGGAAATGGTTCGAATTTCTTGGGCAGCACATCGCCATCCTCGACGGTGGCCTTGGTTCTCGGATGAAATCCATATTCGCGCACCAGCTGAATGTGGCGGTTCTCATGTTTGATCTGCGATTTTTGTGTGTAGGCAACAACTTGATGTTTGGCAACTGCAAAGAGAAACAACAAACAAAAGACAGAGTCAGTAAAAGTGTGTGAGCAAGACAGAAGGACTAAAAGATATATGTAGTTATTTGATATTTGTTTTTGATTATTTGGGTTTTAAGAATTCATATCAAATATCTGGGGAAACAACTGCTGACACAAACAAGAAATAATAAAATTCATAACGTCCTTGAGTTGGTTTCTTTCTATTTGGTTATTTGTGTGTGTGTGTGTGAATTAGTTTATAAGTGTGTGAAAATACCCAGAGGCCTATGAAATACACAAGCACACACAAAAACACAAACAAAAATGGACACAAAGCACTCAGTTTACAGCAAACATTACTGCCTGATGAGTGTGGATTTAATATGTGACCGTCTTGTTTATAATAAAGTGTAACAGTGTCTGTGCTTATGTGTGTTTGTATTTTGCTTTAAACATATATTGAAAGCATATCTTGCAGAAAAGTTTTGTTCGAACTGAATTTTAAAAGTATCTTAGTCGAACAGCTCAATGTCCGTTAAACTAAAACTAGAACTTAAACTTAAACTTAAACTAAAACTAAAACCAAGTGCAAAAGCAAGAGCAAGAGCAAGAGCAAATAAATTAACTTTTAAAACATTCGACTTCTTATTGATTCTCGACATCGGCTCCTGACTATCGACTCTAAACTCATTCATTTTCATTTCATTTTCATTTTTTACTCTTTAATTTTCTTTCTCTCTCGACCATTAATGATTGATTTTTAAATATTGATCCTTGACTCTAAGCTTGCGACATTAAAATTTATATATGACTTGTAATTTATCCTTATATTGATATTTATCTTGATCCTGGTCATGATCTAGATCTTGGTCTTGATCTTGATCTTGATCTTGATCTTGATCTTGATCTTGATCTTGATCTTGATCTTGATCTTGATCTTGATCTTGATCTTGATCTTGATCTTGATCTTGATCTTGATCTTAATCTTGATCTTGATCTTGATCTTGATCTTGATCTTGATCTTGATCTTGATCTTGATCTTGATCTTGATCTTGATCTTGATCTTGATCTTGATCTTTATCTTGTTGAGGTTGACCTAGAGCTTGAGCTAGTGCTCGAGCATGACCTTGATCTTGATCTTGTTGAGCTTGAGCTAGAGCGTGATCTTAATCCTGATATTGATATTGATCGTGATCTTGATCTGACATTGATCTCGACTTTGATCTTGATCTTGATCTTTATCCTGATCTTGATCTTGATCTTGATCTTGATCTTGATCTTGATCTTGATCTTGATCGTGATCGTGATCGTGATCGTGATATTGATATTGATCTTGATCTTTTACTATGGATAGTGATCTTGATCTCGATCTTGATGTTGATCTCGACCTTGGTCTTGAAATTGATCTTGATCTTGATCTTGATCTTGATTTTGATCTTGATATAGATCGTGAACTTGATCTTGGTTTTGGTATTGATTTTTATATGGATCTTGATCTTGATTTTGATGTTGATCTTGAATAAGATCTTGGTCTTGATATTGATATCGATCTCGTTCTTGACATTGATCTTGATTCTCATCCTGATCTTGATCTTGATCTTGATCTTGATCTGGATCTTGATCTTGATCTTGATCTTGATCTTGATCTTGATTTTGATCTTGATCTTGATCTCGATCTCAATCTTTAAATTTATCTTGATTTTGATCTTGATATTGATCTTGATCTTGATCTTGATCTTGATCTTGATCTTGATCTTGATCTTGATTTTGATCTTGATCTTGATCTTTATCTTGATCTTGTTGAGCTTGACCTAGAGCTTGAGCTTGTGCTAGAGCATGACCTTGATCTTGATCGTGTTGAGCTTGAGCTAGAGCGTGATCTTAATCCTGATATTGATATTGATCGTGGTCTTGATCTGACATTGATCTCGACTTTGATCTTGATCTTGATCTTGACCTTGATCTTGATCTTTATCCTGATCTTGATTTTGATCGTGATCGTGATCGTGATCGTGATCGTGATAGTGATCTTGATCTTTCACTATGGATCGTGATCTTGATCTCGATCGTGATATTGATCTCGACCTTGGTCTTGAAATTGATCTTGATCCTGATCTTGATCTTGATTTTGATCATGATCTAGATCGTGAACTTGATTTTGGTTTTGTTATTGATTTTTATATGGATCTTGATCTTGATATTGATCTTCATTCTGATATTGATTTTGGTCTTGATATTGATCCTGGTTTTGATCTTAATCTTAATATTGATACATATCTTGATCTTGATCGTGTTTGTGATCCAGATCTTGATCTCAATCTTGATCTTGATATTGATTTTGATTTTGATCTTAAGCGTGTTTGCGATCCTGATCTTGATGTTGATCTTGATCGTGATTTTCGTCTTGATTTTTCGATCTTGAATTTTATCTTGATCTTGATCTTGATCTTAATCTTTATTTTAATCTTGATTTTTATCTTGATGTTGATCTTGATTTTTTTTTTGATCTGGATCTTGATTTTTTTTTTGATCTTGATCTTGATCTTGATTTTGATCTTGGTCTTGATCTTGATTTTGATCTTGGTCTTGATCTTGATCTTGATCTTGAACTTGATCTAGATCTTGATAGGGATCTTGATCTTGATCTTGATCTTGATCTTGGTTTTGATTTTGATCTTGATCTTGATCTTGATCTTGATCTTGATATTGATCTTGATCTTGATCTTGATCTTGATCTTGATCTTGATCTTGATCTTGATCTTGATATTGATCTTGATCTTGATCTTGATCTTGATCTTGATCTTGATCTTGATCTTGATCTTGATCTTGATCTTGATCTTGATCTTGGTATTTATCTTAATCTTGATCTTGATATTGATCTTTATTCTGATACTGATTTTGGTCTTGATATTGATCCTGGTATTGATCTTAATCTTGAAATTGATATATACCTTGATCTTGATCGTGTTTGTGATCCTGATCTTGATCTCAATATGGATCTTGATATTGATCTTGATTTTGATCTTGAACGTGTTTGTGATCCTGATCTTGATGTTGATATTGATCGTGATATTGATCATGATCTTGATATTGATCTTGATATTGATCTTGATATTGATCTTGATCTTGGTCTTGATCTTGATCTTGATCTTGATCTTGATCTTGATCTTGATCTTGATCTTGATCTTGATCTTGATCTTGATCTTGATCTTGATCTTTATCTTTGTCTTGATACTGACCTTGATCTTGATCTTGATATTGACCTTGATCTTGATCTTGATATTGATCATGATCTTGATATTGATATCTTGATCGTGATCTTGATATTGATATTGATCTTGATATGTATCTTGATCTTGATCTTGATCTTGATCTTGATCTTGGTCTTGATCTTGATCTTGATCTTTATCTTGATCCTGATATTGATCTTGATCTTGATCTTGATCTTGATCTTGATCTTGATCTTGATCTTGATCTTGATCTTGATCTTGATCTTGATCTTGATCTTGATCTTGATCTTGATCTTGATCTTGATCTTGATCTTGATCTTGATCTTGATCTTGATCTTGATCTTGATCTTGATCTTGATCTTGATCTTGATCTTGATCTTAATCTTGATCTTGATCATGATCTTGATATAGATATTGATCTGAACATTGATCTTGTTGAGCTTCAACTTGAATTCATGAATTTACTAGTCAATAAAGTGTTTAAAAACGAACGACTACATTCGGACACAAAAAACAAACGAGTGCCTGATTAGGTCTTTGTTCGTACACCGTGCCTGCGCAATTTGTTTCAGAACTATTATGTTTTCAAGGCAAAGGACATTTATCTGCTATTTTACTGATATAAAATATGAAAGTGGTCTCGTGGTTGTGGCCGTTCTCGTTCCCGCTGGCATGGTTGAATTTTTAAATTTTTTTATATGAATCAATATTTACAAAATTTTATTCTTTAATGCGACGTTTAACCAAAAATTTGTGTGCGATATAAATTTGTGAAGCTTTCAATGGAACGGTTTTGGTTAATCAATGTGTTTTACATGTTGTGATGTCAACACTTTTTTATTTAAATGTTGTGATGACAATAGTAATATACTTTAAATTGTATTTTTGTGTTATTATTATTGTAATTGAATATTTTTTTTTTTGTTATTATTTTTGTATAATTTTAATTTGAAATTTCTGCCTTTCAATTCACGTATATATTTATAATTCATGCAATTTAAATGGAAAACTTAAATGCTTGAATTATTTATTTAAAACAGTTAATATTTATGTAGCATGAAGTATTTATTACAGTATATCGTTGACATTTGTTTTCATATCAATTTCAATTAAAATACAGCAAAACAAAAAAAAAAAAAATTCATATGAAGCATAGTTAGAAATATTAGCAAGCAATTTAGTTGCTTTTTGAATTTATTTAAAAATAATTTAATTATATCAAATTTTTATACCTTAAACCGGAAAAGATCAGAATATTTTAAATTTTTTCGTTTGTTTGTAACGTTTGTAACGCATAGAAAGAAGAGAGTTCGATATAGAAAAATATAGAAAAATGATCCATGTCCGTCCGTCCGTCTATGTCAAACATAGAATTAAAAGCAGAAGTTGAGATAATTGCATGTAACTTAGTTGACATGTGCACATGGACCAATGGATTAGTACTATTGAATATTTTCGGAATTTGCCCACGGACTTTCAATAATTGAAACATTTCTAGAGTTGCGCATATTTGTCAATGTTTTTGACATCAACATAATATAAATTTTTTAGTATAGGATTATAGGACTAAAATAATTTATGAAGATTTTTATAAAACGGTCTGAGTCCAAGAAATAGCATTTTTATTGATTTTTAGGCGGAAAAAGGATTAACAGTCGACCGCTGATATTTCAAAACATTGTTAGATTATTGTGTTTTTGTTGAAATATCTGTCTTCTCTAAGCAACAGTTTTTAAATGTGTTTTACTATAAGTATTTATATTATCGTTACCAATAGCTTAGTGCAAGTGTGCTAGACTGTCATGCGTGGCACCTGGTCGCGAACCTTAGCTGTGTAAGTATCCAAAATTGGAATTTATTAATTGAAATAATAATAATTTTGCTTCATTAATTGTTTGGACAAAATTAACCTTCAAAATAAGTTGCTTACAATCTTGAAAAAAATTGTAATTTCTTTTTTTGGTTAAAAAAAAAATTATTTAAAAAAAAATCTTTGTTGGCCTTGTCGGTATTTGAACCTAGGACAGCCGAGTACTAGACGCACACTTCCAAAACAGTGATAAAATTTCAATATCTTGAATTTAAAAAATTTTTATGGGTTTCGTATTCTACAGAACAACACTCAACCGACTGTTGATTTGAAAGTTCCATTTGTTGGAAGGTATTTAACAGTGAGATCTGTTATTTCAATCCATGATTTGTTTGATATCACAGCATTTTTTCCCTGAGTGCGTACATATAAGTTCGTATTTATTGAAATTTTATCACTGTTTTAGAAGTTCAAGTTAAGCCGAGTGTGCTGACGTTTTTGTCTAATACTCGACTGACCTAGCTAGGTTCAATCACCGACAAGACCAACAAAGAATTTATTGAGTTATAAAATTGTGGCAGTTTACTTTGTTTATTTAAGTTTATAATTCTTAAAAAACATATTTTTTAAGAATTATATTTTGAGCTTTTAATGCCAAATAATTCATGAAGTAACAGGTTTTGCTACAACAACAAAATTCTTAGCAGAACAATTATTAGCTTCTCAAAGTTAGTGGACTGCATGAACCACCAGAGACTACTGATGAGTCGGAGTAGCGTCCGACGAAACCATGGTATAGTCTGCTCGGTTGTTCTGCTAAGAATTTTGTTGTTGTAGCAAAACCTGTTACTTCATGAATTATTTGGCATTAAAAGCTCAAAATATAATTCTTAAAAAATATGTTTTTTAAGAATTATAAACTTAAATAAAAAAAAAAAAAAAAAAGAATTTATTTTTTATTAAAAATATTTTTTTTTTTCGCAAAATTGTAAGTGAATTTATTGTGAAGGTTATTTTTGACCAAGCAGTTAATAAAGCTGAATTAGAATTTCAATTATTAAATTAAAATGTTTGATACCTGCACAGCTAGGATACGCTTTGTGTATGCGTACTTGTTCTTCGAGATGGCTTTGAAGACTTCGTCTCTGGGGATTCATATTTCAACTGTGTAGGCTTAATTTTGTAATATTCATGTTCTCGTGTTTTTCCTTTTGTGTATTTTGTACATTGATATTATGTATAGCTGCGGTAACCGTGGCATGCAGGTTATGTGTGCAACTTTCCATGCTCGGAGCTCGAGATTGATTTCCATTCGTGGCAAAGTTTTTTTCAATAAAAAATTTTCTGATCGCTCAACACCTTTCTGCATACAATGGCAAACCTCAGAGAGTAAATAATGCCCTGTCAAGCTTCTTGAGACCATGAACTGGGCTGAAATGGCCAATTTGTTTTTTTGTTTTCATGAATAGCTCATGTGACTAATGAAATTCTTTACCGGACCGAAATTCATGAATGCGATACATGGAGATCATATAAAAATTCATAATTTTTGTGGTTTTGAGCAGTTTTTAAGTTTTAGCAACAGATCCCCAAAGGAAAATCAACGGCCCTGTGATGATTATTATGAAGAGTATTGATAGTATGGCGTGAGTATTACTTTCACGATAAGTGCTTATATTTTCACATATTTATGCTAATCTGGTACTTTTTTTATTTTTAAAGCAATACGATGGTCTTTAGAAGTTAGCTCAAAAACAATCGATAGTATTTGATAATACATTGTTATACTGCTAAATAGCGTATTATAGTAGTAGAGATGCAAAATACGAATCTCATCAAATTAGATTTTAGATGATTATTCAAAAGGTCTAATATTTTACAAATTGGATAATTTGTATAAAATATAAAACTATATGTTTTAAACCCGTCAACTTTTTCATGAAGGTTTTCAGACAAACATGCCCACTAGACCGTCTCGCCTTATAGGCGAAAAAAAAAAAATCTCGCCGCACACCATGTAATCTGAAGCATTATTGAAAGGATGTTTCGAAAAAAAATTTTTTTTTTTTTTTGACCGAACGTAGGGGTCGCGCATCGACATATTTCTTTATAACTTCGGTATTTACCGTCCGATCTTAAAGAATTGTTTGTTTTTGTTTTTGTCTCAGGAAGACCTATTTTTTGTCTCTAGAACTCATTGACCTCAGTTGACCCCTTATAGTACTGACCCACCGAACCTCAGTTTCTACCATCTTAACGTGCCATTTTGGTGTCAGAAATGGAAAGCCCATAAAAAATCATTAAACTTTTATGAAAGACATTTTTCGCTATTTTCGCTAGAAATATTTTAAAAATTGTTTTATTAAATGTTTTTGCAAATTTTAAATTTTTTGTCAAATCGTATAATTTTTATAAAATATCCACCGAAAAGTTCTTACACCGAGAAAAAAACGATAGTTAAATTATCTAAAATGGCTTTCTGAATGAAATAACTATCTATAATAACGAAAGTTTTTGTGTGAGCTGAAAATGGTTTTAAAATGAAAAATTTGATAATTTATACAAAAAACAAAATTTTTAAATTCACAAAGCACAACTTTGTAACTAAATTCATGTATAAAGTACTCAAAGTATGGCTGGTAGCTAAAAAAGAATATTACAAAAACACTGCGAACAAGGAAGATGCAAATAGTTATCAATCAATAATTTTTTTACATTTTACAATCTTAATCATCAGAATGTATGTACTTCCCAATCAATTGTATTACTTCCCAAGAGTGCAATTCTACTTGTGAAAATGTGTAGTAATGGTTTTCACCATTAATTCACCATATATATAAAATTCGATAAATAAGAAGATTAAACTTTGTTGTCATATCCAAGAACTTTGTAGGCTTAAAACAGACCAAGCCCTAAGGTAAACTAACATGGATTTTTTGTTAATTTTTCTAAAGTTTTTTTCTAGGTGTATCCGAATCATTCTGCAGTTGTTGCCGTTATTTTAAACTTCGACAAGCCTTTAACATTAACAGAACGATCTTAAAGAATAGTCCAGAAAGTTTAATACGAAGGAAGTTTTTTGCAGGCTTTAATTACATTACTTAAGAATTGTACATTAAGATGCTTTTTTCGGATGTGAACGTTTTCGGTGGATATTTTATAAAAATACCATAAAAAGACAAAAATAAGATAAGATAAGACAAAAAATTTAAAAATTTGCAAAAAAAATTGCAACAAAAATTTTTCATATTTCTAGCGGAAATAGCGAAAAAATTCTTTTGTCAAAGTTTAATGATTTTTTAAGGGCTTTCTAATTCTGATACTAAAATGGTACGTAAAGATGGTAGAAACTGGGTTCGGTGGGTCAGTACTATAAGGGGTCAGCTGAGGTCAATGAGTTCCAGAAAGCAAAAATAGGTCTTCCTAAGACAAAAACAAAAACATATCAATCTTCAAGATCGGACGGTAAATAACGAAGTTATAAAGAAATATGTCGATGCGCGACCCCTACGTTCGGTCAAAAAAAAAAAAAAATTTTTTTTCGAAACTTTCTTTCAATAACGCTTTAGATTAGCTGGTGTGCGGCGAAATTTATTTTTTCGATACGGTCTAATGCCCACAATCGATCTTATCGTATGCAAGTCAAATATTACTATTTTTTCTTATTGTCTGAAAGAAAACGTTTATGACAATCAGCAAAAACTCATAAATTGCTTATCAACGAAAATGAATTGAACTAATATTTGAACGCACTTATATAGACGGTCCATAGTCGTTCGGTCATGGCTTAAGCTCCAGACAAATGAACGCACATGAATTTCCTATACATGAAATAATTGTTTGAGTTTCCTAAAATTTGCTTCCTCTACAAACAAAGATAAATAAATATATCTCCGACGATTGTAATAAAAATATTTTGTTAAACATGAAAAACACCTAAAAATTGCGCAGAGTATCAAAAGTGAAAGTAATTCTCTGCAGTCTTAAGACTGCTGCATGATAATCAGCCAGGTCTCGCACAAGGTGAAGTGCATTCATGAGTAGCAGATAACTGCATTAAAAGTCATAATGTTTTGTAATACTAGGGCTTGTGCAGCAAGTCAGCTATGTGCACGCTAAGCAAGCGTAGCTGCAATGAGGAAGTTTGCTATTTTGTTTTTGGTTGTTTTTTTTGTTGTTTTTTCAAACAACCGATGCCAAATGTGCGCAGGCGCAGCACAGTCAAGTATAAGTCAAAGCTTGTCTGTTTTGTTATTATGACCGTGTTAGTCAGGCAGTAAGCTTTAAGTTTAATTTGGACATTAAACTCAAATTCATGCAAAGCGTTTAAATTGTAAGTTATTGAAATTAAAAAATTAATTTTGGTACCACAAAAAAATGTACTCTTTTTTATTACCTCGTTATGTGAGATAATTAAATTAAGACTAGTTTTTTTTATGATTCACATAATATTGTGTGCAATAATGTATGTCACTTTCGTTTGAACTTAATGGTAACAACTCTGCTGAAGTGTGAATGAACTGCTGAACATTTGGCGAAATAAAAATTTTCAACGGAAATGAGCTATGAAAATACTGCGTTTACGTCTGCATTAAAATATAAATAAAAAAAGAATAATTAAAGAAAATCTTTCTTTTCATTTATTGGCAAGTTTTTGTAAAATGAATAAGTTTATGTATTTATGTTGATTTGATTATATTAATAGAAAACTCTGAACTTTTGGCTTAACATATCATAGCTGCTTTTATAACTGTTTCTTGAAATATTTTCTAAACAATCTAGTGAAAATAAAGTTTTGACTTTGTTTTGTTATTTATGGCTTAATAATTGTTAGTTTGTTTATTTTGGATAATAAAAAAAGTACTTAAGAAAGTTTAATTTTAAGCAATAAAACCAAGTACCATAACAACAACAACAACAGCAATAACACTAACTACTTCCACTTCCTATTCAACACTTCAAATGGCTTAATTTTTTAAAAAGCACAAAAAAATAGCAGGTAATAAAAAATAATACTTGAAAAAAAAATGCAAATAAATAAATGTAACAAATTCATGTAAATAAGTTAAAATTTTGTTTGGCCCATTAATTGTTAGCTGAAGGGTATTTTTTTTTTTATTTTTGTTTTTGTTCAGCTTTGTTTTTTTATGGCTATTAAACTGCCATCTTAACTGTTTTACATGTGCGAACAATTTATTTAAGCCATTATTTTTCTTTTCTTTTTTTTCTTAAATGAAGTCTTTGCATGTAAATTTTCAGCTATTCTTTTTTATTTTATATAAATGGCCTTCGATGGAATTTTTGCACATTAATTTAAGCATTAATTTTATTTTTAAATTGGCTTAATGCAAACAAGAAATAGAAAAAAAAAAACTAAAGAAACTACCCACCGAACTACAAGCGCACTAAAAGCGAAATGTTGTTAGCGTAAAAATAACAATCCGCATAAAAACCAGTTGACATATTAACTCATTTTCAATTTTTTTTTTTTTTTTTCAATGTACCAAAAAATTTATTTTCCGAGCATGTCATGACACGTTTCAATTTTTAAAAACGGCTGCACTTCGTCTTATTTATTTGAAGTTGAAAAGTAGCAGGATATGTTTGCAATATTGCAATTAAGAAAACTCTCAAAAGGTTTAACAATTTTCATTTTACTTTGGTCGTGGTATGCTTTCAAACACAAATTTTCCAAAATTTTAAACTTTTCGGCTTTTACAAATATTGAAAAATTTATCAAATTTAAAAAAAACAAATACTTGAATTAAACACTTTTATGAAAAAAAAAAAAAAAATATTTCTGAAATATTTTCATATTACTTTAAATTAAAATGTTAAAAAACAATCGGTAAAAAGAAAACTCCCAAACTCATCATCAATTCTTTTTCCAAAATATACCTCAAAGTATCTTAACCTTTAAGGGCCCCAACAGAGCAAAAGCGGCTGACTACTGGCAGATAAGCCGATCAGCAGAATGCATGAAAATGTATGTTGTCGGCAAAAACGACTTCGTTGGCCGAATCCGCGACGGAAAAACGTCAGAATAGAATCTATTCTTTGTTTTCTATGAGCCAGAACAGAACCATATGAAAATGTATGCAGTCAGCAAAAATGTATTCGATGGGCAAATCCACGACGAAAAAACACCAGAATATAGAGCCCGAACAGAACCAAAGCGGTTGACGGCTGGCGGATTCGCCGTTCAGCAGAAAACATGAAAATGTATGCAGTCAGCAAAAATGAATTCGATGGGCAAATCCACGACGAAAAATCACCAGAATATAATCTATTCTATTTTTTGTATGGCGGCTGGCGGTTCTCTCTCTGAGTAACATAAATGTCGCCATATTTTTGTAAGAATTGGCTGTGTTTAATGTAAGTTTTTTAGTTTTTTGTATTTTCTGACGTTTTGTTTTTTGTTTCTGTGTAACATCTATATAATTAATAGGCTAAGGTTTTTCTTGTGACTTCAACTCCTCCCAGACCAATGAACCGATTCTATCGATTTAGATATCATTAAATCAGGTTTAGGCTGTATATGTGCAAACCACTTTAAAAAATTGTGATTTCACTTCAGGGGGTTCCCAACCTTTTAAAACAGAAATAAAATTTTTGTACAAAAATCCGTTATTTTATCGATTTGAAATTTAGTTTGAGAAGAGCTTATGAATTGGTCGAATTTTAATTTTTTTCAAAACTAAAAATTTTTAACCAAAATTATCTTTTATGCATTCCTCAAATGTCAATTGTCCGAAAAATGCAGTTCTAAAATCAAAAATTACACTTTCCGAGCAAACAAGTCAGTCAAATTTTTTTTTGGGTTTTATGGTGTTTTTTCGTCTAAATGTGTCATAAATCGATGTTGTAGGTGTTCTGTAAGTACCTTTTATTAATTTCTGAAATATATCTTAGTATTATTTCTTAAATCTATTTTTTAATGCGTTTTTTTTTAACATTAGTTATTTTTTATAGCTGGAAGAGTTAAGCTGCGATGTTTTCGAATAGTAATAATGTTTTTCTCAGTTGTGATATTAGTGTAAGTCCGTCTTCGTATATTGACAGTTACATTAAAAAAATACATGTGTGGCCGCCACGCACGGTATAAGTGAAACTTTAACCCAAAAAAGGAGAGTTTGTAATTCAATCTTACTAAAAAAGTCTCATTTCATATAAAGGTGGTCATTGAAACTTTAATGGATTCCATTTTTAAGTACATTTTTTTACAAGACGAACTCAATTTATAGCATACTACTTAAGGCCGCTACAACTAGGTGAAACTATCACAGGGCAACTCTACCGAACTCAATTGATCCTTTTGAACCGAGCATAGAAGCAAAAACGTCCAGAGTGCGATCAAAGGCACAACAAGGTAATTTTGCAACATGACAACGCTCGGCCACATGTTACGCAACCGGTCAAAACACGCTTGAAACGCCTAAATGGGAAGTCTTACTCCTACTATTTGCTTTCTTTAATGACGCATAAAATTGAGGATAAGCACTTTCGCTCTTTTAAAATAAACTTAATCTTCTAATGGCTTTATATGAAATGAGACTTTTTTAGTAAGATTGAATTACAAACTCTACTTTTTTGGGTTAAAGTTTCACTTATACCGTGCGCGGCGGCCACACATATATTTTTTTTTTATATTCAAAACACATAATAAAAATAGACAAATGTAAAAAATAGCCAAAATATTTTTTCATTGTTTAAAAAAAGAAACAAAATAAGCATTCATTCCTTACCAGTTTTTGTACACAAAGTACTGTCAATAGATTTGCAAAACATATTTTTTTTTAATAAATTATACGTATTTAAGGCATAAAGTCTCTTATATAGAAGAACCTTAACTCATTTATTTTTCATTTTAAAGGAGAAGAAAAAACTTACAAGTAGATTTCAATAAAATAAATTGTTAAATAACTAGTATAAACCTTAATAAATTCTCGATTTCAGATAAACTCAGTATTTTAATTTAATATATGTTTACTTTTCCATGTTGACTTTTTTAACTTTGCTCTTATAAACAAACCACATAATGATCACAGTTATCTACATTGTTGCATACTCTTATGTGGCACACGATTCGAAATGCCACAGTCAGCTTGTTTTTGTTTTTTTCTCAATATGTTTAGAATTTGTAATACAAATAAATTCTTTGAAAGTTAAGGAAATCACTACTGGGGACATATCTTGTTCAAGTCTAAAATATCGAAAAATGGATTAAGAAAAAAAAAATATCGAACGAATTTGGAAATGTGTTTATGATTTTTATTATATAGAAACAATACATCACTGGTAGGCAGTTAAAGGTATTTATTTTTAACCCTTTCGGTAACCTTGTCCATTGTAATGGACATGCATTTGAAATGAGTGTAGGGAAATGCATACCATTCTTTTTGATAAAGACTGCACTGTCAGCATTGCATTAATCTATTCTTTCCTCTATTTTTGCCTTTTATACCGAGATTTGTGTTTATAACAATAGCATGTGCTGTTTCTATGTGAGAATATTGAGCCGAAAATAAAAAACCAAAATTAGTGAACGTTTTTGTTTTCTTATTTTATTTGTAAATTAACTTATTTTGTTTTTTTTTTTTATTTGTTTTGTTTCGTTTGATGTCATAGAAAATAAATGCAAAATCGCAGTGAATGTCTAAAAACAACATATTTGTTTGTTTAACTTGGAAAAAAAAAATTATTTTGGACTAATGTCCATTGTAATGAACATGCTCAAAAATCTACTTCCTTTTTATTTATTATCCTGATAAATATGCAACATCTGTGCAGATATGAAGTTTTGTTTTTTAAATATAGGTTGTGTTCTTTTTTTTTTTTTTTTGTTTTAAAATTGAAATAAAATATAGGCACATTATATATGTACTTATGTAAAAAAAGTCTCAAAATCGAAAATGTACTGATTTAACATAATTGAAATCTGGCAACTCTACAAATGACACAATCAACGGCTAGTTCTTTTGAGAGTAATTTGGATATCGCTGAACGCAAGCAGCTGAGACCATGAAAATGATTGTCCAGAAAGATTCGCCAACGATTCGTCAACTAATTTTATGGCTCTCTTATTATACCCTAAACCTGAAAGGTCAGGGTATATTAACTTTGTGCAAACGTTTGTAACGCATAGAACGAAGCGAGTCCGGTATAGAAAAGTATATATATTCTTGATCAGCGTCACCTCGTGAGTCGAGCTATTCATGTCCGTCCGTCCGTCCGTCCGTCCGTCCGTCCGTCCGTCTGTGTGTTGTCAGTAAACACAGGATAAGAAGAAGGAGTAGAGATAATTGGATGAAACTTGGCACACATGATCACCTGGACTCACGGATCTGCACTATTGGATCCTTTGAAATATTTTTGGAATCCGCTCACGGACACGCCTACCTCCCATACAATGAAAAATTTAAAACTCCAGAGCTCGGCTCATAATTAGCCTACAACAATAAAATTTGGAATGTATGTGTTTTGTATCAACACAAAGATGTTTTTGAAAAATGGGTGTCATCCACTCACGGACACGCCCACCTCCCATACAACCCAAAAATTGAAAACGCAATAAATAAGCGTATGTTTAACCTACAGAGATAAAATTTGGCACGTGTGTTTTATATAACAAAAAAAAGATGGTTTTGAAAAATGGACATCATCCGCTTACGGACACGCCTACCTCCCATACAAAGCGAAAATTGAAAACTGCATAACTCAGCTCATATTTAGCCTTCAACAATAAAATTTGATATGTATGTGTTTTATACAAATACAAAGATGTCTTCAAAAAATGGACGTCATCCGTTCACGGACACGCCCACCTCCCATACAAGCCAAAAATTGAAAACCCAATAAATAAGCCTCTGTTTAGCCTACAGAGCTAAAATTCGGCACGAATGTTTTTTATGACAAAACAAAGATGATTTTGAAAAATGGACGTCATCCGCATACGGACACGCCTAACTCCCATACAACCCAAAAAGTTTAAAACTCAATAAATAAGGTTATGTTTGTCATAGAGAAATTAAATTTGGTATGTATGTATTTTATACCAAAACTAAGGTGTGTTCAAAAATTGGGAGTAATCCGTCCATGAACACGCCCACCTCCCTTAGCGAAAGCACAATAAAGGCATTAACTGTGAGCTACAGGAATAAAACTTGGTATGTGTAAATTTTTCATCAACATTTAAATGCATGTAAAATATAAGCTTCATGCGCCCACGGACACGCCCATTTACAATAAAAATTTTTATATTTTTGAAAAGTGGGTTTAGGGTATTTCATAGTCGGCCTAGACCGACTTTAGACTTTCTTTACTTGTTTTTCATATAAATATTATGAAATGGCTTAAAAATTTTAAAAAAGCGGTCACAACAAAAAATTTAGGTTTTGGGCGTTGCCAAGTTCTTATTTTTTAGTTGATTTGTGTACGGGATAGGGTAAAATGTAATAGATTCTGTCAAAATGTGTCGTGAGTACAAAAACAAAATTAAATTTCTTCAAACAGTCAATTGTTATATTTTAAAAATATTTCAAAATGTCTGATGCCGATTGATTTATTGAGGTCTGTCAAAACAAAAGTGTTGCCAACTATTGTGCAAATAAAAGCGAAATGAGTAGACATTTTTTCACAAGCAAGTTGAGCACTGGCGAATCGAATGCAGCTATTAACTTTTTCAAAAAAGTTTTTTTTTTTTTTCACTGCCCAAATATGTGAAAAGGAGAGAAACGCGGCATTATGATTTTCAAGTCTAAAAGAATGTTCAAAGAAGCTATCTTGATATGATCACTTTTCATAGTGGGAACATAGGAATTAAGCTTAAATTAAACATTAACTTTAATTTAAGCATAAACTAATTGAAGCTTTAAACTTTAATTTAATTTAAAGCTTAACTCTAAAGTTATGTGAATGTTTGAAAATGATTCTGAGTAATTATTCTTAACTATATTATCTTCAATGTGCCGAAACACATTCATTACTAATATTCTTCTTTATCCAGATGACAAGGCAAAATTTAAAGAAATGCTCTAACGGTGACACACCAAAATCTTTCTAAAGTCGGAAAATCCAGTGACACAGCCAAAATCTTTGCAAACAAAAGTTCAAAGGAAAGCAGGGATAAAAAAGAACATGTAGTACGTGATGGTTTCAACATATGATGACTCTTTTTTGTTTTAGAACGCAAATACTTAAAAAAAAAAAAAAAAAAAAATAAAGTCGCTACTATTTCACGATACACCACAAGCTTTCTAGCTTAAATATCAGTAGCATATTACAGTTAGTCCCTTATCGATTATAGAGCTTAGCTTATACACTCCTGACTCCTAACTTTCAATTCAATACAAATACAAGCATCAACATAATTTCCTCTTAAATCGACAGGATTTCCAAGAGACAAAAATAAATGCAAACATCAAATAGGAAAAGCAAAATATATATAAGTTGTCAAAAAAAACAAAAAACACAAAATAAAAGCGAGAACTAGGTTAAGCATTGATAATAAAAAATAATAAACAATAAGCAATACCTTTAGTTTTTTAAAAGCACATATTAAAGCAAGTATGTCTGTAAGTGTTTGTCTATATTTCTGCTTGAATGAATGAATACATGCATGCCTATTAAAGCCTCTTATAAAGAATGCCAAATTGAGATATTTATTTGAGCACACAAAATGGTTATGAAATTATTTGATAACCGATTTGTAAATATCTTAAACGACTGCGACAAAAAAAAAATCAATCAATCAATCATCAAGCAGCATTATCAGCACAACAATACAACAACTCTTTGCCAGCAGCAGCAGTAGCAACAGCAGCAGCTTCAGTTTGTTGTTGCCCCCAGCAAAACATATATGAAATGGAAAAACAAAAAACTTAACCCGTATTTTTATCTTTTGTTTAAGATTTAATTTTTTTTTATTTTTTTTTCTTTTTATTTTCTCAATTTCGTTTCGTATCTTCATTATTATTTTCATGCCATTCATTGATTTAAATTTATTTTTCTCAATATTTCAAGATTTCTTATAATATCTCACATATTTCACTAAGGATCCTTTTTTAAGCTTCATTGAGCTGAACTTAATAGACGACCGGTTTGTTGTTTGACTTTCAATGAGCACTGAATGAGTGCTTCAAACAACCCTCATCTTGTAAAGGAAGTAAAGCTTGTCATGAGGTGTTTAAAATATTGTCATTGATTGTGTGTTTCTTATGCTTTTAAGTATTTTTTTTCTCTTCAGAATGTTGTGAATGTTTATGGTTGGTATTATTAATGCAGGCAGTATTTATGTACAACTCTCGGATTCTTTGAAATGTTGAATAATTTATTAGGTTACTTAAAAGGCAGAACGACTGAAAAGTCGTTGCATATTAAAACATAAATAATATATAAATATGTATTAATAAATTAATTATGTATAAATATTAATCGAGTAAAATAGGTAAAAATACCTAAAAGAATAAAAAAATCAACAAAACATATAAAAAAATAAACAAAATAAAATAAATAAAAACATAACCGGCAAACATTGAATTTAACTAACGTATAAATAATATATAAGGAACATTCCACTTTTCACGTCCTTTGATTTAGAAAAAACAAATGTGTTACCAAGTCCTATAATTTTGTTACCCCAAACGTTGCCCTAGAGGGATGAGTTCCATTTATTTTTTTTAATCCACAATTTTTTTTCTAAACATACCGCCCTTTTGAGTCCTCTTTTAAAAAATTTAAGTCTCGCAACAAAAAACTCGCAAAATTAAGAAAAGGTCGAAATAAAGTTCATTCGTTCACTCCACCGGATTGTTCCAAAAAAATGTTATATAGGCATTTCCATCGTAACTCACGCGACATGCGAACGTCATTAAGCTTCGTTTTTTCGGAAGTTTATGTTGTCGTTCCTGTAACTAATTAAGAATAGCAGTGGTAAATATGGGCGTAACTCACGCGACAAAATCGGGAAGTGTGTTTTACAAGCAAGTTTAGATTGTAAAAATTCAGCGAATTTCCCAAATAACTTATTTTTCAATTTTAAAAAAATAAATTCATTTAAAAAAAGCACTCTAACAGCTTTATTTAACTTTATTTTTTTTTATTTTGATTAGTATTTCTGCTATGTAACTTTAATTTAACTAATTATGATGTATTTTTATGAAAATTAATAATGAACATCTTTACTGTATTTTACTACTGTTGAAAAAATTTGTCGCGTCCATGATGTCGCGTCCGTATTCTTGCTATATCTATTTAAAACAAGTAAAGAAAGTCTAAAGTCAGTCTAGGCCGACTATGAAATACCCTAAACCCACTTTTCAAAAATAAAAAAATTTTTATTGTAAATGGGCGTCTCCGTGGGCGGATGAAGCCTATATTTTAATTGCATTTAAATGGTGATGAAAAATTTACACATACCAAGTTTTATTCCTGTAGCTCACAGTCAATGCCTTTATTGTGCTTTCGCTATAGGAGGCGGGCGTGTTCATGGACGGACTACTCCCAATTTTTGAACACACCTTAGTTTTGGTATAAAATACATACATACCAAATTTAATTTCTCTATGACAAACATAACCTTATTTATTGAGTTTTAAACTTTTTGGGTTGTATGGGAGGTAGGCGTGTCCGTATGCGGATGGCGTCCATTTTTCAAAACCATCTTTGTCTTCTCATAAAAAACATTCGTGCCAAATTTTACCTCTGTAGGTTAAATAGAGGCTTATTTATTGGGTTTTCAATTTTTGGGTTGTATGGGAGGTGGGCGTGTCCGTGATCGGATGACGTCAATTTTTCGAAGACATCTTTGTGTTTTTATAAAACACATATATATCAAATTTTATTGTTGTAGATTAAATATGAGCTGAGTTATGCAGTTTTCAATTTTCGCTTTGTATGGGAGGTAGGCGTGTCCGTGGGCGGATGATGTCCATTTTTCGAAGACATCTTTGTGTTTGTATAAAACACATACATATCAAATATTATATTTGTAGGCTAAATATGAGCTGAGTTATGCAATTTTCAATTTTCGCTTTGTATGGGAGGTAGGCGTGTCCCTAGGCGGATGACGTTTATTTTTCAAAACCATCTTTGTTTTGTTATAGAAAATATATGTGTAAAATGTTAGCTCTGTAGGTTAAACAGAGGCTAATTTATTGCGTTTTCAATTTTTGGGTTGTATGGGAGGTGGGCGTGGCCGTGAGTGGATGACACCCATTTTTCAAAAATATCTTTTTGTTGATACAAAAGACATACATACCAAATTTTATTGTTGTAAGTTAACTATGAGATGAGTTATGCAGTTTTCAATTTTTGCGTTGTTTGGGAGGTAGGCGTGTCCGTGGGCGGATTCCAAAAATATTCAATAGTGCAAATCCTTGGGTTCATGTGACTATGTGTACCAAGTTTCATTCAATTATCTCAACTCCTTCTTCTTATCCTGTGTATACGGACAACACACAGACGGACAGACGGACGGACGGACATGGATAGCTCGACTCACGTGGTGACGCTGATCAAGAATATATATACTTTTCTATACCGGACTCACTTCGTTCTATGCGTTACAAACGTTTGCACAAAGTTAATATACCCTGACCTTTCAGGTTTCTGGTATAAAAATAGCCAAAGTCTTGTTGCTTCCAGTAGCGTGCTAGCATCGCCTCGCTTCTAGCGTTCACTCTGACTTTGTACTAAGTTCTATTCCATAAACCAAAAGAATTCAACTGAAACTGTCTCCAACTATACTTAGCAATCACTATTCACCAAATTTTACTCAAAAAATTATGGCTCCTGACAAGAAACAATTAGAGTGGGAATTTTAGTAAAAATTAAAGTGTGGGCCAACAACGCAGTTGGCATGAAGTATCACTAGGCTTTTGAGACCATTGATTGAATTATTATGAATCGGAGTTTTGGCTGTATTTTCTCGTAGATGACCTTATGTGTTGAAGGAAATTTACACTTTAAGCATTTATTTCTGAGAAACTTAAATACTGAAATTCTTAAAAATAATGAAATAATTTGGACAAGTCTAAAACTGGTACAATTTTAATGAAAAATTGTTATACAAAATAACACATTAACTACGTTTATAAATTTTCTTCAGTCAATGTAGTTGATTTATAGTAAACAGTATTCAAGTATTCATGATTAACACTTTACAACCGCGGCCAGCAAACTGTTATGGTCAGTTGCTGTCCAATGATGTGGCAGGTAGAAGTACGAAGAGCTGCACTAAATCGATGACATAATAAAATGATATGCAACGAACAAAAAACAACAACAACAACAGCATCAATAACCAGAAAAAAACAAATTTTATAAAGTCAGTCAGTGAGTTGCTGTAACTGCTGCGGCACGATGCACAATAATGTGGCTGGCCAGTGTTGCCAGTTTGTCTGAAAGCTATAGTCAGAGCCAAAGCCACTGCCACTGCCACTGTCACTGTCACAAGCCGGAAGTGAACGCCTGCAAATCGTGACTGAATTTTTGCCAAAACCAGCAACATCATCATCATCATCATCATTATTGCCATTATAAACAGCGAAAGCATCCCCAGCAGCAGCAACAGCTGGCTACCATTGCGGCTTTTTTGCAACTTGTTGCCGAGTGCATGAAAAATGTTGAGGTTGTTGTTTTTGACTGCAGTTTTTGCTGTTGGCTGCAGTTTCCCATCAAATTGAAATCGAAAGTAATTATTACGCTTAAACTGGAAAGCATTGCGCAGGCGCGCAGCATAGATGTTGCAGCTAAAATGTTGCTCTTAATGACGTTTGCACGCAAGCATGATGCGCATCTTCGTCGATCTTCAACTTGTGTTGAAGCATTTATTTGGTTTTATTTTTTTAGTTTTTTTTTGTCCGTTGTCGATTGTAACAGTCTGAATTTTTTATGCTCTTACATCGATTTTCTTCCGCCAACATATTTTATTTTTTTTTTTTATTTTTTGTTGTCTTAAATCAACAAATATTATGTAAGCTTTGCTGATAAATTACCAACCGGTTCGTCTGGTAGCAAAAGAAGAAGCTGCAACAACATTAACAACAACAACAGCAACAGCAACAGCAACAACTGTAGCTGAAGATGCCTCAACCTAAAAACTTGTTGCAAACTCAAGTCTTTCGGCTTCAGCTGTTGCTGGTGCTGATTTTTGGTATGTTAACAGCTTGCTAAAAAGCCCAACCGTATTTATGTCTATCTGTATCTGTCTAATAACTCGAAGACTGTCGCTCTTTAGCTGGCGTTTTTTTTTATTGTTATGCATTATTATAAATTTATGCAATTCTGTTTTTTTTTTGTTATTATTTTAATTGAAATATTTTAACTTAACTTGTTTTGAACAAAACAAAAAAAAAAAAGTTAAAAAAACACAAACAAAACCAAAAAAAAAGTTGGTTAATCAAACTCTGCAAGTTGAGCTCTTTCAACATAAGCTGATGTAACGGTATTATTTGAAACTGTTAAATTTATATTGCCATTCATGATTATATATATAAATATATATTATTTATTCATTCAAATTTTATTTAAATGTTTTTCTTTATGTATGTCTATTTCTTTTGATTTTTGTCGCTATTGTGGTATTTCACTGCTACTTGAAAAAACAAAAACAAAAAAAAAATAAAATAAACACAAAAACAAATCAAACAAACAAGCGCACATAATAATATCAGAGTTTTATGTAAGTCAATAAAATTTTGCATAATTTTCTTAATATAATTAATCTTGTTTTGAGAAAATTTCTGGTACGAGGTTTGTAGATACAAAAAAAAAAAAAAAAAAATATATATAACAAGAATGTCGCAAAAATCAATTTAAACCAGCTGGTATGGTTAGTGCGCCTTGCCTGAAATAATTTTATGAATAAATTACAAATACTAGAGCTACTTTGTAGGTTTTTGGAGACGAAAGACTTAATAAATCTTAATTTTATCTCATACTTATCTTAATTGCTTTGTTTATGGCGCGATGTTACAAAATTACAGTTATAAAAACTTTAATATGAATATTTTATTACAAAATACAAGAGTGATTGTATAAAAATCAGTGTTAGTTGTAAAATAAATAATCATGTGTACAATAAAATAAAACTTCCAAGTTTTATAATTATTTTTTTTTTTTCGCCTAATAAGCGACAAAATATAGGGAGCAACAATTTAATCGAACTTTTTGATTGCAATTTAAAAGCGCTTGCCATAAATCAACTCTAACAAAATCATCAAAACTGTTTAGTTTTTATTTAAAAAAAAAAAAAAATAAAAATATATAAGTTTTCATTTCATGTCTTTATTAAATGTACATGGGATGTATGAATTTCGGTCATAAGTTTCAAGCCTGTTTGTATTTTTATCTTATGAACTTTTCTTGCTGCTCTTGAATGTGTGCATGGATTGTATGAATTTCGATAACTAAACATATAAAATAGTTCACGTTACCCTTGTATATTTACATGAAATTCATGGATTTTTGTCACTTACCTCTTGAACTGTTCTTGTTGTCGTTGCATTTGCTTCCAAAAATTATAATCCTGCAAACATTTGGAAGACGATTGGAAGATAGATCGCTTTTCGACCGCCAAAGTGATGAATGCGCAATATTTGTTCACAAAAATTATGAACCTGCAAACATTTGGAAGATTAGTTGATTTGGCGATGCTCTAGCGATTCGCCCAAAAAATTCTTTAGAAAATGGATCGCTTTTTGATCGCAAAAGCGATGAATGCACTATTCTCTAAAAATTTCAAAATCTTCCTTCGCTCATTCCAGCGATCATTGGACGATGTATCGCTTTTCGATTGCCCAAGCGATGAATGCGCGATATTTGTTCACAAAAGTTATTATTCTGCAAACATTTGGAAGACGATTGGAAGATTAGTTGAATTGGCGATGCCGTAGCGATTCACCCAAAGATTCTTCGGAAGATAGGTCGCTTTTCAATCGCCAAAGCGATGAATGCACCATTCTCGAAAAATTTCAAAATCTTCCTTCGCTCATTCCAGCGATCATTGGACGATGTATCGCTTTTCGATTGCCCAAGCGATGAATGCGCGATATTTGTTCACAAAAGTTATTATTCTGCAAACATTTGGAAGACGATTGGAAGATTAGTTGAATTGACATGCCGTAGCGATTTGCCCAAAAGGTTTTTTAGAAGATGAATCGCTTTTCAATCGCCAAAGCGATGAATGCACCATTCTCGAAAAATTTCAAAAACTTCCTTCGCTCATTCCAGCGATCATTGGACGATGGATAGCTTTTCGATTGCCCAAGCGATGAATGCGCGATATTTGTTCACAAAAGTTATGATTCTGCAAACATTTGGAAGACGATTGGAAGATTAGTTGAATTGGCGATGTCATAGCGATTCACCCAAGGATTCTTCTGAAGATAGGTCGCTTTTCAATTCCCAAAGCGATAAATGCACCATTCTCGAAAAATTTCAAAATCTTCCTTTGCTCATTCCAGCGATCATTGGACGATGTATCGCTTTTCGATTGCCCAAGCGATGAATGCGCGATATTTGTTCACAAAAGTTATTATTCTGCAAACATTTGGAAGACGATTGGAAGATTAGTTGAATTGACGATGCCGTAGCGATTTGCCCAAAAGGTTTTTTAGAAGATGAATCGCTTTTCAATCGCCAAAGCGATGAATGCACCATTCTCGAAAAATTTCAAAATCTTCTTTCGCTCATTTCAGCGATCATTGGACGATGGATCTCTTTTCGACCGCCAAAGTGATGAATGCGCGATATTTGTTCACAAAAGCTATGTTCCTGCAAACATTTCGAAGACAATTGGAAGATTATTTGAATAGGCGATGCCGTAGCGATTTGCCCAAAAGGTTTTTTAGAAGATGAATCACTTTTCAATCGCCAAAGTGATCAATGCACGATTCTCAATAAATTTCAAAATTTTCCTCCGCTCATTCCAGCAATCATTGGAAGATGGATCGCTTTTCGATTGCCAAAGCGATAAATGCGAGTTATTTGGAAGACAATTGGAAGAATAGTTGATTTGGCGATGCCCTAGCGATTCACCCAAAGATTCTTCGGAAGATGGACCCTTTTTCAATCACCTAAGTGATAAATGCGCGATTTCCGAAAAATTTCCAAATCTTCCTTCTCTCATTCCAGTGATCAGTGGACGCTGGATTGCTTTTCGATTGCCCAAGCGATGAATGCGAGATATTTGGAAGACGATTCGAAGATTAGTTAATTTGGCGATGCCGTAGCGATTCGCCCAAAAGGTTTTTTAAAAGATGAATCGCTTTTCAATCGCTCTATCGATTCACCCAAAGATCCTTCAGAACATGAATTGCTTTTCAATCACCAAATTGATAAATGCACGATTCTCAAAAAATTTCAAAATCTTCCTTCTTTTAATCCGGCAATAATAAGAAGATCAGTCGCTTTCGATACCACAAGCCATGAATGCGCGATTGACGAAAAATTTTCAAAATCTTCTTTTGTTCAAAACATCAAAAAGTTGAACATATTAAAAAATGTATTTAATTAGGATGGAACGACGTTTGTTGAGCCCGCTAGTTTAAACTAACAACAACTTGTAGCGTTCAACAACGATGTTTCGCAACAAATTGCTGAGGACTTTCAAAAGCGATTTCTTCGCCAATATTGTCGGCAAATTGCTTAGAACTCCTTCAGCCGATTCGTATGTGACTCTTCCTGGCGAATCGCTTAAGACTCCTCTCGACGATTCATCGGTGAATCCTCCCAGCGAATCACTTAAGAGCTTCTCTCGGCGATTCATTCGCTACCCTTCCTAGCGAATCACTTAAGACTACTCTCGGCAATGCGTTGGCGAATCTTCATGGTGAATCGCTTAGAAGACTCCTCTCGACGATTTATTGGTAAATTTTTCCGGTGTATCGCTTAAAACCCCTCTCCGCGATTCGGTCTGCTACTCTTTCTAGCGAATCTCTTAAGACTACTCTTGGCGATGCGTTGGCTTATCTTTATAGTGAATCGCTTAAGACTCCTCTTGGTAATGCTTTGGAAATCTTCATGGCGAATCGCTTAAGACTTCTCTTGGCAATGCGTTGGCGGATCTGCTTGGATTGGGTTGCTTGGATTCGGCAATATCCGGAAGATTCTCATCTTCCAATCTATTTGCTGGAGATTTTCGGGCGATTGAAAATGTTTGAAAGGGAATGATACATGTTCTCCAAGTATACTTTCATGGCATTTATGAAATTGTTTTACGGGTTCATGTATCTTGTACACACACTTTATGAACTTGAAACTAGGTTTATGAAATATTCATGTTCTCATAATTCTTTTATTTTGTCTATTTTGTACGCTGATTTCATGAATTATGTGTTAGTCATTTAATTGTTTACTGGACAAAATTTCATGAATGTGATTCATGCAGATCATGTAAAAGTTCATAATTATTGTTTTTTTCTTTTGCATATTATATTGCAAGCATCGTCAGGTTGCCCAATTCCTGTTGTTTTCAACGAAGAAGATTTTTCTCATGTGAATTGGGCGAATCGAATAATATTTGGCAGGAGCGTCTTCTTCATTCTCTGGACATAGCCTTATCGGAGCGAAGTTACTAAATTTATATGCGCTTGTCAATATCTATGTCAGCATAAATGTCACAAAGCTTGTGATTGCATTTTATTCGATACTCATAATTGATGCTGATTGGACCATAGAGTGGAATGAAGGATTTTCCTTCTCGAACGCTTCTACAGTTATTTCAACAGTGCTGCTCAATGAACAGGTTTGTCATGCATATAGTAGGACGGGTATGATATTGCCTTGTAGAGCGTCAGTTTTGTTCGTCGAGAAAGAGCTCGGCTTCTCAATTGCCTACTGAGCCCAAAGTTACACATGTTGGCAAGAGTTATTCTTCGTTTAATCTCAAAACTGATATCATTGGAGGAGTTTATTTTGGATCCAAGGTAAGTCCTTCACAACCTCAAAGGGGGTGTTGTCAACAGTGCCGTGGTTTTCAAGACGCTGGGACTGTTTGTTTGTTGATCAAGATACTTCGTTTTATCTGCGTTCATTGCAAAACTCATTCAATTCTACTCTTTTTCTAGCTTGGAGAATGCTGCACTAACTTCGCGGGAATTATGGTCAGTGAAGTCAATATCATCTGCAGACGTCAGTCATACAATTATAAAAATCTTACAGAATATCGTGCCACTGTGTCTCATACAGGCAGCTCGAATGCTTTTCTCTGTTACTAGATCAAAAAATTCACACGAAAAGGAATCACCTTATTTGAAGAATGATACCATTAACAAGATAGTAGAGACTACAGGATATTTTCTTGTGGTTGACGAACATAATTTGTCCAAAACCATAGTATTGTTGTTAAATTCTCCATCAGCTGTTTTTAAGCGCTCTCTACTTTATTCTTCTTTTGACAACTTATGTTCGCCAAATGAACTGTTACTCTTATGTATTTTGTTAATTATATCATAGTTTGAAACCTCGTTTGGTATCAGGCTCTACCCAATATTTGCCTCTTGCTTATAAAACCACGAACAAATTTATTTAAATGTTTGCTATCTGAATTTCAAAACTTTTTGTTGAATGCTTTTCACTTTCTTGAAACTGACATCTCTGCTAGAAATTGCTTAACTTCTCTTAACCCATCGGCAGAGAATCGCTGAACTAGTATATTTTTAATTACCAACTAAGTAATGCCTACAAGATGCGCCCAAAAATATTTCGCAATCATACCTACCATATGTTATGGAAGAATTAAGTAACTAGAGCAAAAACTCACAAAATAACCGCAAATCGGCAACAACTAATTAGAATAACAAAAAGCAGCAGTTACAGCAGTAAATTGTTATAAAGTTTCAACAGTAAACATTATAAAATACAATTAATTAAAATTGCCACAAAGTTCATGATTATCCACTCAATGATAATGAACATAAAACTCGAAGCAATAACAACAAAAACATAGACAATCATAATATTCAAATTGGGAGCACAAAAACTAGCAGTGGTTACAATAAAACCACAAGATAATTAATTAAAACAACAGCGGAATGAGCAAAAACACCAACAACAACAACATTAAGAGCAGCACAACCATCATTTAATGTCAAACCAATGAACTTTTCTCAACGCATTCCGCAAACTTTGACAACGCATTGGCGCTGTTAAAGTAATAACAACAAATACCAACGACAGATGTCTGTCTGTCAAACAAACTAATAAGAGTTGACACTCACGAAGACACGCAGGCATAGACGACGTCTGGCAAGACAAGAATTGAGAGTAAGCAGCTTGTTGGTAACAACATGCAAAAGAAAAAAACAAAAATAAAAACATAGCGAAACAGAGCAACTCAATTAAAGCCAAACAAACACGACCGTGACCTCGCGCACATGCTGATTGTTCGCTTTGCTCGTCTTTATTATTGACAATTCGAACTCCGCAGAAATGTTAGCGAACTATGTATGCCATAAAACGAAAGAGAAATGAGCACACCTAACTGCAAGAGCGAAAGTTATGCGCACCTGCCTCAAGCTAAGACAGTTATAAAGAGGAAGAGTGACTGAGTGAGAAGATTACAAAATGTTTATTACCAAATGGTTACGGAACAAGACCGTAATCAGGGGGTTTTGAGAGTTTTAATGCCCCCTCTAACGAAGTTATAACGACCAACCAATATAATTCAAGAGAATTTGTGAGAAGATAACAAACAGATTATAATCATAATAATTATTAACAAATGGTTACTGAACAAGGCTGTAATCAGTATATTTTGAGAGTTTACGTATTTGTTTTTTGAGAGTTTTTTAACTTACTTGTACGGTTTGTTGGTCTGAATATTATATTTTTTGAAATTCTAAAAGAAATTCTGTACCACGAAAATCCTGAAATTCTGAAAAAGCATCTTCAAAAATATGAAGTTTAGTCGGTTTGTTTTGATTACTGGCTTGGACCTGATCATAATCATGACTCAAAGATACCGTTTCGAAAATAGTTTTTTGTATGTTTATGGATGAAATTTTGGGTGCAATGGTGTTCATTATTTCACTTCGGACTGGCTTTTAAAACAGATAAAGAACAAGTTAAGTTACGATAGGACAATTCCTCTTTATATACCGTATAATTAGCAAGGAAAAATGTACAGAGCAGTGATTGGTATATTGAAAATGCCACGTCGGCGTAGATGACAAAACGTTTAAATTTGATAAGGGAAACAACGATATTACATGGTGACAATGTGACAAAGTTTACAGACGACAATGTCTTGAAAGCGATTTCCAGAGAAGATATTCAGGCGAGCGTGAGAAAAGATGATGATTTCTAAACTATCTTTTTATGAATCGTTTGGTATGTGTCTACAGCATTTTGAAAACTTACTTGCGTTTTCCTAACCTATAGGAAGTAGAGCTTCACCGTGGTCCACGTGTTCACGAAAGTTCGACTCCGTGTTGTTCGTGTTTTGAAACAACCTCAAAACACGAGGTTGTTTGAACTTCAAATAGACGTGCATTTTATTCACGAATTACATATAATTATCGTATTCACGTGAACAGTATTCACGTACTTTAAGCATGAGCCGAACTTTTAATAGTTTTTTTGAGTTCCTGAGAAAAAAATTTCTTTGTTATTAGAAGGTTATCTTGAATGTGATTAAATAAATATTGAAGAATAATTCTGTGTCGACAAGGAATAACAGCTAAACTCATTTTCAATATTTCAGGAGAGCATTTTTAAAATTTAAATTGATACCTAATGCACTCTAAAAAGTAAAGCGTATTTTAAAGACTGCCTTTAAATCAACTTGTGCCTAAATTTAAGCATGTTTTGAATTGTAGTATTCTAAATGCTTGAAAACCCAAAGAAACATATTTAAAGTCAGCTTTTGGAAGTTGATTTTAAGACAAGCCAGCTTAATTTAAACAAATTTATTGGTTTTTGTATTAAAAATGTCTACAATTCATCATATGAGTCTTAATTTGTTTGTTTGTTTCTTAGTTTGTTTACGATAAGGGCTGAAATTCAGCGAAGGTAAGGCTGCATTTACCATTTAACTGCCTTTAAGTCAGACATCATTGAATGCTGTTTTACAGTATAAAAAGGCAAAAGTGATTTCAGCAAAAGCCGTCTTAATGCTGTTGCAGCTTATTTTAAGACAATTTTTCACCTAATATTAAGATTTACTTTTTAGAGTGTATAAGGGTTTCAGAGTGTTTAGATTTGATGGCCTCAAACATTTAATTTTCAAGTTAAACCATAAAAATGTGCGTACTAGCGTTTTTAGTTGCAAAAAATCGCAATGAAAGTAAGTACCTCAGTTTGCCCTAACTCGACTTAAGCGGTTATTCCTTGTCGACACAGAATTAACAGTTTTTGTTTCATTTCTACTGTCCGGTTAAATTTTGAACATAATGTATGTTTAGGTAACAGTAGCATCGTATATCCATTGAATGGACCTTTTCATTTGTTTCCACATTAAACTGCCATGAATTTCTATTATTTCACAGTTGACCTTAGTTGCATTGTTGAACACTTCGACTTCACGAGAATTGATGTCAGATTCATAATTCTAAACAGGATATTTGGACACAAATACTTATTGCTGGTTTTGTCAAACATAGCTCCAACAAGGAAGAGCTTATTAGAAAATAATTTTCCCAGTGTCAAGAAATAGCCAAGTACTGCGTTGAGATCTTTATACCCCCACGCATACTGCGTAAGGGGTATATTAATTTTGTCACGAAGTGTGTAACGCCCATAAGGAGGCGTGGTAGGTATAGAAAAGTATATAGTCTGTCCGTCTGTCTGTCCTCTGTCCGTCTGTCTGTCTGTGGACACGATAACAGCCGTAATATTCAAGCTATCGTAATTAAATTCGATATTTAAGCTTCTTTTCAAAAAACTAAGATCAAGTTCGAGAATGGGCTAAATCGGATGAAAACCACGCCTACCTCCCATACAACCCCAATGATGAAAACTCCATAAAGAAACTAATATTTACGCTACAAAACTTAAATTCGGTATTTGTATAGTCTATGACAAAACTCAGGTATGCTAGAAAAATGGGCGTCATCCACCCACTAACACGCCCACCTCCCATACAATCCTATTATTGAAGCCTATGTATAGAGGCTTGTGTCGAAGCTATAAAAATAAAATTTAATATTTATTATTTTTATATAAAAAGTAAGACGTGACAGAAAAATGGGCGTAATCCATCCACGAACACACCCACCTCCCAAACAACCCCAAAACTGAAAACTATATAAATAGGCTCCTGTCGAAGCTACAAAAGTAAAATTAGGTATTTATTCTTTTTATAATAAAACCAAGATGTGTTAGAAAAATGGGCGTCATCCATCGATGAACACGCCCACCTCCCGTACAACTCATAATATTTGAAACTCTATAAATAGGCTAATATTTAAGCTGCAGACCTGAAATTGGGTATTTGTGTGTATTATATCAAAATTGAGGCGTGTTTGAAAAATTGGCATCAACCACTCAAGAACACGCCCACCTCCCATACAACTCCTTATTGAAAAATTTGTGAAAAGGTTGCTTGTCTTTACTTTGCAGGAAAACAATTTGATATGAATGTATTTTAGATGTCATCAAAATAGTAAAATTTTTTGAAATCTCATATGAAAAGAGCTGCAATTTAAGATTTGTACCACTGCGAATCACCTGTGGGGGTATTTTAACTTCGGCCAAGTCGAAGATATACCTTACTAGTTTTTGATGTTATTGTGTTGTTAAGTTGAGTACTTCAAATTCTCTTTGATCGCTCATTGAAATTTTAATGTTAACTAAAATATGATTTTTCGTTAGTCCGGGTACAACCTTCATTAGTTTTTAGAGGGCTAATAAATCGTCTTGATCTGTTTATAGGTGAAGCGTTCATGGAAAATGGTTTTTTGATTTTAATGATCTCCTCTTTAAGTTGATAAGGTATTAATAATGATGAATGGATTTTCCGTGATGAATGTCTGTTAATATATCAAGTATGGCTGCCTGTATTTGTTTGATGTCAGCCCTTAAAATAATAAGTTGAATTGCTAAAATACGAAATAATTGTAAGCGATTCTATTGTATCGTGTTTTCCTGCCCGTTGCTTATGTGTCTGCGGAGTGCGGAGTTGTTGATTGAGCTGTTGAAATCTTGCTGAAATTGTTTTATGATCCTCTTTCATTATGTTAATTGTTGAATCAACGATTAAAGTTTGATTTATTTACAATCTTAGCAAACTAACTAAATTTTTACTTATTTTGTTGATTGTAGAGAACATTTATTTGGCATAAATTTAGTACCCCAAATAAAGGATTTGCTTTGTTTTCAATCGCGTTTATCAATCTCTGTCCTTTTGCAAATAGTTTGTTGTTCCATTGAAGATTTTCTATTTCTTGTTCATATTGTTTCATCAACAATGTGTGAGTTTGTTAAATTTTTTAAAAAGACGCTTCAAGGAGGTTGTATCATTCATAAAGATAGCAAGATTAGTTTTAATTGGTTGTTAATTGTAGAAGCTGATGAGATTTCATTCAGCTGTTACTAATTTTGCTTGTGCCAATTTCTTCGAAGTGAATGCTCAGTGTTGAATTGAATCTTGTTAATATGATTGGTTCAGATTATATAATTGGTAAAAGCATTTAGCAACATAGCAACATAGTTTCAGTAGAGAAATTATTCTTTAAGATGGAAAATTTTCAGTATTACTGTCTACTTTGTTGCTTTTTACGTTTGTTGTCTGTTCTTGTGTTGTGGGTGGTGGGGCTAATCAGTGAATAGAACGCTTCCCAACTCCTGATGATGATTTTACCTTTGCAACCCGAACAAAATCATCGTCTCCTTTAAACTTCTTAATAATTCTGCATCATGGCCATTTCAACGTTGGAACGTTGTCATCTCTTATTATAACAAAAGTGTCTATTTCAACGTTTGGGGATAGATTTATCCATTTTGACTGTAACTGTAACTAATGTAGTATTCAGTAGAACAACGCTTCTAGTATTCTAGTTTGAGATGTGTTACCATTGCTACTTTTTTGACAAACTGGTGTCCCTGGTTTAAGCTGTCACGTCTATCGGTGTTGTAAGTAGTCCGATAGGAAAATGCCCCATAGTAAGTGTCGTTAGGTCGTTTCGGTCGAATGATATTTGCATAATTGGTCTCGAGTTAAGGATGGCTTCAACTTGAACTACCACGGTCTAAAATTCTTTCTATATCAGCAATGCAGATTTAATAATGGCCTTCCTAAGACCGCCAAAATAAAGTACTCATGGAGGAATGCAGTTGAACTTTGTGCCCTTTTTGCTGCAATCTTTAATAATAGTTTCCTGACCTTTTACTGAGTGAACCGTACTTATAAGATCTCGCAGCAAGTTGCTTGCGCCAACATAGTTTTTTGTTGAATATGTTTCACTGTGACCTCTTCTTCTGATAAAACGTTTTAAGGCTCCAATCAACGCTACTAGTTTTTAGATCTGACACGATATTTGAATGGTCTGCCTTGGTAGCAAAGCAGCAAAATATAGCTTAGTTCGCATATGGGGTGTTTTTCCTCGAATTTCGTACACGACTGTTGAGAAATGGTAGCGATGTTTGGATTCTTTCTTTTGCCAGGGGTTCCATGAATTGATTTAGTAGAGTTGGTTTGACTCTACTGGACCTCACGCAGTGTTACACAATATGTCGTGTGATTATTTTTCCCTTTGCGAAAGCTCACGCTTAGAGGGCTTGCGATATCTTTCTTAGTTAGAATTCGTTGAACAGGGCAGAGATTTACCCCTTCATTTTGTATCACGAAAAAGCACACTAACGACCAGCAAGACACGATAAGCAATAGTTTTTTGTATAGAATAAAGTCGTGCTTCTCGTATCTTGCTGATCGTTGGTATGCTTGTTCGTGATACAAAATGAAGGGGTTAATTCTTTAACCTATTAAAGTAGGCTATGTTAAAAGTCGCTAACCACGTTTATCATGCATTTATTTATTATGTCACTCTTTTATAGTTGGACCTTCACTAAAAAACAAACATTTGGAGATCCCCAAAATAGTTTTTTTTTCACTACGACTCTGAATACCAACTTGAACTTGTGAAGCCATCAATGTTGTTTTTTTTTCTTCTTTTTTTTCAGCTGCTCTTAAAACAGTTGTGAGCTCATAATTATTGTCTGTTGTTATTGTTGTTGTTATTGTTATTTTTTGTTGTTGTTGTTGTTGTTGTTGTTTTATTATCATCATATGTAAATGATTGTTGGCGCATGTTACCTGCTCCAAAGAGCGTGCTCGTGATCATGCGTGTGTGCACATGTAACGGTTTAAGCATGTTGATTTAAACCTGTCTTGTAGAAGGTCGGTCGGTGGGTCGTTAGATCGGTGGTCGTTCGTCTATGTCGACAAATTGCAGACTGTTACAAACTAGTTGTTGTAACTATTGGCTATGAACTGTGTGTATTTGAATGGTTTTGACTCTCATTTAGCTGCTGGAAATTGATTTTGGATGCTGGTTGTTGGTTGTTGGTTGTTGGTTGTGTGTGTGCCTGTGGTTGTGGTTTTGGCTGCTATTGTTTAGATATTTTGTGTGTTGTTTTACTTGAGTGTGAAGCATTTGAGGCTCAAATTATAGATAATTAAAATGCGCTAACGTAATGAACAGCTCTTTTCTGCTCGCTCTTTATTGCTCTTGGCTGCTTCGTATTTGCATTGTGCACTTGTGCATTGTGCAGATTCGGTTGTGGATTTCCTTCTTTTGTTTGCTTCGCCAAGTAACCTAGTCTGCTTGATGTAACCGGGTATTGTTGGGTTTTTTGGCCTACGTCAAAACTTGTTCCCGAATTACAGACAAGCGCAGAGTTTCCTGCTTAAATATTGCTGGCGCATGGTTTGTGCACTTGAGGTTTAAGCCACACACTCACACACAATACAAGAGAGTGCGAGAGCGCAAGCGTAAGAGGAGAGAAAGGTCACAACGTGGTGGTTATGTGAAAGCCTTTCGGCTGGACCAAAATGCAATGTATACTATTTAGTTTCTTTTGTTTTGTATTTTTTTTTTTTGTTTTTTTTTCGTCTTCGTCTTTGCAGAGAGCTTTTGAGCTAGGGAAGATTTAGTTGTAGCTGCTTGATTTGTTTGTTGGTTTGTTTGTGTTGTTGTTGAATTTCTTTGGCCATTATATAATGGCCAAAGTTGGTTTGTATATAAAATGCAGCAGCGCGGCAGATGGCATCACATTCGAGGATTACCATTGAACGAGCTAATACACGGCTGCGGGAACACAAGGAAGCCGGCAAAGCATTTATAAACCAATTTCCTAAATATATAACGCTATCGATTATTTAAGATGGCGATGTGGTTAGCAGTAAGTATTTTGTAAAATGTTCGGTCCATAAAGCGATCCTTTTTTGATTTTGCTTTTCTTTTCTTGTCAGTTAACCGTCTTATTGCTGGCCGGAACTGCCTGTGGCAAGCCCACCTTTGGACGAGAGCACGTACACATACGCATACATTTGCCCGAGGGCTCCAGCGATCTTGGCGGAGGCCATGGCGGTGGTGGCGGCGGTGGCGGTGGTGGTCATGAAACCATAATTTTAGATGCTGGCGGTCATGGCGGCGGCGGTGGTGGTCATGGTGGTGGCGGTCATGGTGGTGGTCATGAAACATTCCTTATTGCTGATGTTGGCCATGGCGGCCATGGCGGTGGTGGTGGTGGCGGTTATGGCGGCGGACATGGCGGCGGACATGGCGGCGGTTTTGGTGGTGGTGGTCATGGTGGTGGTCATGAAACCATTATTCTTGCCGATGGTGGCCATGGTGGTCATGGCGGTCATGGAGGCGGCGGCGGTGGTTTTGGTGGCGGCCATGGTGGTGGTCATGGTGGCGGTCATTCAACTGTTATTTTAGCCGATGCTGGTGGTCACTCTGGTGGTGCTGTTCATGGTGGCGGTTATAGTGCAGGTGGTCATGGAGGTCACGGTGGTGGCCATGAAACTGTTATTGTGTCTGATGCTGGTGGTCACTCTGGTGGTGCTGTTCATGGCGGTGGTTATAGTGGAGGTGGTCATGGAGGTCACGGTGGTGGTCATGAAACTGTTATCTTTGCTGATGACCACTCAGGTGGTGGCAGCAGTCATGGTATTGGACATAGCGATGGAGGTCATGGTGGTGGTGGTGGCCATAGCGGCGGTCACGTAGACACCTATGCAGTCATTCACGAAAACCACGGCTCCTCAGGCGGCGGCTATAGTGGTGGTCATGGTAGCAGTCATGGTGGCTATAGCTATGGTGGATCCAGCGGCGGAAGTTACGGCAGCGGTGGTCAACATGCGGCTCATATTGCAGCCATTGCAGCCACAGCTGGTGGCAGCTCAGCTCACGACTATTCACTTGGTACAAGTGGTTACAGCTATGGTGGTGGTGGTGGTGGAAGCAGCGGTGGTCACGATTCTGGACTTGCAGCCATTGCAGCTGCAGCTGGTGCCAGCTCATCTTCTGGCGGACACTCCTATAGCGGTGGTGGCGGTGGTGCTTATAGTTATGGTGGTGGTAGCAGCGGTGGACACGACGATGGACTCGCAGCCATTGCAGCAGCAGCTGGCTCCAGTTCAGGACACTCCTATGGCGGCGGCGATAGCTATAGCGCAGGTGGCTATAGTGGTGGAGGTGGCGGACATGGTGACGCTCATATTGCAGCAATAGCAGCCACTACAGGCGGCGGTTCAGCTCATGGCGGCAGTAGCTATAGCGGAGCCAGCAGCTACGATGCTGGTTATGGCAGTGGCAGCAGCTACGACATCGGCTATGGCGGTGGTGCTGGCGGTGGTGGTCATGATGATGCCAAAATTGCAGCGCTGGCAGTGACAAGTGGTGGTGGTGGTGGTGGTGGTGGCAGCTCATCATACAGCAGCGGCGGCCTTAGCAGTTATAGTGTTGGCGGCGGCGGCGGTGGCGGCCATGATGATTTGTCCGCTATTGCAGCTGCCGCTGGCAGCTCACATGGCGGCAGCTCTGGTGGTGGCTACAGTTATGGTCCCAGCGCGGGTTCCGGTGGCTCGTATGCGTCCAGCGGTAGTGGTGGTTGGTCAGGCGGTGGCGGCGGTTGGTAGGCATTCAGCAGACGCTGCCAGGGATGCAATTATCTCTAGTCCATTTACTATTTTTCTTTTGCTTACCTCTTCTATCTATTATTCGTTGAGCACTGATCACAACAACGACCACTACATAAAAACATGCACACGCACATACACACACACACAAACATACCTGATTACATACGCGAAACATCTTTTAACAAATAATTCGCCTCATTTTTTAAATTATATTTAAATTATTTTTAATAATATTTATATATAAGATAAAATGTTATTAAAGTTATGTACAAAAAGTTTTAATTTGTATCAAATAAAATAATAATATTAGAAAAAAAAACAAAAACAAAAATACAAACATATCTTTTACTAGCGTAACGCTGAAATTGTTTGTCAGGCATAGCACAGGTTGAAGTGCGCCATGAAATGATATCCAAGTTATGCTATTTAATGAACTTGCGCCATTAAAGAAAGAAAAAAAAAAACAAAATTGTATCTTAGTTACTGCATTCACCGTTACTCGTTAAAATATGATGTAATTATCCAAATGAGGAAACAAAAAATAAGACTAAAAAGGCGAAAAAAAACCAAAAAAGCATTAAAATAAACATAACAACTTGTCTTAATAACGACCTGCTGTGGTTATTGTTGTTGTTGTTGTTGTTTTGATGTTGCTGTGCGTGATGATTTTACTACTGCTCTTTAAGTTGCTTCGATTTGGGTCAACAAATTGCTGTTGATCTCGATTGATCGTTTTTTTTTTTTTTTGTTTAGCCATGCAACAGTTGCACAGATACTAATAAAAAGAAAAAAAAAAACCTGTATAAAGGTGTTTAAGCAACGCTTTACTTAATTCGAAGACATTATATAACGTTATATTGTTCAGTTAATTTGACTCACACCAAATATTTTTCGAACATATCATGATGGCGTTTAACAGCATTTAAGGCAACCACACTTTTTGTTTTTATTAACAGTTGGGCGTTATTTGTATTCATAATCTTATCCATAAAAAAAAATAATTATTGAAAATTTCGATAATTATGAAATCAAAAATGCATAGATTCAGATGACTCGCTATCATGCGATCTCTTCAATTTTACTATGGAAGGGATACTACAAAAGGCAGGTGTACATTAGAGTGGGTCGGCCTCCACACAAAAAAAAAAGTTTGAAAAAACCACCCCCTATTTTAAAGTTGACCTCGAGAAAATTCCGAATACAAAAAATTATTTTTTTGGACCACCGGAAAAACAGCCAAAATGGTATTTTTTGCACAACTTAAGCATTACATGTCAGATCTTAAAAAATTATATGTCGTTAAAAAGGGCTTTATGAGCACTACAATGTCTTCTTAGAACATTTTTATTTTTAAGGTCATATTCAACTAGTAAGCCCCATTAGCCCGATTTATCCCCCTAAAATTTATTTTTACCAAAATTTTTTTTTAACCCACTCTAGTGTACATCGCAATGATACCATATTTTACAAATGTATCCATCTCCTGTATTCTATCATCTGGGTACGCTGATGATATCCATATTATCGGGCGAACCATGATAAGATGTAAATGCACACAGAAAATTTACCACTTAAAAACCTAATAATGTAGAACAAAGTGTAGAAGATTTCTCTATGGTTTTTACCCTAGAAGATTTTCTTCTAAAATTTATAAGCTATGTCTTCTTAAATTAATTTAAGAAGAAATCTCATACAGCTCTAGGTTTTCTTCTTGATTTTGTTTAAAAAGAAAACTCATACAACTACTAGGTTTTCTTTTTGTTTTTTTTCAGAAGAAATCTCATGAAGCTTTTCTTCTTAATATAGCATAAATAAAGAAGAAATAACGAATAAACGATACACGAAGACTATAACTTGAAAAAGAGTCTTGAAAATATGGATTTTAAAAGAAATTAAGAAGATTTCTTATTAAATAAATTTAAGAAGACTCTTGTTGAAAAACAAGAAGATTTCTTCTTTAAAAATACCTCTCCTCTTTCGTCTTTGATGGCTTTTGTTCTGCAAACGTTTTAATAAGAAATCTTATAGATTTTATGTGGTACTATTTTTCTCTGTTTTGCCGGTATAGAAAAGGAATCAGCCAAAGGAATCGCGGCGTCTAGGCTTCCATGTTACAGCGGGCAAATATCAGTTTGAAGTAATCAAGGACATACCTTGTCAACGTCTTAAACACCTTTACATAAGCGAAGAGTAAGAATTGCTCAGCTCGATCGCCAAAACTGACACTCATTAAGACGCTTATCATGCCTGTGCTTCTCTATGCCGTTTAGGCATAGATGTTATCGCCAAAGAAGCAGCCGCTCTTGGAGTTTCGAGAGAAAAGTTCTTCGCAAAATCGTTGGTGCTGTTCGAGTAGGTGATGACGGTATGAGCTCTACGACGACATTTACATTGAAAATTAGTTCAGCGCATAACAACTCAGCGACTACGCTGGCTGGGTCTTTCATATGGATGAAGAAACTTCAGCGAAGAAGGCGTTTGAGGCAAAAGCCGATTTCCGATAGATTGACCAGGCCGAGGAAGCCCTAACCGCGAAAACGATTGGAGCGCAAAGCAGTAGCGCCTGTCGAGTTCTTATGAAGTCAGCTATAACCCGATCACGGGTTGCCATGGCCACCTTAGTAAGTAAGTGAAGTGCTATAAATCTTAATTCTTCCGATTTTTTCATACATAATTTTTTTCTACGAATTCAAAAAATGAAAAATTTTAAAATTAAAACTTTTTCTTGATATTTCCTTTCCAAATTATATACAAATGGCATGGTGCAACTTATTTTTTTACATAAATTAACCTATTTTGACAAAAAGAGTCATTTGCGAACTGGTCTGCCATACAATTTTTTTTTTTTTTGTTTTGACCTAAGAAACAAATAATTGTGTGCAGCTAGCTTGTACTAGACGAAACACTGTGCGTCAGATATTGAACCCAGGTCGATCGAGTACTAAACGTGAACGTAAGCAAGCTCAGCTAAAAAACTTCCAGAACATTGATTCAATTTCATTAACAACGTGCGTAATGATGTACCGTTCCTACGGAGAACTTGTTCAAAAATAACCCTCAAAATAAGTTTGCTTAACATCTTGAACAAAATTGTAAATTTAATTTTTTATTTAAAAAATATATTTTAAATAAAAAAAAATTATTTTGGTGGTTTTGTCGGGGATTGAACTCAGGTCAGGTTCACTAAACGTGAGGACTAGTAAGCTTGGGTGAACATGAATTTACAAAACATTGATCTGATTTCATTAACAACGTGCATATAAGTTCACCGTGTTCTATAAATAGACCAGCTACTGATTAGGTCCAAAGGTATCTTTGATATGAGGTGTCAATTGACCCCTTCCGATATATTTTTGAACCGGTTTTAAGATTGGTCCAAAGTTATCTAGCCGGTGTCAATTTACCCCTGGCAATGACAACGCCATGTAAAAGAGACCGGTTGGTTACATTTGTTGGTATCAGAATTGGGACCGGTCACTATTGTTTTGGAACCTATCACGTGATACCATATCTGAACCGATTCTTTTCTCCGTAGAGAAAGTAAGTTAGTATTTCATATAAATGTTAAGCTCCAATTTTGGCATACTTTTTCCAGTATTTCGGTTGGTATCTCACCAATGACCGCTTTAATGTTGTCTATTGTAATATCTATTAATTTTTCGAGAGTTTTAAGAAAGAAAGAGGAGAGACTATTTGATCTTGGGTCTTTTGGAATAACATGTGAGCTTCTTCCTGCCTTAGATATGAAAACTACCTTCACGTATCTTCAGTGTTTGGGGATGTGATTCAGGTCAAGACAGCTTTGGAAGATCATCAAAAGCCATTGGCTTTTGGGGCTATGCCGTCTGGCCCTGGGGACTTGAACGGTTTGAAGCTTTCTTTTGCCCATTACTGTAATAAAGTCGATTCTGTAATAAAGTCTAATGAGTTATCAACAGTAGGAAAATGCTCTTCCAGTTTTGGAACATTCCCTATCTCTGAACAGCCTGGGTGAGTGAGTGAGCTTCCACTAATATATTTAGAGATTCTTCACTAGTGATAGCCCATGTTGCAACTTATTTTCTCATGAAGCTCGGGCTAGAAGGACTGGTTGTGAGAATTTTCCTAAGTCTCGACGCCTCAGAGGTTTGTGATATTTCCAGGGACCGAAAATAACTGTTATTTTACAATTTTCTAATGAAAAAGACACAATGAAAAAATTGTCGAAAGACATTTTCAAATACACCATTCTAATACTTAGGGGCCTCGGTAGTTGAGTGGTAAGCGTGCTTGACTACCAACCCAGAGGTTCCGGGTTCGAATCCCGGTCTAGTCATGGTCCTACGCTTTTACCTTTCTTTAATTCTTTCCTCATTTCTAATCACCTGAAATTCAAAATTCATCAATATATACGACCTTAAAAGTTGTAGTTGGTGGTAGAGATGTTTGTGGAATAAGATTGCTTGATAACTCGAATTGACTGAGGTAAAGCCATAACACTTGCCTCAGATTATTCAAATTTGCATGTTGATATACCGCTGCGCTACTCATACAACATTGTACACTTGTTTCTCTTGATTTCACTTTCTCTCATACTTATCTAGTTCCCCTTTTCCGAACCAAGGCAGGCTTAACTGAATAGGTTTGACACCTGAAATCCTTGGTTCAAAGCTAAAAACAAAATGGCCTCCGCTTCACGAATATTTAGAGCCTTTTAAATTTTCGACTGATTCTATAAAAGTTAAAAATTAACTGTTATTTTTTGCCTTTTATTTTTTCAGACAAAAATAACGGTTACCTTTGACTTTTATTTTATCGATCAAAAATAACAGTTATTTTGTGACTTTTATTTTTTCGTTCAAAAATATCAGGCAATCTGTGTTTTTTTAAAGGGTGCTTGCCCGATTAAGAAACTATTGATACCATATGTAAAACGTGATCACCAATGAGACCAAAATAATGGTAGCGATAGTTTTTTAGTTAGTAAAATGGCCTTTGACAAAACACAAATTGCCTGATATTTTTGACCGAACAAATAAAAGGCAGAAAATAACTGTTATTTTTGACCGATAAAATAAAAGTCAAAAGTAAGTGTTATGTTTGCCCGAAAAAATATAAGGCAAAAAATAACTTTTATTTTTGTCGGAAAAAATAAAAGTTAAAAAGAACTGTTAATATTTGATTTTTTTGATAAAAACCATAATCGGTACGGTCCCTGGATATTTCTTCACAGAAGATTCTTCAAGATTGTTGTTGTACCTTTCGTAATTCTTTATTGTATTCTTTAAGAGCCATTTTATAGGTTATCCATGCATCGGTGGATCCAGTGGCTTTTGCTTTGTTCGAGAGCTTTCGGCTCTTGTTTCGGAGCCCTTCTAGCTAAATGTCCCACCACGGGGGCTTTTTCTTGCCTTTTGTTGTCTTCAGTGGACACGCGGTGTCAAGACCTTCATTCATTGACTAGTGTAAAAGCCCGTCCTTCAACGGGAAGGAACCATTTAGAGTACAAAATGCGACTAAAAATTTATTGGATTTATATACAAAGGTTTTTATTTGAAAACATGTTTATTAAATTATGTTGATAAAACTTCTTTATATACAACATTTCTAGTAAAAAAATTCTTAGAATTTTTAACCTTGTTCCTTGCCATCTATAATGCTTAGTTTTACATCATCAGCCCGCTAAAACTGCATGACTAAGTACCAGTTCTTTTAGAAAAACTCCTACTTTTTGCAATATTTAACCTTGAAATTTATTTATGATCATTGAAAAGGTCAGTTTAACTGGAAATTGTCGTCTCCGGAGAGTGAAAGGCAAATCTGTGTTTGTCGGGGCCAAATCAATTGTAGGTATTTAAACTATTTCATGTTCGCTAGTGTGCCTGTCAATACCTGTGCGATGATTAATTAAGTTTTTAGGTTTTTCAAAACTAACCACCTTCCATTACAGATATCTCTTTTGGTATTGAAATTTCGAATAAGTATTATAATACTTCCAATTTTGAGGTTTAACTTATGCAGTGGCATTCCTGAAGGATAAAATTCATTCAAAAACTCGGCAGGGTAATTTTGTTTATCGTTATCATTACTGTCTTCAATTTAATCCGTGCTCAGATCTTTCACTGTGTCACCAAGTACAATATTTAGAACTTGCTCGTTGACTTCGTTCACATCGGAATTTTTTGGGCACAGGATAGCAATTTTGGAATAACGGTTGATATTATTCGGATTCAAAGTATCGCCAGAAATCTATTTAACCCTTTCAATGAATTTGTCCATTATATTGGACACTTAAGAAAAATTTTTTTTTTTTTATTTTCCAACGTCTTTTCTAAAATCAAATAGGTTGGTACTATGAAATGAAGTTGTGCTAACATGACAAAAATAATTTGAGGGAGATATATAACGTTTAACTTAGTTAGATTTTCGATTTTATGCCGAACAGAAGCCTTAAATTTTTTTATATCGCCTGTTAATATATTTTACAAATAAAGTGACTATTGTGGTTGGTGTTCAAAGTATAATTTTTTTTTTATAATAACATTTGCATAAATAACGCATTTGCATTTGTCTGCGGGTGTTTTCGTTGAAGTTAAATATTATAATACAACGTTATCATGGTTTTGTCCATTATATTAGACAGCCTGCCAAAAGCAAAGCAGCTCATGAAAAAATCAGAGGGATGGTTTTTGATCTTTTTATTGCTTAAATGATGGGAATATAAGCTCAAAAAAATTGTCCACGATTATTCTAGGCAAGCCATTTAAAGGGTTAATAAGCGAACCTTTACAAACAAAATGATCGGGAATTTCTATGATATCTTCATCTCCATTTCCTAACTTGAGTAGCCAATCGCTAAAACTTGGATCAGAAGGCCGAACATTGTGATTTAATTCTAGCAATTCCCATTGACACCACACTGAATGTAATAATTGCTGTTCAGTTTATGCAGACCGAATAGGTTCTGGTTCTGTTAATTAAGAAGCACTGTAATAGCAAGACATGATGGTTGATGTATAGTAGAGTTGAGGAAAATGACGATAGTCTTTAAGTACAAAGATTTCCAATACATAATTTAAGAATACGTGCTGGTCCAGACTGAGTAGGTTCTAAAAAGTATAGTAAGTACAAAGATATCAAATGGATAATTTTAGAATAGGTTCTGGTTCAGGATGAACAGGTTTTAAAAAGTACAGTACGTACTAAGATTTCAAATAGATAATTTTACAACAGGTTCTGGTACAGGCTGAACAGGTTTTACGATATAGAGCAAAAGGTTTAGTAAGTACAAAAATTTCAAATGGATAATTTTACAACAGGTTCTGGTCCAGGCTGAACATGGTTTACGATATAGGGCACGGAGCAGGACTCTTGCCTTTTATATATTAAGATGTGGTAAGATTATCTACTAGAGTGTATACAAAGTCTACGTTTTTAGTGCATACGTTTCACTACTACCGGGTTGTTAGTACATATTTTTTTATGTAATTTTTAGCAATCATAAACCACGAATCAAACCATCAACGATTTAATTTACATGATTTACTTTTGGTTTGCTAACATCTTCGATATGCTTTTTTTAAGCTTAATCAAATCTTTTAATTAAGTTAACCTCATTAAAATGGTTTCCTTGCCAAAAACAATATTTTTTTGCAACTTTGTTAATTTTTCTGAACCTTTTTGCATTTTGTTTACATTCTTTAATTTCGCAAGTAAGCTGCTTGCAGCAACTTGAATCAATAAAGTACTTTTTTGTATAAATTTCAGATTCGAAAAATCACATAATAAAAAACGTAAAAAAAACACTAAAAAACACTACGCCAATGCATGCTTTTTCATAATATTCAGGGAGTCATGTTTAGAATTTTTCATGACTTACTGTTTAAATTGGCTAAAAAGGTTTATATCATGCCATCACTTTCCAACCCATGCCAGACCATGCCATACCATTTCTTCACATTTATTGAGATAAAAAACAGATATTCACTAAATAATGTTTATTATTCTTATTTTGCTGTATCACCAGCACCCAATCTTGGCAATAAACGGCAATAAGTTAAGACATTTAAAACAGATAAACTGCAGCTGAAAACACAAATAAATAAAAGATATCCCAAACAAAATAAAACGCAGCAGTAGAGGATGAAATAACAACAAAAAAAAAAAAAAAAAACACCCACGCACCATAAAATATCTTCATTGTATTTGCATAAATTTTCACAACTTTTCCTTACGTAAATTTACAGAGTTCGGGTTTTTTTTTACACTGACACAAGCTGCTTTTAATTTTTACGCCTAGAGAGCTCAAAAAAAAAAAAATTGAAAAATAGGGCAGCAAATCAGTGTTCAGGCATCTGTGTCGGGTTTGGCATTTTCTTCTAAAGCTAAAGCTTATAAAAACAAGAACAACAACAACAACAACAACAGCAAAAAACAATCATGTGCCACTACCACTCTAATACCACTGGCTCCGATTAGCCAAATTTCTGCGCCCACTTTGGCTGGACTAGACTACTTTCAGGCTGGTTTTGTTCTAAGCTTAGTTGTCAAAATAAACAATCGTTTATATCACATTTTGACGTTTTGCTTTGATGCAAGAAGCTTTTGTTCGTTTTTTTTTTTTTCATTTAATTTTGTTTTATTTTATGTTTCAGCATGTTTTTGTTTCATTTCATGTTTGTTTTTTTAAGTGTTCGTGTTTTTTTGTTGTTTTTGTGTGTTTTTTTTTAACTGTGTGGTTTTGGTTTGAAATTTATTTTTCTTATCAGACAAGCACATGAAATGTTTTTTAAAGAGCTGGAACAGTTAAATTTTGCTGCTCTGACAACTTTTGACCTTTTAGCATCCGGACAAATTTAAAACAAACACTGCTTAGTTCATCTGGTTGGCAGCACTTCGAAGTGCTGTTAAACTAACGGAATAATTTTTGACATTTTGTAGCTCAAAAAGGAAGGCAAGTCAAGGCTATGGGGCTCTTCAGCTGTTCGAGCTGGCTTAATGATTGAGGTGATTACAATATTGTTAGGGTTTCAGTTGAGTGTTTTTACTGTTGTTCTGTGTATTTTAACAAATGACAGTAATGCCTCTTTTGCCTCCCACCCCTTCTACCCACACTGTTTTTAATGATACTTAAGTGATGGATGTTGAATGGATTGTTGGCAGTGTTCTTAGCGTGCTAAAGAGCAAAAATAAACCCAATTTGTTTTCTTTCAGATTTTTACGAAACCTAATATATTGAGGTACTGCATAATAATTAAAAGTTAACGAAAGGTTTCTTTTTGTTTTTTTTTTTTTTTGTTTGGCTTAAATAAATAAACTGATTTTTCATTAATCCACTCATGCTTAAAAAGCCATTAATTGACCTTTTTTATGCAGAATTTTTGCAGAATAATTTTCTTTTGTTTTCTTTTTGCTACTTTTTTCAGTTTTCTTTTGCTCTAATGATTGGTTGAAAATATCTTATTAATGTAATATTTCAATTCATGCATTTAAATTGCAAATATTTAAAAAATAAACTTAACTTTTTGGTTGTGAAAACATTAATTCTGGCATAATTTTAATAAAAGTTTTTCTTTTTGTAGTTCTCAACTTTAAGCGATTTTTTTTTAATTCCATCTAACTGCGATTCTTTGCATGTTTTACTTATAATAAATCATGTTTTATCGTGAATTGCTGGCCTTAATCTTAAATTTGTTTGCTTCATGTTAACAGAGCAAACATGTAAAATAACGTGTAAACAATTTAATTCGGCTTGACGGTTTCAGAGCGTTGATGATGAATGTGCAGTAGAGTGGGTCGGCCTTCATACAAAAAAAAAAAGTTTGAAAAAACCACCCCCTATTTTAAAGTTGACCTCGAGAGGATTCCGTAAAACAAAAGAATTTTTTTTTTTGGACCACCGGAAAAACAGTCAAAATGGAACAAGTGTACGGTGGTTCCGTGAAATATTCGTCCCAGTCAACCATATCGAAGTACTTTTCGCAATTGAACGCATTGTTTGGAGCCTTATAAATGCGAATTTCTCCGTACTCTTCTTTCGCATTATTGAACCCCAATTGTCGCATTTTTCGATCTTCATCAAATATCATCGCCAAAATAATGTTTTCAGGATTTGCAAAACAAAAGTTGTTGGTACACGTTCTATCGATAACGCTGCGATACTTTTGCAGCAGTAATCTGTAGTACTTGATTAGATTAAAAAGTGAAAGCTGCCGCGTAGTTGTAGTTTTACTTTAAACCGAAGTATATTGGCACATAAGCTCGAATTATGTAGGATAAAATATCAAAGTTATGTAGAGTTTAAAAAAAAAAGTTACTTTTGAATTAACGGCAAATCCAGAAAAAGTAAACCAAAACCTTTAAAAATAAAAATGCTTAAAGTTCAATAAAAATACATGGAACGTTAAGGATATTCTTTGTGTTTTCCTGCGGTAAAAGCATTTTGAAAAAAACATATTGTATGCTTAAATTTTAACTGATTTTATTGAATGTATTTTTAATCTGTAGCAAGTTTAAAATTTCGCGATTTAAATACCAAAACACCGTTATATAATATTCACAATTGGAACATTTTATATTGAAAAGTGAATATTAAAATTTTTAAAAAACTTATTTTCTATCGAAAAATAAATTTAAAAAAGTGATTCAAGAGTGAAACGTGAGTGACAATTTTTATTGATAAGTTGGATTATCTTGGAAAATAATTGGCTGGCATAATTTATGTCTTGGATTTACTTTTAATATAAGATAAGTTAATTTTGCATTTTTTTAAACCAAGCCGACGCAATTATTTTTCATTAAAAAAGATTTTGAAGAAGTGAAACGTGAGTGACATTTAATTTTTTTTTTGTTTATTTTTGTATTAGAAATGAAAGAAGATGACGAAAACATCATGAAAAAATTAAAGAACGTATGAAACAAAAGATAGAGCAAAATTATAGTTAAATCCGGATTCATATAAGAAACAAAATTTAGCAAAGATTAAAAAGATCTAATTTAATCATTACTTTAAGTCGTTGGCCTCTACGGAATTGCTAATAGGCCAGTCATATAGTCAAATTTTGCGCGGTTTTTGGCTTTTAACGAGCGTAAGGATGAACGAACTAGGCGAATTAGAATCGGAATACATTTTGGTAAAATTATATATTTCTGAAATAGTTTTTGTGTTGTTTTTATATTATGAATTATTTTTTTAACTATATTATGCTTTACATAATTCTTTCCATACAAATTTTTTTCTTTTTTGAATAAAAATGTCCTTAATATTAAGAAAAAAAATTTCTTTATAAATTATGCTTAATAAAGTTCACCAGATTAACAACGATGCAAAAAAGGACTATTAAAATTGATTTGAAACGTGAGTGACATCGACGTGAAACGTGAGTGACAAAATCAGTATATGAAAAAAATCTTAAAGTCTGAGAGAAAACTAAATTTTTGCCAGCAGTTTAAATTTCTGCTCAATTTCTTTACGGAAAATTACTTTATTCCTAATATTAACTCAAACAATTAACAGATTTTAAACAATTTGTTATAAGAACTCGAAAAATGAAAATCGTGCGAAAACGTGAGTGACACACCATTTAAAGAGAGTTTTTTTGAAATGTGTAAATATATATAAAACTTTTTGCATGAACTTATAAAAGTGAGCCTAAGAATTATTGTACCCATATAATTTAATGTGAAAAGCTTTTATTTTTGATGGAGAAAAAATTACGTTTACTGCTATGACTGAAACGTGAGTGACACTGGATTTGCCGTTAAGCAAACAAAAAAAAAACCAAAGTTCAAAAATACTTTTATATAAAAAATAAAAACATATCAAATATTAAAAACAACAGTTGATTCACTTTAAATAAATCTGTTTTATTTTGTCAGAGCATTTGTCAACAGGGATAAAAATTTACAGTTCTGTGTTTTTATATGATAGGAATTGATTCATCAGCTTGATTTTCTTTTTAAATCAACCATTAGTGGGTCTCCAGCACAAAAAGTTGATAAAAAATGCAATTCGGGGGGCCGCCAAAATTGGTTCAAATAAAAAAAGTACACCAATGGAAAGGATTTTTCATGTTATATTTAATTTTTGTACCGCAATTGGGGGTAAGATTTTTCCAATACAAGTCGATACACTCTAATGTTCACACAAATAAAAAAAAAACAAGTATGGAAAGTCTAAAGTTGGTCAGGTCCGACTTTGAAATGCCCTAAACCAACTATTTCAGTATCTAATAATACATGGTTAAAAACCTTGGACTATATTTAAGGTGGGACGTAACATTCGCGGCAGAGAAAACAGACCTATTTTTAAAAATTCATAACTCAGTCAAAAACAAACATTTTTCCAAATTTTGGCGGCAGAGAAAAAAACGGGGCCTTGTGGTTGCAGCGCTGGAAGTCGCAAAAATTGTCCGATCTGGAACAAAAATGACTTCTTTAAATCTGAACAAAAATGGTTATCGTATGACAGGAGCTTTTTGTAAAATTTTTTTTCAATTTTTATGTGATGTTCCAAATTTGAAAATGTGTTTTTTCAAAAAAAAACTATTGACTTTAAAAATTCATAAAAAATCGAACAAAAAAATTAAAAAAAGCTCGTGTCATGCGATAGCGAATCAAGCTTAAAAAAATACAAAAAAAAAAATTTTTGTCACAAAATGAACTCGCTAGGCCGCAACCAGTACGAAAAACATGGTTTCGAGATAAACGCGTTCAAAGTTTGTGAACAAAGAAAAAACACGTAAAAAAAGTCTAAAGTCGGTCTAGCCTGACTATGAAATAACCTATACCTACTTTTCAAAAACAAAAAAAATTTATATTGTAAATGGGCGTTTCCGTGGGCGGATGACTCCCAATTTTTGAACACACCTTAGTTTTGGTATAAAATACATACAATTTAATTTCTCTTTGACAAACACAACGTTATTTATTGAGTTTTAAACTTTTTGGTTTGTATGGGAGGTAAGCGTGTTCGTTGGTGGATGACGTCCATTTTTCAAAACCATCTTTTTCTTGTCATAAAAAACATACGTTTCAAATTTTAGCTCTGTAGGTCAAACAGAGGCTTATTTATTGCGTTTTCAATTTTTAGGTTGTACGGGAGGTGGGTGTGTCCGTGAGCGAATGACGTCCATTTTTCAAAGACATCTTTGTGTTGCTATAAAACACATACACATCAAATTTTATTGTTGTAGGTTAATTATGAGTTGAGTTATGCACTTTTCAATTTTTGCGTTGTATGGGAGGTAGGCGTGGCCGTCAGCGGTTTCAAAAAATATTCGATTGTAGAGATCCTTGGGTTCATATGACCATGTGTACTAAGTTTCATCCAATTATCTCAACTCCTTCTTCTTATCCTATGTTTACGGACAACACACAGACGGACGGACGGACGGACGGACATGAATAGCTCGACTCACGAGGTGACCCTGATCAAGAATATATATACTTTTCTATACCGGACTTGCTTCGTTCTATGCGTTACAAACGTTTGCACAAAGTTAATATACCCTGACCTTTCAGGTTTAGGGTATAAAAAAGGAAAAATTAAAAATGCGCTCTCACTAATCCGGCTGTAACTTTTGAATCCGTAGGAATTTTTCCATGAAATTTTTTTTCTTAGAATCTTGAGAATATTTACTAATTCGATTTAAAAAAAAACGGCTTATGTCATGTCCCACCTTAAGTGATAGTAAAAAAATATTTTTCGTATTTAACGAATTTTCAGGATATGTCAAGAAAACAACATCTAGAGGAGGATATTCTCCGTATTTTGTTAAATCATTCTGCAAGTGAAGATGACTTAGACGACTCCGATGATGAAGATGAAATTTTGGAAGGTAAGTTTCTAAAAAATGAAGATCTAAAGCACCTTCTGGGTGATGAAAATATTGTGGATCTCATGAACGATTTGAATAGCGAAGATGAAAATGTAACTGAAAATAAAGCTCCAGCAATTCCTGGAAATCTACTTGGTGCAAATTTCTTTACACATTGCAGAGAGGCTTGCAGACATATATTACGTTGGTTCTTAAAAAGAAACAAAAACATTGTCCATTTAAATCACTATTGAAGTATAAAAATTTTAGATTTTGAATTAACAGCTAAATGCGCAATGATGCAAATTTGCATCAAAGGATTTTTCGCCTCCTGCGCCCTTATAAACGAAAATTATACAAACTGCTAGAACAAAAGTTTGTTTTTTTACCATTTCCTTTCGTTTAAGGAGTATTTTATTTAATTTGGTTCTCTAAAAAATTAAATTATTAAGAAAAAAAAAATTTTTAGAATTTTCAATAATTTTATGTACACCACTCAGGGGCGGATCTGGAAAAAATCTTGGGGGGGGTAAATTATCAAAGACACACATTTTCGATTTGAGAAAATTTTGTCTTTTTACATATAGACAAATTGTACTTTTTTGAATTGAAATTATTGAATTGTTTAAAAAGCATTTTTTCCAGACACATACACGCACATTTCCGTATTTATTTATTTCACCCTTTTTCTGGAATAATATCTTAGCGAAAAGTAAATAAAAACTCTAACTTTAACTTATTTTAGATTTAAGGTAGATTTATTCCAATTTTTCACATTCATTCCATTATAAAAAAATTGCACAATTATATTTTCAAGTATGTGCAATGAAAAAACATAGTTCTTTTCAATTAAAAAAAAATTAAAGGAATTTGAAACTCATTGTTTCAATACAAAATGATCTTGAATTTGAAATGAATTTTTTTAAATCTATTATATTGATCTACCGAATTGTATTACTATGACTGATTTCAACGAAGATATACTAGACCTTTCAACTTTTGCACATTCAATAACAATATATTCGACAGTTTCGAAGATATCGACGTTCAAAGTCGAAAACATTTCACAATTTTGCGTAGTCTGCTCTTTTGAAACCCTTGTATCTTTGATATTTTTCAACGAATTTACAAAAACTTTTTTTATTTGGTAGAAAATCTCTGAATTTTAATAAGCATTTTAGTTTTTTTTATTATCTTGCATATTTTCAAAGAAATTGAAAAAAAAAACAGTTTTGTACGTTAAATTTTATTCAAATGCACACTACTTTTGTATAAAATTATTTTCTACTTACGTAGGAACTTTTTGAAGTGAATTTTAATAAAATTGAGTGTACAAAAATTTTTGTTTTTTCAATTTGTTTAAAAATATGCAAGATAATAAAAAAAAAAATAAAATGTTTATTAAAATTCAGAGATTTTCTACCAAATAAAAAAAGTTTTTGTAAATTCGTTGAAAAATATCAAAGATGAAGGATTTCAAAAGAGCAGCCTACGTAAAATTGTGAAAGTTTTTCGACTTTGAACGTTTTTCGTCGATATCTTCGAAACTGTCGAATATATTGTTATTGAATTTGTAAAAATTAAAGTCTAGTATGTCTTCATTGAAATCAGTCATAGTTATACACATCGGTAGATCAATATAAAAGATATAAGAAAATTATCAGAAAAAGAACTGATTTTCATGTTTTTGCCTATAACTCAAAAACTCAAGCTGATGGAGAAAAACGAAGTCCATTTTTGACTTCATTGGGCAGCCAAAATTTATTCGGAATTGTTTATCGAGATCTCTGCACTTTTTATAAAGCTTAATTTTGTTACTCTGTGTTATTAGATAGTCATTAGATAGAGACAAATTATATGACAAAATTATCGCAAAATTATCAATAACTTCGTTAATATTTATGTTAATGTCTCTAAGTATATGCAATAATGCGAGTCCATTCAATCGTTCTTCTTGCATAGTTGAACGTAACCATGTTTTTAATCGTCGCAGTGTAGAAAAACTTCGCTAAGCTGTTGCTACACTGATAGGAAGCGTGGCAAAGATAACAAACGTTTTAGAAATTAGTGGAAAAATGTCATTATTACAAAGAGTAAAACGGCGTTCATATCAATAACCTTAGTTTCGCTCACCTTTTTACACTGCCAAATTTAAAGTTCATGAAATAATTGAATAATTGAATTAGTTCCTTACTAAAAGTGGACTAAACGTGGCAGTTCCATTTCATTAAAGTCGGTTGTGGTAATTGGGTTGGTTTGTTGCAATTATAATTACTAGTACCGCCTGGGGTCGAAAATCGACCAATTTTTGTTTGCTTATTTATAGTTGTATAAAATAGTCGGTGCAATCATAGAGTTCTCCGCACTCTAATTCATTTAAAAAAACAATTATCAAAATCGGTTGAAAAACACGGGAGAAAATGGTTCTTAGTTGTTTTCACTACGCCTATTTATATTATGATGAAGTTAAGGTAGGCTTGAAAAATTTCAGAATTACAAAAAATTAAGAATTAACTCAAACAAAAATAAATGTATGCAACAAATTTTTTGCGCAGTTGATACAATTTCAGCAACTATAACCTAACATTAATTCACTTCAAAAAAACACTGTTATATAAATATCAAATATGATAAAAAGTATTACAGATGTTTATAATATTTTCATAAAGACTATAGCTGAAATATTTCTGAAAAATATTTTAACTGTTGATGAAATAATTGAAGTAAAAACAGACTACTGGATTTTACATTGTTTGAACTTTTTTTTTTTGAAAATTTATAAAGTGAAATCTGAAAATAACAATGCACGTATTGTTTTTTTATGATAAAATTTGTTGGCCCACAGGTTGCAAAAAAGTTTGGCAGGTTTTCACTAAAAATTTAGAAGAATAAAATATTTTAAGTGGCAACTATGGTCTTCATTGCCAAAATCTTAATTGCGCTCATTACAAATCAAAATCAATGTTACTTGCTCAATGATTTCATATAAAGGGCATTTTTAAACTAATCGTTAATGTTTTGTAAAAATATAATTATTATAAAGCAAACACTTACGCTGAGGTAGTGACTTCAGGTTTTTTGTTTTATTTTTATTTGTAAGAAAACAACGCGTCTTAAAAGTTGATTGTTTAAAACATGGCTGTAAATTTTAGTACTTAAGGAAATGTAACTTTATTTTCAGGATCATTTTTAAAAAAGGCAAAGTTACTACCTCGACTTAAGTGTTTGCTTTACATATAATTATATTTTGTTTTTTGAAGATGACTACAGATCGTGTTAATCTACTAGCAAAATGGTCCTACTCGTCTCGCATCGCTTCATAAAAACGTCACCTACACGCAAATGACGTCACAAAACAAAAAAAAAACAAAATTTTTTTTTTAATACTTTAATAATCGTTGAAATCAATAAAAAAACTAAAGTTTAACAATGTCTCTGACCATTTTTTTGTAGTATTCTTTCAAAAAACGTCTTCAGAATCGCTTATGTATGCATAAAAGTACCCTTAAGCTGTGAGCACAATTATTTTCTCCAAATAAAGTATTAAAAAGTAAAGTATTTAAAAGTTCTTGGGGGGGTAATTACCCCCTTTACCCCCCCTTGTATCCGCGCCTGACACCACTACCTCGCTATGCGTCGTTTCGTTTTGCGTTTTTTCGAAGTTGCGTCGCTGCTGAAGTAATACTAATTTTCACTGTGCGTCGTTAGATTTTCGAAGATGCGTTGTTTTGGGTTCGAGTCTTTTTTTTTTTTTTTTAAGATTTCCCATCAAAACTCGGAGATTCCCTTTATAACTGAAAATCATCGCAATTTTAATACAGTTTTATTTTCACTTTGTTTTGCTAACTTTAGAGTTCAGTTTCAATTGGTGTGTTATGCTTTTTGTAACGTTTCAATAAGTGTTTTATGCTTTTTTTTTAAAAGAAAATAATAAATTTTTTCGGGTTGTTTCTGGTTACAAAAGAGGTAAATATTTTTGCAATTTATTAATTGGCAGAGTTACATTACTTTTTTTTACGTACACTTGTAATTTTGTTAACCAAATGAGTGGAAAGAGCGCTGCTGGTGGTATGGTACACGGTTAAAAATCTTGGACTAAATTTTAAACTTTTTTGGATTACATATAGGACACGACCAAAAAAAGATTATTTTTTAATCCAATGAAAAGTTTTAAATTTTTCAATCCAAAAAGGATTTATTTTTAATCCGCAAAAGGTTTAAAGTTTCTTTATCCAAAAGGAATAATTGTTAATCCACAGAAAGTTTAAAATATTATAATCCAAAAAGGATTAGATTTTAGTCCAAAAAAGTTTAAAATATTGTAATCCGAAAAGGGTTACTGTTTAATCCACAAAGGCTTAAACACTGCTTACTGTAATAATGTATATAATAATATTTTGGTTCAGATTTTAATAAACAATTTGTTTCATTTAATTAAATATAAATTCCGGATGCTTTAACAACATTCAGAATTATATTTAGCTTAAATTTCGTAGTATTAGTAGTTTTTAATTTTATACCTGAATTACAATGCGGCACTGGCAGCGTCAGTGGCAGTGGCATTGATCAGCTGATATTTTAGTGATACTGTTGTTCAATGGTGAAACTAACATAGCAGCAGTGGCAGTAAGCAGTACTGCCGAGGTTAGCCCTATTTCTAAATTCACTGCCAACATGCAAATAATTAAACTACTAAGAAAAATTCTACATTCACTGCTTTTGATGCTGACGCTAAAACTGCTCAATTGTAATTTGCAGGCAGTAAAATACGAAACAGCTGATCACGCCGCTGCCACTGACTTAGCTGCTGCCACTGCGACTGTTGCATTGTAATTCAGCTATTGTAATTCAAAAATAGTCTTAAACTTAAACTTTTTCGGATTAAAAAAAATTAAACTAAAATATGGAATAAAAAATAGTACTTTTAGGATTAAAAATTCCTTTAAACCAAAGTTTGGATTAAAAACTAGTCCAAAATTTTTAACCGTGTATGAAGGAAACTTACATCAGTGAATTGTTCAAGAATTGTATAATAAAGAACTATGCAACTTGAATTGCAATTTGCTAATGAAGAAGATGACAGTGACCATTCAATAAAAATCTCCAATAAAAATTTCCAAAGCGATGTGTTTGATTGACTAAGCTATGTAGATTTTTAAAAAAAAACGATCCTGACAGAGGAAGGAGGTTTAAAGTGTCCCATTATACGGTAACTACGATATCAATTGCTACAAGGAAATTTCTTTTACGTTGAAAAAAAGCTGCTCAGCAAACATTGAACCAATTTTTTTTTTAAGAAAGCCGACTTACGACAGCAGCCACTAGGACTTATCTGACAGTGATTAATTTTTAATTTGTTTTTATAAATTAATTGAATATTTTATTTTGCTTAAATTTAATTTTTTTTTTGTTGTTTTTTGTATGTATGTAATAAAATTTTATATTACCCTACAAACATTTTATGAGGCTCTCCAAAAAAAGACTTTTAAAAGAGTGTTTTCTATGCGTGTTTTTTGATGACTCATAAATTGACTCATAAAAGAGTCTTAATATGATTGTTAAATGATTACTCGAAAATAAAACTCATACAAGAGTAATTATTGTATCTGATTTATGAGTACGCATAAAAGAGACTTATTAAAGAGTCCTAAATAAGATGGTGATACGATCGTTCATAAAAAAGACTCATAAAAGGATCATATATTGATTGATATATGCGTAATCATAAAGAGTCTTATATACGAGTGTTTCATGAGAAAATAGAATCGGAGTACATGCTATCTAGGCATTTAAACATGCATTTAAATTGAACTACAACAAATGTTCGTTGCAAAAAGACTTCTTATATGAGTCTTAAAAGAGTATTAAATATGTGTATTAAAAGAGTACTGAATATGAGTCTTTAAAGAGTACGTAATATGAGTCTTAAGAGAGTATCAAATATGAGTCTTAAAACCCTCATTACTATGAGTCCAAACAATCATTTTTATGAATCATATTTTGGGGCCCACAACATGCGAAAATGTACTCATAAAAAGTCTTTTTTTGAGCGCATTATGATGATAAACCCTCATATATATGAGTTTTGAAAGAGTCTATTAAGAGTCATAATGCTTGCTGGGTATTTTTGTTTTTTTAAATGTTAACTTTGTTCAATTTTCTTTTAAAAAAGTAGTATTTTTGTAACCTTGGAACCTATCTTCGATCTTTACATGGTTTGCTATAGAAAATCATCATTCACTTTGCGTCGTTTCAATTTGCGTCCTGTTTTTTTGGAACGTAACCACGACGCAAAGTGAGGTATTGGTGTACATACCAAATATAAATGAGCTCTCAGGTCTGTTATTCGAGGAACATTTTGTTGCAAGAGTTGAAAAATTAAAATATTTAGGAATTTGGTTCGATTTCAATAAGAATTGGAATCCCAGTTGATTTCGCCATATATCGAATTAGGAAACTTATACCAAGATTTTCAGAGATTAATTATTTAAATCCAATATGGAATATGTGCTCAGAACAAAAAATCAATGAGTTGGAAAGAATATAAAATAAAATTATAAAAAAAAATCATTACGAACTGCGACAGAAATCTAATATGAAAATATATTAAACATTCGAAAATATTCAATTTGAGAAACCTTGATCGCCTTTTACATATAAAAAAAAACTTAGTTTTAGTCTCGCTTGGTTTTAAAACTTAAACTTTAAACTCCTATCGGTTTGCTTTTGAAATTTCGTCAACATTAAAGTACACAATTAGTAGGGGTAAAAAATGTTATTCTATGGCTCAGTTGAAGTGGTGACCGTGGCATGCAGGTTAAGTGTGTGGCTTAGCATGCTCGGAGCCCGGGTTCGATCCCCAGCCGTGGCGAAAAGTTTTTTCAATAAAAAATTTTTCTAATCGGTCACCATCTCTCTACAGACAATGGCAAACCTCAGAGAGTAAATAATGCCATGTAAAGCTTCTTGAGAACCTGAACTTTAGCCGTTCGGAGTCGGCATAAAACATGTAGTTCCAGTTCTCGGTCAATTGTGTGCAAAAATTTAATAACACACACAACACAATCGATCCAAAGAAGCTCGGTCAAAGTCTTTTCAAGGGCTGAAATGGCCAATTTGTTTTTTTTATGGCTCAGTTGGTTAAGCGGTTGTTGATCGAGCGACCCTGGTTCGATCCTCAGTCAAACCGTTTCATATATATATATATTTTTTTTATCATTATCTTCTTATATTATTAATAATTTAATGTTAAAATTACAGTGTGCAACATTTTCATTCTTTGCCACATCCCAGAATTGAACCTCAGACTGCGGCAACCATCGCATTGTAGTCGCGAGTTCTAACCTCGGTCTAATTTGTTGCTTGTTAGGCATGAACAAAATGTAAAAAAAATACAAAAAAAAATTGTAATTGCTATAGTTATTTTGTATAAAATTTGTAAACCTTGGGTTCTAAAATTAAAATTGTATTCCCAATTTATTAAATTTGGAATATTATGAAAAGTATCAATTCTTATAAAAAAATGCATTATTCCAACAATAGGTTTAAAAATTGCTCTAAAATTTTTAACCGTGTAATTTAATGAAGAAAATCGTTTCGAACCTTATCTTAACTTAGCTAAAGGCTTTTCACTTGCCTGATATTAACTTAAATTTGCCTCCGACCACAAGAAAGGGACAAAAAGAAAGTCCCGTAAAACCTAATTTGTTGCCATCTGGCAGCTCTCTGCTCGTATATCACAACGATACCGAGTAGCAGCATTGCTTAAAGCACTGGACAGCGAATATTTTTAAATAGAACACTGTGTGTGCTCGAGCTTGTAGCTCGACAAGAACACAAATAAAGCTACTTTGACAAAGATTTAGTAATAAAGTACCTGAAAATATGAAATTTCCGCACAGAAGCATGCAATAAATATGCACTCGACCAAACACATGTACCTGTATGTTAATGGCTTTGGCTATGGCTGTATTTGTGTGACGTTTAGTGCACCAACCTGCAGCAGCAGGATGTAAATAAATTTACGAAAATATTTATGGCGCACATTCTATGAAGTGAAAAAGCTATGCACACAGAATGCATGTCTCATGCCTGTTAGATAGAAGTGAAGTAGACATTGAAGAATTTTAAGATTTTCGATATAAATTTTAAAGTTTTGGTGAAGAGGTATGTTAGAGGCAGTTGGGTTAAAGTAGAGCAGAACTTAATAAAATGAAATGTAAGGCATTAAGATGCTTGAATTTCTTAGATAAAAGCTATAAGCTTAGTAAAGAAGAGAGTTTAATAAATAAAAACAAATTTTGTGGGATATTGAAGAATAAACTTTAAATACACTGAGGGAAATATGTGTTAAAATTAAATGAAATTGTGTTCATTTTAAACGAATTTGTTTTTAAAATAGAGCTTGAAACAAATTCATTAAAATTAAACACAACTGTTTTTAAAATTAAATTTAAAACAAGGGTTTTTGTTTTTAAAACAATGTTTTTAAATAAGAAAACAAATTTAAAACAAAAATTTTAAAATTTAAAACAAATGTTTTAAAGTATAATTTTTTCGATGCCATTTTTTAATTTTTTCCGAGTTTTTGATGACAGATCCGTAATCAGCCACCCTTGGGACCCTCCGAATACCAAATCTTAACTCCTTTCAATGAAGTTTGCATTTTAAAAATTTCAATATTGAAAAACTAAATTAGTTTTTATTTTATTTTATGTGCGATATTTTTCAAACCAATGAAAATTCAAAATTCAAAAAATGTCAAAAAAAGTTTCAAAGAAATAATTAATGAAATAATTAATGAAAAAAAATTGAAAGGTGTATAGTTGAAATTTAAACACAACTGTTTTAAATTTTGTTTTGTAGAAACGCAAAGGCGTTAAATTTATAAATTAAATATTTTTGTTTAATTTTAAAGTATGTTTTTTTTCTCAGTGTAGGTTTTGTTAATTTTTTAAAATGTGCAAAAATATTTTAATATATTTTTAATATAAATGTTATTTTTAACTTTAAATGTTGTCATATTCTGCGCTGTTCTTGTACATACATTTTTAGAAAATGTCACTGAAAATATATTAAAAAAAAAACAAATTAATCAATAAACACACTTGCACTTGTATGCATTGATATTATTTGCATAAAATAGCAAAATATATGCTTTCAAACAAGCACATAGTTGCCAACTGAAAACTGCACAAATAATTGATAAGTGACAGAAGCGAAAAAAGAAAGTAATAACAACAACTGCAACAAGTTAACAAAAATGCAAAAACATGACATTTATTTTTTTGCTGCAAACATTTGTGTGAATTTCTTGTATGAAGTTTACAACAACAATGGTTCAAAAAAAAAAATACTTCCGAACGGAAGCAACACAATGCAAGCAAGCCTACAATGTAGCAGAAGTGCTACACCCAAAACCCTCTAAGGAGTTGCTGCTTTTAATTTAACTGCTGCACATTTAATTGATTTCGTATATTTTGGCCACACAGCAAAAAAAAAAAGTTTCTGGGTTTTTTTTGTTCTCAATTTAAAAACATTAATCATTTAAGCACATCTAAAGAGCTCAGCTCTTAGTATTTAATGATGTTATTAAAGCGACTACATACAAATACACACACACACACACTCAATTCACAAACACACTCGAGCAATATACAATAAATTAAGCATGCACTCAGTCAGTTATACATAAACATACTAACACATAAACACATATAGACATATATATATATATATACATACATGTATGTATTTATATTGAGCTATTGCATATGTTTGTCGTTTCACTTGTGTGTGTGTGCTCGTATTTGTACGTTTAAACTGTAAGTCACTTCCGTTTCCGCCTTGCCTTTTCTCATTTAAAATTCCGCCCTTTTCAGCTTTTATTGTCGCTCATTCTTTTGGGATTTCATTGTTTTTTTTTTAGTAGGTTTATATGTATATATTTTGTGTTTTTTTTTTCTTCTTTTATCAACTCTTATTCTCTCATGTGTCTCATTTTGTTTGTCATGCGGAAAGGTCAGGCAATTAAATATTGCATTTATATTCTCAACATTGCTTGCATGCAACAAGGCTACAAAAATAAAAAGTATGCATGACAAGAACAGTATTTAAAATATTTTCATATTGATAATATCAAAACTTAATTTGAAAAGTCGTCATACATAACCTTAAATTAATTATTTATATCAATTTTCTTACTACCTCGAGTAGAGTAGGAGATTTGAGATTTTACCACATAACATGCGGTTTTTCCATCTAATGCCCCAAAAATTTCAAATGTTATAACAAGAAAACTTTTAAAACCTAAAAAACATGCGGTTTTTGCCATGCTTTAGCCAAAAATTTAAAGGTTAAAATGAAAAACTTTTAATTTATAGATATTGAACCAGGCCCGTAGACAAGAGGGAGATTAGGGGGTTCCCACCCATAGGTACAGACAATATTCTTCAGCTCATAATTTATGCGCTATTTGCTCACATTTAACGACTAAGCGCAACTGATCATAAAATAAACATTTTTGTGCATAAATTCAGAGCAAGATAAAATCATTATTTATACGAAACTAATGTAAGATGTATCACCAATTTGCTCATGGATTATGTGCTTTATGAATCAGTTGAAGAAACTTTGCACATATTTAGATTATGCTTAGATAGTTCTTGTATCAAGTGCAGTTGGTTTACACTAAAGACACTTTGCGCATAGATTATGCACAAAATATTAATAGATCGTGTGGAAAATGTATCAATTGGTGATGCTCAAGATAGCTTGAAAAAAAAATGTTCATAGATCCTGCGATCGTGCAAAAATGTTATGTTTATATAATCAAAGTATTGCGAGTTAAGTGAGTTGATTTTGTATTTATTGAACAGCAGAAATACATTATTTTTTAACAAAATTTAATTGATGATTTCATAGATGCGTCCTAAAAATATACAAAATTAATTTTTAATTAATTCATTGTAATTATTTGTAACTTACCTAGACCTTGGAGCTGCTGAAACTGACTGCAGCTGATGAAACTGCCTGTAGCTGCTGAGACTGCCTTGAGCTGGTGGAACTGTTTAGAGAAGTTGAAACTGAGTGAAGCTAAAGAAACTGCTTGAAGCTGCTGAAATTATTTATTTTCTGACTTTATACATCACAATCCATCCAGAGAGAATGATTGCTCATTCAGACCCAGATGAGTGATGACTTTCGCTGAATGTGTTGCTACGTGAAGAGTTCAAAAAATTGTCAAATTGATGAAATCTCTTCAGTTGAAACAAAGAAGGACATCATTATTTTTCAAAGATTTGTATGACAGAGACACAACTTCTTGTTATATTTTAATTGTAACTTACCTGGACCTGCTTAAACTACTAGTTCTTAGAAACCGTATAATTTCTACCAAATCCTCGAGAGATGAAACTTTGCATAGAAGCATTGAATATCAAAACCAAGGTGTGCACAAAAAATGGGCGTCATTTGCTCATTAACACGCCCACCTGTCATACAGCCCACTATGGTAAAACCTCTATAAAGAACGTTTTATACAGTATTGGCCAAAATTAAAGCACCCCCTTAGTGTATTTTATTCAAATATTAATTTTTTTATGAAAAAAACGTTATTAATGCATGTTAAATATAAGATTTATTTATTTATACCATAATTATTAAAAAAAAAATATTAAATAAATTAAATGTTTCTTATATAAAAAAATTTACAATTAAGAAATGTTTTAAACCATAAAACTTAGCGGACAAAACTAAAGCACCCCTAGAAATTTGTTTAAAAATTTGACTACTTCTCTGCAAATGTGCGGTAATAATGTACGGTACTTCCTAGAAATACACGCGTTCGTATTTGTATGAAACTGCTTATGTACATAAAAAAGTTCATTGTTTAAATATTTTCGGTGAGATAAGAACAATGGCAAGAAACAAGTATTCAAGTGAATTTAAACTTAAAATTATGAGCGATTGAAGAGGCGGTTTATCTCGACATCAACTGAGTGAAAAATATTCAATTAATAGATCAGTTATTTCTAGACTGATATCAAAGTTTTTGCGCACTGGTCGCATATCTCCTGTACATATTGGAGGAAGCAAAACCAAACATGATTTATTTCAAGCCATTAAAATAGCTTGGCATGGGATATTGCAGGATATCATTAATAATTTAATTTCCTCTATGCCTAAAAGATGTGCTTGTGTTATACAGAATAAAGGTTTCGCAACTAAATACTAAATTTTAAAGTTTTAATTTACCTTAAGGAAATTAATAGTAATGGTTTAAGCTTGAAAGATAGTTTTCGACCCGATAGGTGTCGCTGTTGTCGATTTTTACAAAAAGTTCTAATTATGTCACTGAATTTTTTTTTAATTTTAATCAGACTTCAACACAAATATGAATTTTCGTGCAACTCTTCAATATTTTTTAAGGCGATTTCAAGTATTTGCATAAAAATAGGGAAAATAGGGTTAAAGTTAATATTTGAACTGAGTAAACATTAATAAAAATCAAAGTTTTAAAATTATTAACCAAAAAAGTCAATTCTGCCAGAAACTTTTAAAGAAAAATCTCATAACCAACACATAAAAAGCACCACAAGAATCGAGCTGCGCCGGGTATTATAAGCTAGTAAAGATATAAAAGCTCGGCATGTGTAAATATTTCATCAAAACTTGATGCGTACGAATTTTGAGCTTTATCTACCTTTGAACACGCTCACCTCCCATACAACACACATAAGTGAAAACTGCAAAATTAAGGTCACTATCTTTTTAATATATAAAAATCTTATATCACGGTGTTAGTGTTCGAATTCCTCCGAAACGGCTGGACCGATTTTGATGCATTTTTGTTTTGTATATTTGGTAGTAATGATTATAGGTTGTAAAGTATTCTTCATTCTCTACCCGCGAGGGACGTGGCACTTTTTCAAGAACACAAATTTCCGGTTATTTTAATCCGTAAATCGCACATCAATGAAACTCGATACGAACTTACTATTAAATTTACTATTGATAGAGATATACTGTCAGATTTTAACGATCTTTGGAAAGAGGGGCAAGGCACCTCCCATATAATTGATTTTTTTTTTTATCGAATGGATTTGGAACTAAATGTCTTATGTCAATTAAACTCAGTGTGAAGTAACTGATTGGCTAGATCATTCAAAACAGACACGGACATTGGAAAATGCGGCGCACACAGTGTCCACCGCGGAAATAAATTAATTTTGACCTATTTTCCGATTTTTATGATTTTTGCACAGATTGTTAAAAGCTATCTAAAGGTCATGTGAGGAAAATTTCTTGTAAATATCTCCATTGGTTTTATGTACAGATCAGCGCAAAGTTGCAGTATGTGAGCAAGTGTCAAATGTGATAGTTTTCTAAGTCATATTAAAAAGCTTGTTTCTTATAAACTTTACTACGAATGTACCTTATAAGTATTTTTTTTCTTAAAATAGACATTAAGCATTATGTAAATTAAAAAATAAATAAAAAAAAAATTGGACAAGAAAAAATTTTTTTAATAATATATTTTGAGCCAAAAAATCAACATTTATGATTTTCCGTTAGACTTTTAGTTGTTTGCGAAGCAGTGCGATGCATGGAGATATATACCAAATTAAAGTTGAGAGTCTCAGCTAAAAGATTTATAAAAAAAAACCTGCCCCAATCTGCCCGCCGATTATCACAAAAGATGTGAACGATATTTCAACAATTATTTTTTCTGCCACAGCAACGCGCCGAGAACCAGCTGGTGATATATAAAAAAAGCAATTCTTATGGTCCTTATAAAACAAAAATTGTTGCTAAAGATGTTGTATAAATATTTCAAATGGTAAAATGGTCTACAAGTTATGAACGATAAAACGAAATGTATGCCAGAAAAAATTTATGTTAAAAAATCGTATCATTTGGCCATTGTAATTATTTTTGGTGGAATGTTTAAATATGTTTAATGTTTAATTCCGTTTAAATAGTAACCTTTTCTGCTTTGTCTCTTTAGTTCGATTATTTTGTCTATTTTGCACATATTTTTAATTTATCTTCCAAAAATTAATAAATAAATTATCGCGACCAGAACACAGAATAATTATAAAGTAAGCATGATAAATAAAGCAAGCAAAAGAAACAACCAACATGTCAAATTCTTTCGATCATTTTGTTAAGTTTGACAGGTTGAGTTCATTGATAGTTGAAAAGAAGGCTAAGCGAATGTCTTTTTCATTGGTGTCACTGTCGTCTTTGTCTGATGTATAGTTTGCGAAGTACGCTCAATTTTACTTCAATTTAATTTGAAATAAAGTGAATGCCCCGATTTTTCAAGAAATGGAGGCTATACCTCAAGCTAAGCAAATGGTCTTTCCACGGGTGCCACTTTCGCCTCTGACCAATGTATAGTTTGCGAGCTACAACAGATTTGATCATATCATATATTTGATCATCAAAATTAATTTGCATTGAAAACAAAAACAACAATTTATCCAGAACGAAACCTGGTTCATTTCTTAATTTAAAAATATATTGTTCATTTCACATATTAGATGCATACATCATGACAGCCAAACAGTAGCGCCATCTATTGGGTAATAGCACAATACTTAAAATGATGCAAGTAATTTTTTTCATAAGAATTAAATCTTATCGGTTCACCTTCTTAACGTGGAGTAGAGAATCAATGCTGCCAATGCCGTGAAGTAGAGAACCAAGTTCGTACAAAACAAAACCAACATAAGCAAAAACAAGTAAATAATGTCTAAAGTCGGTCTAGGCCGACTATGAAATACTCTAAACCTAAATAGGGTATATATATAAATATTTATATATATCAAGTTTTATTCCTGTAGCTCACATGTTAACGCCTTTAGTGTGCTTGTGTGCCAATTTTTCAACACGCCTCAGTTTTGGTTTAAAATACATACATACCAAATTTGATCTCTCTATGACAAACATAACCTTATTTATTGTGTTTTAAATTTTTGAGTTGCACGGGAGGTGGGCGTGTTCGTGAGCGAATGATACCCATTTGTCGTACACACATGTGTGTTAATATAAGACACATGCATACCAAATTTTATTGTTGTAGACTAATTATGAGCTGAGTTATGCAGTTTTCAATGTTAAAGCTGTATTGGAGGTAGGCGTGTCCTTGGGCGGATTCCAAAAATATTCAATATTATGAGCTGAGTTATGCAGTTTTCAATGTTAAAGCTGTATTGGAGGTAGGCGTGTCCTTGGGCGGATTCCAAAAATATTCAATAGTGTTAATTCTTGGGTCTATATGATTATGTGTACCAAGTTTTATCTAATTATCTCAACTCCTTCTTCTTATCCTGTGCTTACAGACAACACACAGACGGACGGACAGACAGACGGACAAGACTAAATTGACTCACGAGGTGACTCTAATCAAGAATATATATACTTTTCTATACCGGACTCGCTTATTTCTATGCGTAACAAACGTTTGCACAAAGTTAATATACCCTGACCTTTCAGGTTTAGGGTATAACAACGAAACAAAAACAAAGAAAGCAGCACACACAGCATAAGCAGCTGATGATTGATTTTTATCTTATATAAACACATGAATTTTTCATCTTATATTTTACTATTTTGTGTCTTTAATATAATAGTGACAAAATCCAAATTTAGACATTCATTCATCGCAGGATATATCTAATATTTTAGTATATATATTATCTTTGAATGATGAGTATTAAAGACTGTAGGTATACCCAGAAGTATTCGTCAAAAAAGTTTCATGGTTTTGAAAAAAATCTGTTAAAACGACCCATTTACTAACCGCACTTTTTGAGATATGAGCATATTAATTTTTTTCTCAAAAAGTTTGTAATCTAAAAAGCTTAATAATTTAATAAATATTTTATTTTGTTCACTTTTCAATACTAGAAAGCTTTATTTTTTAAAAATAGGGTTACAAATGATAGAGATATAATTAATTGGAAATAACTCCACCTCATGTTATAATAGCTTATTTCTGTCACACATACTTGAAGGACTTGGTTCAAAGCTGAAAACAATATCTAAATCCAATTAAAGTAGATTCGATAAAACACGATTTTATTTATTTGAAACTGCGAAATCCCAACAAAAAAGGAAATCACCAAATTACAGGCAAAAAAACTACAGTCTCTCAAATTGACAGACTGTGTTGTGATGTGTCTAAATATTCGTGATGTTAAATTAAATGCTTGTGTAAGTGTCAATTTGGTAATTCGTAGGTGGATTATATAATGAAAAAAACCACATATATTTATAAATTCAGGGTGAACACGCTAGTTGATCGCATTTATGCTTGGCAGTTCCTGCACAAAATAGTTGAAAATACCAGGATATTCATAATAAGCAGGCAGAGAAATTTAAATTTTAATCATGGTTAAAAACAAAAATATTATATACCATCAAAAACTGGCTACATCGCTAATACAAGAAAATTGATAACTTTAAGCCGTTTTTCTTTCATCTTTAGAAATTTTAGATAAAAGACACGCTTGACATAGTTTATAACTTTCTATAAAGTTTATACTTTCATTGACTATAGCATGAACATGATTCCTGCCTCCTCGGGTGGGTTTTCTACTACACTCAGAAAAAAAAAAACACATATCTTTCTCCGATAAAAAATTTCTCTATTTTCGCTAATAGCAATTTTCTCTTTTTCAAATAAAATTTTCATCAATTAGAATATTTATTTATTTATTTAATATTATTAATTACAATAATTAATTACTATAACTAATGTGTGCAGTGAGTACTAGCTGCCATGGCCTTCGACTCAAATTAGAATAAATTTTCACATTTTCGAAGAAATATTTCTTCACTTGTTGAAAATGGAAATATTTCAATGTCTTTAATAATGATAAGTATTTTTGTCGAACAAAAAAATTCTCATTTATAGAGAAAAATTTATTGAAAAGGAAAAAAATTTTCATATATTTTGATAAAAAATTCACTATGAGAAGTATTTTCTTCAATAAAAACAAATCTGTTCTCAAAAATAAAAAGTATTTTTCTCCAAAAACGATATATTTTTATGTATCTATTTCTCTTTTTCATAGAAGCTTTTTATCATTTGTGGGGAATTTTAAGGATCACATTTAGAGAAAAGCATTCTCTGGAGCAAAGTCCATACCATGTTCTCTAAATATGATGCCCTTTTGATCATATTCCGAGAAACTTTTTTCTGAGTGTATGTCGCTTTGTATGAGAAATCATGTTCAAAGAATTTCCCTTAATTTTTCGAGGATTTTGAAAGAAATTTCAGTAGTTTTGCCATTTATTTCAGAAGAATCTGTTTCAAACAGAGTCGATAACGGTTAATAAACACAAAGATTTTGAAATTTCGAAATATTTAATATGATTTTTTTTTTGTCTTGAGCACCAGGTATATTATTCTTTTAGGTATAATATTAATCAAGTCTTTCAGAAATCGAATACTTAGCTTTTAACCTTTTCCTAGTACCAACCATCCAGATCTCATCCACGTTCGTCACCTTTATATAGAAAGAACGCAACTCATAATTTTTCGAAATCGTTTTTTTTATTAATTTTCTGTTAGTATACCCTCCATTGAAAACTAACAAAAAAACTGATGTATGGTTTTAAATACCGAATTTTTTGACGATTTTTATTACAATCTGCATTAACAAATTTTTAATTACACTCAGGGAAAAAATGCTGTTTTATCAAACAAATCATGGGTTGAAATAACAGATTTCACTGTTAAATACCATCCAACAAATGAAATTTTCAAATCAACAGTCGGTTGACTGTTGGTCTATGGAACACGAAACCCGTATAAAAACTTAGAGTGGCTCAAAGTAATAATGGAACAAACTTAAAAATTGCATTCAAATCCAAATTAAAGTTATTTTGATGGTTCAACTAGCAAGTTTTTGTATATTTACAAAAGAGTATTATGTGGTTTATATAAAATAATTAAAATATTAATGAATTAACTGTTGTATTGTATTTATTGAAATTTGATCACTGGTGTGAAAGTTCATGTATGGCCGAGTGTGCTAACGTGTGCGTCTTGTACTCGAGTGTCCACGGTTCAAATCCGGCAAGGCCAATAAAAAATTTTTTTTTTATATAAAATATTTTTTTTTAAATAAAAAATTAAATTTGCAATTTTTTTTTTTTTTTTTAAGATTGTAAGCATTTTATTTTGAAGTTATTTTTGACCAAACACAATTAATGAAACAGAATTATTATTATTTCAATTATTAAATTACAATTTTTGATACTTACACAGCTAGGGTTCGAACCCACATCTCCCGCATGACAGTCTAGTGCACATCCACTGAGCTACTGGCAACGATAATATAAATATAGCAAAACATATAAAAACTATTACTTAGACAAAATTGACAATTCAATATAAGCACAAAAATATTTCAACAGATGATTTTAACAGCACAAAAATACTTTGAAACGTTCATTCAACAAAGAAAATTGTTTACTTAAACGCAAATCATTCAATCGAACAGTGTTTTGAAATAACAGCGGCCGACTGTTAATATTACAGTTGATATTTTTCTGAGTGTACACATTTTTTTATATAACATTAAAATTTTTTTTAACTTTATTTAAAATTATGAATTTATGAGTAACGTCCTTTCTCAATTAAGGTGACGATATAAAAATGTTTCACAAGTTCTGGATTGGAATTCGATGATTGAAGTTCGATGATAAAAACAGAGCAACTAGAAATTTTACATTCAAAGTACTAAATAATATAGATATTGATTCTTAAATAAAATAAACAGTTCTTCTGCATTTTTCATTTAAATTGAATTTGAACTTAAAATATGGCAACCCTGAAAATAGCAACAAATATATGCACGCAACCGCCTTCTTTGATGAATCACTTTCTAGGCATTGATTTGACTAACTTAAATTTAGCATCGAATGTGCTGATATTAAACTTAAGCTTTAAGTAGTTCGTTAGGTAAGACGGTAGCTAATAGTTTATGTTGTTGCTGTAGCTGTTGTTGTTTTTGTTATTGCTGTTATATATATTTTATGCAAAAGTATAGCAAAAAACAGAAGAAAGAAATGCCGCTATCAGTGCTGATGGCTTTGATTGTGTTCAACAGAGAACAAGTTTACAACAAAAACAACAACAACAACAACAACAACAAGCCCGCAAACAGCAGCAGTCGACTGAAGTGGCAATAATTTTAAGTGTGTAGCTAGCAGCTTGTTTAACATCGACCAAATGCTGGCGGAACTTGCTACCATGATTGGCAATTAGTATTAACCAAAAAAAACCAGCTTAACACTCATAGCAGTGAGCGAATTAGTGTGTTTTTTTTTCTCTTTCTATTTTAATATCGAGTCAATTAATAGCATTTTTACTATTTAGTTTAATTTATGGCAAGCATTATGACTGAAATATTTAGTAGCCGTTGTTAGAGATAATATAATTTTTTTTTTAACATTTTCTTTTAGCAAAGCATTGTTTAGCAGCAGTGGCTTTCGAAAACAATTTGTAAAAATTTACAAAAAATTAAAAAAAAAAAAATTTAAAAAAAATCAAAACAAAACCAAACAATGCAAAAAATTTCTATATAAATAAACCATAAAATGAGGCTTATGTCTATTTTTAAAAGAGAAAAGATCTGAACTTATTTCAAGGTCGTAAATAACATCCTTTTTTTTATGTTATAGCTGAGAAATTTGTTGCGCATGCAGAACTAAAAATTAATATTTAAAATATTTATTTACGCATACATTTTTTGTAAAATTTTCCAAGAATTCATGCATGCTGCATTCATTGTAGCTTTATTCATAAAAATGTTTGCTATTTTATTGCAAGCAATGTTTCAGTTGTTCGAATATTTTACAACAAAATTAAATAAAATAATCATAGTGTGCTCACAGGATAGTGCTTGCTTTGCTTCTGTTCTGCACAAAGGTCAAATAATACCCAGTAAACCAAGTGTATCTATTTGACGCTATTGCTCAATGGGAGTTTCTCATGAAACTTAGCTACAAAACTCTATCTTTTAATTTTTTTTTAGCTTATAATGTGTATAATATATTAACAAAGCGGTTCGGTCAATACCGATTGTATTGAAAAGTTATCGCATAAGAGTGGGTTCATAGTGGACGCTGAAGTTGAAGCTAAAAATGAAAATAAAACCAAAACTATGCGAAAAAGCGAGTTACAAATTGGTATCTGTCTCAACTATGTGTACAGAGTTTTTATTTTCAGCTTCAATTTCAGCGTCCACTATGAACGTGGCCTAAGAAAGGAAACGATTTTTTTGGTAAAAAACTCGAAAAAATTGTTAATCAAATCTAAAAACTTGTTTTCTGAAATCATGTTTTCAAACTGGTCTGAACTGGTCTTTGTTGCCGTGGCCGTGCGTGCTAAGTGTGTGGCGTGCGAGCCAATGAACAGGGGTAGTCCGAGTTCAAGTTTCACGACTTACAGAAAGTTTTTCAGTAGAAATTCATTTTTCTATTCTACCGTCAAGGCTTTTTTGATAACATGAACTTTCGTAGACCTTTCGAAGACGGAACAAACCTGTGCGTTCAGTACCCAATCAATTGTGTACAAATATTTAATAACACAAGTGGCGTAGAAAGCTTTTGGTTCTGGGAGGAGTCCAAAAAAATAATAACCCAAGTTTAGTAAAGACACACTTGTTAGAGTATCCATGAAGTGTATGGAATTTTCAATAGTGACAATTGTTTTTCACGCCCCGCGAACTTTCTTAGAGAATGGGTGCTAAAAATAAGATCTGCAAAAATAAACTTGATCTGGTCGCTATTGAATTTTACCCTTAAAATTACTCAACAACCCTATGAAACGAACACACAAGTTTTCATGTAAAATTTAACGGTAAAGATTTTATGGTTCTCACTTTACCTTTTTATCATGGCGGTGGTTATGGTTTGTTAAAAGGTCAGACTAACCCCTTCATTTTGTATCACAAAAAAGCACACTAACGATCAGCAAGACACGATAAGCAATCGATTTTTGTATGGAATAACGTCGTGCTTCTCGTGTTTTGCTGATCGTTGGTGTGCTTAATCGTGATACAAAATGAAGGGGTAACATTTTTTTAAAAAAAAAAGTCAATTTGAGTGAGAAAATAACACACTTTAAAATTAAACAAAAAAATTTGAAGTTGAAATTTTAATTTTCAACTATAAACTTTTACATTTTTTTATATATAATTTTCTTTTAGTATTTCTTTGCAGTAACAAAAAAAGATTTTAAGGTATTAAAAAAATTGTTTTAAAAACAAAAACTTTTGTTTCAAATTTAATTTCAAAAACAATTGTGCTTGCATTAAAATTCTATTTGAAAATTTTTTGTTCAATTTTAAAGTATTTTTTTTTCTTCTCAGTGTATTTTTCATTTCATTTCAACTTAGTTCATGAAAAATATTTGTGGTTGAAATGTTTTCACGTATATTAAAAGCACTGGTTTTTCTGTTCAGTTTCACCACAATTTATTAAGATAAACTTTGCGATATAAATAAGACTTTGAAAACTTATATTTGTTTCGATGATTCCATTGAAAAATTTTGTAAAAACTTTGTAATTTTTTTTTTTGACAAAGTTTTAATAATAAAACATATCTTAAATATTTTCTAATCATAAAATTCTTTCGATAATCGTAAAACAACTTTTGACTTAAAAGAATCAATTGACAACAACACTTATATTTTTCTCATGGCTCTGGGTTGGATCCGAACCCGTGGACCACCCTCATACCTACGTCACTGAATAACACATACAACCCATGTGTTCATCAGATGGTCAAAGACCTTTCAGGGGTTCAAATGGCAAATTCGTTTTTTTCTTTTATTATTCACGATATTTCATAAGCGACGCAAGGGATTTACTTGAATTTTTTTTTTTTAATTAGAGTAGATCAAACTTATTACATCCTAAAGATATATTAAGATGTTAGTTGCCATTCAGAAAATATCATATGAAATTTAGAAGAGATCAATTGTAATGCGAACATTTTGAATTTGAAATAAAAACAATACAAATTGAAATTCCGTCTGCAATTTGGGAAAGATCATTTGGAATCTTATTCAGAAAATATTATTTGAAATTCAGAAAAGATTAACTTGAGTTCAAAAATTTCATTTAAAATACAGAAAACCTCATTTGAAATATTAAAATTCTATTTGAAATTAAAAAAAAAATATCAATTGAAATTCAGAAAACCTAGTTTGAAATTCAAAACCAACATTTGAAATTCAAAAAATTTGAATTTTTATTTGAATTTTAAAAGTTTTCAAAAAAGATCAATTGATATTAAAAAAATTTTAATTTTAAATAAAGAAAAAATCCTTCAAATTCAAAAATTCCATATGTTGTTCAGAGAACACTATTTGAAGTTCAGAAATTTAAATTGAAATTTAGAAGAAAATCATCTGAAATTAAAAAAAAATTAATTAAAACAAAAAATTTTAAATTCAGAAAAGTTCAATCGAAATTCAGAAAGTCCATTTGAAATTCAGTAAAGATCCTGGAAATTAAAAAATTCCTTATGTTATGCAGATAACATTACTTGAAATTCAGAAATTTCATTTGAAATGCAAAAAAAATCATTTGAAATTCAGAAAACATCAATTCAAATTCAAAAATTTTTAATCTTATATTCAGAAAAATTCGATTGAAATTCAAAAACTTCAAAGAAAGAAAGAAAGAATTTAAAAAGATCAATGGTATTAAAAAATTCCTTATGTAATTTAGAAAACATCATTTGAAATTCAGAAATTCCCTTTGGAATTTAAAATAGATTCACTTAAAATTCAGAAGGGATTATTTGAAATTAAAAAATGTTTAATTTTTAATTCAGAAAAGTTCCATTCAAATTCCGAAAGTTCATATGAAATTCAGAAAACATCTTGGAGTTCATAAATTCCACATGTAATTCAGAGGACATTATTTGAAATTTAGAAATTTTATTTGAATTTTAGAAAAAATCATTTGAAATTCAGAAAAGATAAATTGAAATTCAATAATTTTAATTTTGAAATTCAGAAAATATCATTTGAAATTTCGAAAGTCCATATGAAATTCAGAAAACATCGTTTGAAATTCAAAAAAGATCATTGGAATTATAAAATTCCATAAGTAATTCATAGAACATTATTTGAATTTAGAAATTTCATTTGAATTTAAGAAAAGATATTTTAAATTCAGAAAAAATTAATTGAAATTCAAAAATTTTTATTTTGAAATTTAGAAAATTTCATTTGAAATTTAGAAATTCCATTTGAACTTTAGAAAAGATCATTTGAAATTCAGAAAGGATCATTTGAAATTCAAAAATTTTAATTTTGAAATTCAGAAAATATCATTTGAAATTTCGAAAAGCCATATGAAATTCAGAAAACGTCGTTTGAAATTTAGAAAAGATCCTTGGAATTAAAAAATTCCATATGTAATTCAGAGCACATTAGTTGAAATTTAGAAATTTTATCTTATATATAGAAAATATCATTTGAAATTAAGAAAAGATCAATTGAAATTCAGAAAGGATCATTTGAAATTAAAAATGTTTAATTTTAAATTCAGAAAATTTCAATTGAAATTCTAAAACTCCATATGATATTCAAAAAACATCGTTTGAAATTCAGAAAAGATTCTTGAACTTAAAAATTCAAAATGTAATTCAGAGAACATAATTTGAAATTTAGAAAAGATCATTTGAAATTAAAAACAGATGAATTAAAATTCAAAAATTTTTAATATGAAAATCAGAAAAGATCCTTGTAATTCAGAAATTCCATTAAAATTCAGAAAAGATCTATTGAAATTCAATTTAAAATTTTGAAAATATATTTGCAATTCAAAAAAGATAAATTGAAATTCAAAAAGTCAAAATTTTAATTTGCATATTACATCAAATTTAAAATTTTTTCTGAATTTCAAATAGTTTTTTTAATTTCAATTGATCTTTTTTGAGTTTTAAATCAAACTTCTGAATTTCAAATAATGTTTTCTGTATTTCAAAAAAAATTTCTTAATTGGATGTGTTCTGAAGTTACAATTGCAAATGTTGTAGAAAGAAAAGCTTATGTTTTTATTAAAAAACTAACATTTTTTTAATGTTGCAAATTATAATAAAATTTGTGTTTTAAATAATTATCTTTAAAAATGGCAAATTTTGTGTTTATTCAATCTAATCTGTTTACATCATCTGTTGTTTACATCAAAACAAAACAAGTTTGCCAACAAAAATAATGAAAGAAAAAATCTCAGTCCCTTAAACATTCATAAGATGCTCTCTTTTCGCCAATCTTCAGCTTGTTGTTCGTTGGGTAATTTAATGGTTCATACACAAGCTTTTAGTATTTTGCATTTTTTTGTTCTTGCTTTTTTTTTTTTTTCAGCATTAAATATTCGTTGCCTTTAATGCTATTCCTTGCTGGAATTAAACAATGGAATTCGTGTTCATATTTACTAAAGTGGCTGCCAACATGGCAGGCAGCGTGATCGTGTGGTGTCGGTATTATGTAGGATACTATAGTTTGCAATGGTACTTTGACTGGTTTGAGGCTTGGGTTGGTATTATTATAAAGCCATTGCATGCCTGGCTTTAATTTGTCGAAATGTATGCCACAGGTATGTCATATAATACTGAAAGTTTGTGTTAACTGAGTGAATTTGAGGTTGTGTGTGCCTACATTGCATTATATAAAGTAAATACACACGCTTGCATTGTTTGTGTTTGTATGTATGTAAGTTACAGTTAATAATATTATTGCACAAACTGAGCCATGTTTGTAGTACATTCGAAATAGAAAACAGAATAAAGTTATATTTTACAGCAAAACTTGCCGTTATACTTGCATATTTTTAAGCAGTTATTTGTTATCCTTCGTTTCGTTTCATTTACACATACCTGCAAGTAGAGAGAGATACAAAATTAATTAAGACATTTATCTTATACGATATAATAAATTATAAGTGCAAAACGAATTGGCCATTTCAGCCCAGGAAGGACTTTAAACGAGTTCGTTAGGATTAATATTAAATAATAATAAAACTTAAATTTACATTAAAATAAAGTAAAGTAGATAAAGTAGTGAACAGATGTCATGAATTGTTTTCATGAATAAAAAAATGTATAATTTGACCAGATTTCTAAAGTCGATTTCTAACGTTTTGTCTGATTTTGCACACAGCTATGATTAAAACGATATTCAGAAACAAAAAACCAACTTAATACATTTCCAACAGTAATAATTTCACGTAATGTAATGAACAACTTGTGTTTTAAAAAAAAACGTGTTTTTGAAATAAGCAAAAAATTCAATTTTTGATGGTCAATAAGTGTTTATTGAAACATAATGTTAAAAACTTTTTCATGTCAAAATATTGCTATGAGCATGAAATTTTATATTTTATCGGATGTGGGTACGCATTCTGTTAAAAATAAAAAGTTACAAGCAAAAACCATGTTTTTTACCAACAAAGGACCTTCAGGAGAATCAAAATTGCTTCGGTGAATTTTATTCGATTTGAAAAAAAAGTAGGTATGCAAAAATCATTTTAAGGAGTTTCTCTAACTTTTGAGATCCCGACCGCCGGAATCTAAATTTCGATTCTGTCTAATGGACACTCAAACACTTATAAATGAGCTTAATATGTACTACAGTTTTAAAACTGGGAAAATTAAAGAAAAAGTTAGGCCTGAAATAAATAAAACAATTTAATTTTTATTCACTACTTACAAAGTTTTCAACGCAACAACTCGAAGGAAGTCATTAGAATTTAGTCACTTTTATTGAAATCTGATTTGAAATCTCTATTGTTTCAAATTGACATATGCATAAGCGAACTGATCAAAGCCAATTAGATCAACAGTCTCCTTCTAGGTGAGTGGATGTGTTCACTGCTAAGCTAATAGTTGCACAGAGTAAACTAGTGCTGAGCTGTTCCAGCTGAAAAATCTGGTGATGAGTTGGTTCAGCTGATCACATAGAGTATCTAATCTAGTAGTGAGTAGGTCCAGCTGTTTGCCCTCTGCTCTATATGGCCATCACATAGTTTATGAATACATAAAATTTGTTGTTATTTGACAGACATTTGTTGTTTCATAAATTTCAGCTCAGCGTAGCTAATGTTTTGCTGCTAAAGAAACATTTTATTCTTTACTGTTACAATTATAGAGCATTAAATAATTTTAGTTGGATTTATTTTAAGATAAACAGAGTGTTATTTTGTTGAATCATAAAATTTTGTTGTCATCAGCAAGCTATTTCAGATATTTGATAATAAATTTCTTAAATGGAATGGAAGAATCTAAATGATTCTTAAAGATATTTAAAAGCAGATTTATTTCGTGAGAGAAACGCATTCTTTTATCACTGACAATTTGTCTGCTTCGTATTTGCTCAAGATATTTTATACACAACACCAAAAATCAACGAACTTTCGTTTTAACCGTTCATTAAAAATTAACGTTTGAAGAGAACGTAAATTCTGAAAAAACTTTTGTATGCAGCGCTCGACTATTAGCATCAACATCGTCAAGTGATTTGTTTTGTTGTTGGGCATGCGTCATGGGTTCGGTTTGCGTTGTTGTTGTTCTCGTGTTTTCTGTTTTGCGTTATCGCGAAGAAATGAAAATAATAAGAAATAAGAAAGAAAAGTATGGATCAGTTTGGAAGTAACATTTAGATAATTAAGTGCCAGTCGTGAACAAAGTTCTGACTTTTTAAATCAAACGCTCATTTTGAATAAGTGATTAGAAACGAACGTTCGTTGTTTTTTTTTTAATTGTGTGAAAAAGTTGAAATCTTCCAATTGGATTTTTGTTGCCTTTAAGTGTTTTTTAAACAAGATCTTTGGATTTGAGTGTTCATTTAATTTACTTAAATAACATTTTTCTAAAGCTTTGAGCAGTTCAAAGGTAACATAAATTAAAGGATAATTTTTTTAGATTTAGTTTAAACAAGTAAAGAAAGTCTAAAGTCGGTCTAGGCCGACTATGAAATACCCTAAACCTACTTTTCAAAAACAAAAAAATGCATATTGTAAATGGCGTCTTCGTGGGCGGATGACTCCCAATTTTTGAACACACCTTAGTTTTGGTATAAAATACATACATACCAAATTTAATTTCTCTTTGACCTTTGACAAACACAACCTTATATATTGAGTTTTAAACTTTTTGGTTTGAATGGGAGGTAGGCGTGTTCGTTGGCGGATGACGTCGATTTTTCAAAACCATCTTTGTCTTGTCATAAAAAACATACGTGCCAAATTTTAGCTCTGTAGGTTAAACAGACGCTTATTTATTGCGTTTTCAATTTTTGGGTTGTATGGGAGGCGGGCGTGTCCGTGAGCGCTTGACGTCCATTTTTCAAAGACATCTTTGTGTTTGTATAGAACACATACATATCAAATTTTATTGTTGTAGGCTTATTATAAGCTGAGTTATGCAATTTTCAATTTTCGCGTTGTATGGGAGGTAGGCTTGTCCGTAGGCGGATGATGTCCATTTTTCAAAACCATCTTTGCTTTGTTATTTAAAACATATGTGCCAAATTTAAGCTCTGTATGTTAAACAGAGGCTTATTTATTGCGTTTTAAATTTTTGGGTTGTATGGGAGGTGGGCGTGTCCGTGAGCGGATGACGTTTCTAATTAGTTGTCAACGGCTGAACATATAGTAAAAAACATTCTTAAGGTTTATTTAAGTAAATATTCTGTTATCCTGATAGTTTATTTTATATAATATTCAGAAGTAAACGAAATATAAATGCTTTTTTTATCCCTTCGACCTGAATCCGTTGCTTATAGTTGGTTGGATTTGAAAATTTCATTGATAAAAGATCGAAAATGTTGCACAGTTTTGTATGAAAAATGAAATTTAGCATGTTTAGCATAAGCAATGAGTGCTTGCTCCAGCATATATTTGAAATCAGTGTTGCATGCAGTATTTAGCATGAATGCATAAAATAAACTAAATTCCAACAAATACAATTTTCTACTTTAATTTATGCTACAGCATAAATTTTCACTTAATGTGCGCCATTTTTGTAAAAAACTTTCTACTCGTACTCGTCAAACCAACATTATTTCCACTTAAAATGCTGTTAGAACAACAGTAGCAACAACAGCAGCAACAGTAACAACGAGAGCGCTAAAAACAAGCAAACAACACAAAAGTGTAAATTTACGAAACATTACAACGCACACAACTATAAGCACACTGACTCAAACTCACACACACACAAACAAACTTAAGTCCCAGCAACAACTATGCGTTCGCTTAGGCGAAAATTATTACACATGCATAGCAATAGTTGGCAATGCGCTGTCGTTAGAAGAAGCAGCAGAATAAGAAGCATAAAAAAGGCTAAGGCTTTTAAAAATCCTCGAGCGCCAAGCATGGCCATTATTTTCTATTTTGTATTGAGGAATGCGTCTGCATTGGCAGTAGGTATTATATTTGGTTTTATGTTGGTGCTTAAAGGTGTTTAGCTGGCTGTCATAAAATTTAACCATAAAACAGTAATAAGTAGTAGAAGTAGTAGCTGCAGCAGTTGTTGTTGTTGTTAAACAGGTAGTAAAACATGTAGCAAATTCTAGGTGGCACGCTGGTTTTATTGTTTGTGTTAACACACATACATAGAGAGATTGTTGCCAATTAGTTGGTTGATTTTATGTTGGTCAATTTTTACTGCAAGCCTAAAAGTATGCAGTACATTTTTAAAGGAAAAAAATGTTGGCAACCGCCAATCTTTAAGCTTTAACATTGTACATATTCAGCAATTTTGTGGTACAAATTTTTAAGCAATTTAGTTCAAATAAGCCTTAAGCTATGCAACAGTTTTTGTTCAGGCGTTATAGAAATAGATCAAAGCCAGCTAAAAAATTCGAAAATAATTGCAAGCTATATTTACGTTAAGCAAAAAACAAAAAAACGAGACAACAAGAGAGAGAGTGAGAAGGAGAGAGAGATAGACAGAGGGCGAGGGCGAGGGCGAGAGTGATGGACCAAATTATTCAACCACGGCCAACAAACACTGCATAGTTCTAACATCTCGCGCCGCAACTCTTATCCATGTTAACAAACACCACTCTAAAATTTGTTTTAACTTTACAACTCAGTGTTTTGTTAAAATTTGCTTAATGTTAGAGGTACAAAAGCTTTCGCAAAACCAGCGCAAGAGCGAAACTGCAAACTTAACAGCAATCAACGCATTCTTAAAGCAAAAATAGCTATAAAGTATGCAGCAACGCTGCTAAATTGTGAAAAACCAAGCAATGCACTAGCATAACAAATGAAATATAAGAAAATTTCAAAATTTATATAAAATAGAAAAGAAGAAAAAGTACGTCATTGAAGAGATAGTAGAAAATCTATATCGTTGCCAGCTTTTGTTTTAATCCTTTTTGCTGTATGTTTGTGTAACAAAATGAAAGAATTTGGCATGCAAGACACACATAGTAGCAGCAGCAAAAGCAGCGGCTGCACTGCCAAACCAAAGAAACACAGTTTCACCACTGAGAATCAGAGAATCACTGGGAAAATGAGTGAGCATAGATAGCTTCTTGTTAAACGCATAACTTTTTGTCATTTTCTGTTTCTGTGCTATGGTTGCGGTTTTCTTATTGTTTTTCTTTTCTTTACTTTTTTTTGCTTTTTTTTTGGTTTTTGGTTTAGTTTTTGTGAAAAACTGAAGCGGCTTAAGAACCACCATATGGGATAAGTGAGAGCAGCAGCAGCAGCAGCAACAGCACTCTGGGAATTTGCTTCTTGCGGCTTCAGCAATGTTGGTATGTGGGTCACCAGTGCTGTGCATTAATGAGCTGCTGCTACGATTCTTTACTATTGTATATACATATATGTGTATGTGAGTGTGTGTGAATTGCAGAAACTTTTTGGAAACACAATGTTTCGTTACTTACTTTGCTCAATATTATATAGAAAGCATGAGTTTTGGTCACTAGCACATGAATTAGTTCGCGTTAACCTTGTATGTGTACATGAGGCTCATGTATTTGGACACTTATATTATGAATTAATATTGCCGCCTTTGTATTTGTACATGAATTACATGAATTTTGGTTACTTAACATCAAAATCATGTTTTTCTTGTAATGTTCATGATATTCATGTATTTGGGCATAGATTTAATGAAAATTATTCATGGATTACATAGATTTTAGTCACTTTACTTCATGTTGTTCTTGTAAATGTTCATGATATTCATGTATTTGTGCATAGATTTCATGAAAATTATTCCCAAAAGTTTTGAATTTTTCATGCTCCTCTTGTAATTGTTCTTGATATTAAAAAAATTTTTTCCCTTTTCTGTGTCTTTTAAAGTTAGTCTTGTATGTGTAAGTAGTTCGCGTTGGTCGTGTATGTGTACTTGAGGTTCATGTATTTGGACACTTACATTATGAATTTTTCTTGCCGCACTTGTATTTGTACATGGATTACATGAATTTTGGTCACTAAACATCAAATTTATGTGGTTCTTGTAAATGTTCACGGAATTCATGTATTTTTGCACAGTTTTTATAAACATTATTCACAAAAGTTTTGAATTATTCATGTTCCTCTTGTACTTGTTCATGAAGTTTAAAAATTTCTTATTATAACTATGTCTTGTATACACGCTTTATGAATTTAAAACACAGGGGTTATGAAAAGTTCATGGTCACGTGTTTTTTTTTTTGTGTATTTTATACATTGATGCCATAAATAATTAATGTGACTCATGAAATAAGCAAATTGACCAAAATTTCTGAACGCAATTCATGGAGATTATGTAAGAATTCATAATTATTGTCAACTTTTTTTAATTCAGTGTGCATAAAGCGAGTCTTCTGTATCGATTGTTGACGCAGTTATTCAATATGTAAATATATAACTGAGGAGTTTGCATTCAAATAAGTTACAGAAAAAAAAAATTATTTAGAAATTTAGAAATTTTATCATTTTTATCCTTTTTGATAAAAATGATAAAAATCCTAGAGAAAAATGCATTCAAAAAACTCTTTTCAATCAAAAGCAGATAAGTCCAAGCAAGTTTTCATTTGTGTAGTTTTTATTCAAATTTTAAAAACTTCTTTTATGTTAAAACGTTGGTATGAGTAATAAATTCAACATTTTAGCGGAGTTTGGTATGTGTTCTGTAACAAATAAAAATTTTAAAGTAAAAAACATTTTTTTTTAACTAAAACGAACCTGCAGGAGAGTCAAAATTGCTTCGGCGGTTTTCCTTCGATTTGAAAAAAAAATATGCAGAAATAATTTTAATGAGTTCCTCTAACTTCTGAGACCCCGAATGGCGAAATCTAAATTTTGATTCATTTCTTACTTTCAAAACCAAATTTAAAAGTGAAAATCCGAATTTTTTTTTCACTATAAAACTATGTTTTTTTTGCATAATATATCTCTATTCCTGTGGAGCATAATTGGTTTTTTTACAAAAAATGTCTGACAAACTTAAGATTTTTTTTTCATTTTCCCAACAATTCGATTTGTGTGACTTATCTGGTTTTGAATGTAAACTCCTCAATTTTATATAAACACTAGTATAGAAACCCATCATACGACGGATCGCATTAAAAATAATTAAATGTTATTTTGTTCCAGTCGTCGTCAATGTGTCCTTACTTATATATATCAAATAAATTTTGTGTGCATACTTTTAGGCTAACAATTTTTTCATATAAAAAGCACTGTATTAGCGAAACAGGTTCTGGTCCAGGCTAACATGTTCATCCTATAAATAGCAATAACAACTATAACAGTTTGAGCGATATAGAGCACGGAGCAGGACGCTTGTCTTTTATATATTTATGAAGGAGGGACATAAAATTTGCGGCAGAGAAAATAGACCTTTTTGAAAAGTTCATAACTCAGTCAAAAACAAACATTTTTCAAAATTTTTTTTTATAATTGTAGAGAATTGAACAAACTACAAGGAAAAAAATTAAAAAAAAATATATTTTTCTCTCCAACATGGTTTTATAAAGCTCCAAACTGGCGAAAGAGAAAAAATGGGGCCACGTGGGAGTCGCAGCGCTGGGAGTCGCAAAAATTGTCCGATTTGAAAAAAAAATTACTTTTTTAAATCTTAACAAAATTGGTTACCGTTTGAAAGGAGTTTTTTCTAATTTTTTTTCAGTTTTTGGTTATGTTTCAAATTTGAAAGTGTGCTTTTTCGAAAAAAATATTGGCTTAAGAAATTCATAAAAAAATTTAAAAAAAATGATAGCGAATCAAATTTAAAAATATATAAAAAAAAATTGCGTCAAAAAATGAACGCGCTAGTGCCTTAACCAGTACGAAAAACATGGTTTCGAGATAAACGCCTTCAAAGTTTGTGAACAAAGAAAAAAAATGTTAAAATTAAAAATGCGCTCTCACTAATCTGGCTTTATTTTTTGAACCCGTAAGAACTTTTCCATGAAATTTTTTTTCTTAAAATCTAAGAATATTTACTAAAATACAAAATTATAAATTTAAAAAAATGAACAATGTCATGTTCTCGTTAAGATTTCCTTAAAACTTTTCAATTGTCTCAAAATATCGAATGAAAAAAAAAAACATTTTAAATCACAAAAATTCCGCTACTTCTGTAATTTTCACTGAAACAAAATAATCAGGCATCGCACAACAAGCCTTGGAGATGATCTTAATGCATTTATTTGCAAACGTAAAACGAAATCAATATAAATGGTTATATGTATGTGCACACATATAGGTGTGTATGGAATTCAATATGTCGGTATATGTTTGTATGTTTAGACAGCAACACTAAAAAGCTTCGACATTCATGATATTGTATTACTTTATTGCGTGTGTGTATAAGTGAGTTTGCGGTAGTCTCTGAAATCGTTTTCGAATTATATCGGTTAGCATGTAGTTTCATTTTGCATTTAATTCACGTAACTATAACGGTGCGCTTAACGTTACGAATACGAATAGTTTTGCAATTGCGACAAAAACGAACAAAAGAAAACAAAATAGAGAAAAAAATCGAAATGGAAAAACTAGCAGCTTTGAGCTCTAAACTTTTTTTTTTGCTAGCAATAAAATGTAGGGTAAAGGTGGTTTTGATAAAATGTCTGTATCTGTGTGTGTGTGTGTTTTTTTTTATTTTTATCTATATGCATTGGTATGTTTATTTAATTTGTGACTTTGCACTCACCTAAACTCTCGTGTACATTCTCGTCTCACACTCACTCGCACACTTAAGGTCGCTCATACGTCCTTTGAGCACGTTTGCAAACATTGTTAACAATGCATTGGTGAAAATATAAAGCTTAAGGATATTTATCTAGAAGTCCCACGCAGACAGTACTTCAAACAGAATGTATATATATGTAAGTGTGTTTGTGCTTGAGTTTGTGTCAATTCGAAAAAAAAAGCAAGCATATCAAAGCAAGCGTGAATTTTTACACATGGAAATACTTTTAAATAACACCGAATTTTTAATTAATTTTTTGGCATAAAACAAAAAATAAAACCTTTATTCGAGAGCCATACAAATTCGGTTCAATAGCTTTATTTAATCCTTGCGTGCTACATGTAAGAGCGCGATTTTTTCAATACTTTTTTTTAACTCTTCAACCGCAACCACGAATATAACACAAATCTTATGACCTGCATGCTGCAGCTTTTGCATGTGTGCTGCAATGTATATTTATGTGCGTGAGTGAGTGTGCCTCTGCATCGGCATGAAGTTTGCTGCAAACTTTTGAATAATATTTAGCATTTCAGTGCGCTGATTTCAACACGATACAGTCGCCTGCACTCGGTATTTTTTTTCTTCTTCTGTTAATAATAGAATTTTCAAGGTTTGAACCACTTGAGATTAATTGTTTTTTTTTTATTCATTTTATTCATATATATTATATTTGTATTCATCATATATTTTTGTTTGTTTTTTTTTTTGTGTAATTTTTTTTTTGTTTTTTTTTTGGGCCTAATCTGTGGCCCAATATTGAGGAGTTTATTTTGCTGAACAATGAAGAAGTGATTGATTTTTCTCAAATTTAATTGAACTCATATTTAATTGTTTTTTGTTTTAAAAATATATTGAATGGTCAAAAATTCGAAAAAATTGATATTTCAAGACATTTTAAGACTGAATTAAGACAAAATTTGAATCTGTAGTTCATGTAACCCCGCACATTGAAATTTACAACAAAAATCTCTATTTGCTGCAATGTGCTCAATGCGTGTTAACATTTACCGCACTTGAGAAATACTTAATTATTAGCATATGTTCGATTCTGTGAAATTAACGGAGCATTTAATTTATCAGAAATTTAGATATTGTGCTGTGATATGCTCAAGTTGTGCTACGATTTACTACAAATTAATTGAGCAATTTATAATTTTACAAGTTTTAAGAGCGTACATAAAGTTTTCACCACGCCAACTAGTCGTATTTCTAATAAAAACATGGTATAAGATCATAAGCTAAATAATGCTCTAGATATGCTTCTAACCATAACCATTTTTCCACCCTCCTACTTAACAATCACCTCACTTCGAAACCAATAAAATGCTTGCGCTTTTATAGGGGGCATCCCCTGAGCGTTTAGTCTAAAAAAAAATTTACTTTAATTTCTCTCATAAATTTGCAGAAATTTGTGCGGTTTTCCTTTGATTTTGAAAAAAAAAAATATTCAGTTTTTTTATAATAGAGTTCAATGGTTATGAGAAGATTGTAGAGCTGGCGTTGTATTAAGTACTACTCCCTGCAAATTTATTTCGTGACGTACTAAGCTAAGAAATCACGCTACTAACTACTTCTCTCAAGTGAACCTTCAGAAGTCAGATGAACCTTCAATAAATGTCACATGTTAAATATTTCGGCACCTAACAAGGAAAGCCTAAACACTTACAAGAAAGCTTTTCGTGACTAAAAACGCGATCTTAGGTCTTCCCACATAATTGATAACCTTAAAGAATCGGCTAGACTTAGCGAAATCCTGTCCAAAGAACACTCCAGGCCTTCTCTTATTAAAAATGAGGATGTTACGTGTACAGAATTCTTCTAAGTAGTCGTTTGAACAACTTCTTTATACAAATTTTTCCCGGCTGTAAAGATAGCTGTGACGAATGCACACGAAAAGAGACGTTAGTAAGTGTCCCTCTGAGGCTCAGAAGCTCCATTAGCACAAAGGAAAAAAAAATCTAGTGGGCAATAAATTTCTTCTTAAGGACTTGAGACCCATAAGTCTATCATTATTTGTACTAAAAGCAAAGGAAAGAATTTTAAGCATTCATCTTAGAAACATACTCGACAATACATCAATATCCAAAGCCTTAGGCGGCGATTATAGTGAACGCCGATTCATACAGGCAGGCAGACAGGCAATGTGAACAAGCGAGTTAGATAGCTATTTGCATCTCGTTTTTTCACACAGACTTCAGCCTGCCTGCCTGCCTGCCTGTTTGCATCACGTTCACTATAACCGCGGCCTAACATACCAACCCTAAAGGTAGACATAGGTAGACTCAGCCCAACGAAAACTGCTTTGCATGAGGTTTTGCATACCATTGAGTGATCACTTCATTTCCATTCACTGTAGCTGCCTTGCTTGATATTGAAGGAACTTTCAAAAACATTCATATGATAGGTGCCATCCGTGACTCACTTACCGAGATAGGCGTGGAAGAAACTGTGAAGAACTGAATTGTCTCGATGCTGGGTATAAGAGTTATCCAAACAGATATTGGTAATAGCCAACTTACTAGATGCGTAAATAAAGGAACACCTCAAGGAGAGTTGTTCAGGCTGAGGACTTGGTATTCCCCTCAACTAACAGTTTGTCCAGTTTGACCCTTCTTCGACAACCTTAAAGAACTTTCAACTATAGGAAATCACACATATACTAATATTCCTTTACACAATTAGATGGCTGAGAAGATTGATGATTTTATTATTCAAATAATAATAATGAATAATAATAACTGTGTTTTTGCAAAGTCTTTTCTATTTTTCATTATTTTGTATTTTTAAATAACCGGGTTTTTGCAAATTCCACTTCACAAAATGGCAACTCTAGTTCAGAAAAAAAAAAATTTTAATTCGGATTTTTCATTTCAAGATCAGAAAAGTCCAATTGAAAGTCACAAATTTTATTTGAAATTCAAAAATATCACTTAATTTTATCATCAATTAAAAAAAACAATTAATTTTAAAATATACAAATAATTATTTTAAATTATAAAAGTTTTAAATTTCAATATTAAAATAAAATTAAACGAAATCTTAAATTTAAAAATTAATTTTCAATGCATTTGAATTTGAATTGATACTAATTTTGAGAAATTCCATTTGAAATTTACAAAACACCAGTTGAAGTTCTGAAAAGATCAATTAAATTTAGCAATTCAATCTGAAATGCAGATTAACAAACTTTAACACTTTGACTGCCGCGGCAATTTTCAGAAAACTGGGGAAAATAACAATTTGATTTTTTTCACATTATATTACTAAAAACTCTTTCTAGAACACAGGTATCATCAAAAAGCAAAAATGATATTTTTTTTAGGAAAAAAAGGACCTACGAATTATATCGTAGTTGGTTTCTGTAACAGAAATCGCTACGCAGAAGCCAAGAACGAGTGACAACGAAAAATTACAGGTTTAGTGAGTACGAGATAACGAGTAGTAGGCACCCTAGAAGGGAACGCAATCTACGAGTTATCTCGTCAACGTGTTAAGTTTAAATTTTCAAATTCAAATTCATAAAAAATTGAACAAAGTTTAATTTTTTTTTAATTCAAAAATTTTATATATAATTTAAGAAATTTAACTTTTAATGAAGAATCATTTAATGAAGTAATTTCAAATTTAAAATTTAAAAATTAAATTTTCAAATGATTCAAATAAATTATTAAAAAATAATTAAATTTTAAATTTTAAATTTTTAAATTTTAATTTTTTTTGTAAATTTTAAATTTTTAAAATTTAAAATTTAAAATTTTAAATTTTAAATTTTAAATTTTAAATTTTAAATTTTAAATTTTAAATTTTAAATTTTAAATTTTAAATTTTAAATTTTAAATTTTAAATTTTAAATTTTAAATTTTATTTAAATTTTTATTTATAAAAATATTAAATTTTTAATTAATTCGTAAATTTAAAATTTAAAATTTAAAATTTAAAATTTAAAATTTAAAATTTAAAATTTAAAATTTAAAATTTAAAATTTAAAATTTAAAATTTAAAATTTAAAATTTAAAATTTAAAATTTAAAATTTAAAATTTAAAATTTAAAATTTAAAATTTAAAATTTAAAATTTAAAATTTAAAATTTAAAATTTAAAATTTAAAATTTAAAATTTAAAATTTAAAATTTAAAATTTAAAATTTAAAATTTAAAATTTAAAATTTAAAATTTAAAATTTAAAATTTAAAATTTAAAATTTAAAATTTAAAATTTTAAATTTTAAATTTAAACAACTCAGCCATTTAAATTTTAAATTACTTCAAATGATTCTTCATTAAAAGTTAAATTTTTTAATTTATATATAAAATTTTTAAATTAAAAACAAAATTAAATTATGTTAAATTTTTTATGAATTTGAATTTGAAATTAAATTTTAATTTGAAAATGAATTTGAATTTTAATTAGAATTAGAATTTTGATTTTGATTTTAATTTTGATTTTGATTTTGATTTTGATTTTGATTTTGATTTTGATTTTGATTTTGATTTTGATTTTGATTTTGATTTTGATTTTGATTTTGATTTTGATTTTGATTTTGATTTTGATTTTGATTTTGATTTTGATTTTGATATTGATTTTGATTTTGATTTTGATTTTGATTTTGATTTTGATTTTGATTTTGATTTTGATTTTGATTTTGATTTTGATTTTGATTTTGATTTTGATTTTGATTTTGATTTTGATTTTGATTTTGATTTTGATATTGATTTTGATTTTGATTTTGATTTTGATTTTGATTTTGATTTTGATTTTGATTTTGATTTTGATTTTGATTTTGATTTTGATTTTGATTTTGATTTTGATTTTGATGTTGATTTGAATTTGAATTTGAATTTGAATTTGAATTTGAATTTGAATTTGAATTTGAATTTGAATTTGAATTTGAATTTGAATTTGAATTTGAATTTGAATTTGAATTTGAATTTGAATTTGAATTTGAATTTGAATTTGAATTTGAATTTGAATTTGAATTTGAATTTGAATTTGAATTTGAATTTGAATTTGAATTTGAATTTGAATTTGAATTTGAATTTGAATTTGAATTTGAATTTGAATTTGAATTTGAATTTGAATTTGAATTTGAATTTGAATTTGAATTTGAATTTGAATTTGAATTTGAATTTTAATTTTAATTTTAATTTTAATTTGAATTTGAATTTGAATTTGAATTTGAATTTTAATTTGAATTTGAATTTGAATTTGAATTTGATTTGAATTTGAATTTGAATTTGAATTTGAATTTGAATTTGAATTTGAATTTGAATTTGAATTTGAATTTGAATTTGAATTTGAATTTGAATTTGAATTTGAATTTGAATTTGAATTTGAATTTGAATTTGAATTTGAATTTGAATTTGAATTTGAATTTGAATTTGAATTTGAATTTGAATTTGAATTTGAATTTGAATTTGAATTTGAATTTGAATTTGAATTTGAATTTGAATTTGAATTTGAATTTGAATTTGAATTTGAATTTGAATTTGAATTTGAATTTGAATTTGAATTTGAATTTGAATTTGAATTTGAATTTGAATTTGAATTTGAATTTGATAGGCATATTTTGTGGCCTGCCTAAGCAGACAGGACCTTTAAGATGTATCTTGTACTGTACAAATAAATCTCGTCCAGATTTTTCAGGTCATAACAATTTCAATAAGAATTTCTTTGTCATGTTAATGCCAATAAACTTTATCTCAAATGTTTATCGTGGCAATTCTCAATCATGTTAATACGTTAAGCTTCTGCATAATATATATGTATAATATACATTGTATATATATGACTTTTTCACCTTACCGTCTAGCCGCTAGGCTTTAGTTATTTTGACAAATTTGTTACGCACCAACTATAAATATTACTTATTTAAATGAACAGCAATTTTATTAAAGTATTTTTACTGCAATCACTGCTAGCAGTAATTGGCTTTCTTGACTTCCTAATAAAATAAATAAGGCACAGACTTACTTATTAACACGCAGGTCCAAGAAAATTAAGTGCTAAAAAAAGAGAATAAATGTACAACATATTTCAAGGCGCTACTGCGAACAAATGAAAAATAATTACCTATGTCGGAAAATTTAGTGAACTGGCTACTTAATCACACAAAAATAGTGTCGACATCGTCTTTCTTACAGTTTATATTCAACATCTAAGTACAACTCGCACTTAAACAAGCGTAAATTAATGTTTAATTATTCACACCAACACACACATAATACAAACATATATGTCTGTATATAATAAAAAATTATGTTTACTTTTATACCCAGTAAACCAAAAGTAAAGATTTGACGAAAAGTGAGAGTGTTGTAGACGTTTTTGTGTTAAGATTAAATATGGCTAAGCGTTAATCCTGGAGACTTTTCTGCGAGGATATATGGAACTGGAAGCTCTGAGTTCCCATTTTCGATGGAACTATGAGATTGCGCCGCAGAACCAATTTACAAAAGAGTTAAGAGTACTCTAAGAATGAGTATGAGTTAGAGTCTGAGTATGCAGACGTTCGAGGAACCACTTACAGATACAGAAAAAGATTTTTTTTTTTTTAAATCCGATAAGTTCGCTTCCGATGAGTTCTGAATATAAAAAGTTATAAATGCTTAAATTCATAAATTAAAATTTATAAAGTTATAAATTTATATATAAAAAGTCGAATCCGATGAGTTCGTAAATCGACTTTTTATCAGACATGCTCAACGAAATCAACAAAATTTTTTCGTTTCGTTGAGGCCGAAAAATAAATTATCAAAATTATTTCGTTTTTTAAATAACGTTAAAAATTTATCAAATCAAATTTCGTTTCGTTGAAAAACGAAAAATTTTCTTTAATTTTCTCCTATGCTAAAAAAAATTTCTTCTGATACAAAAAAAACGAAATTTTTTTGTTGAAATTAACGTTATTTTCAACGGTTGATTGGGAAAAAAACAAAAAAAATGTTATAACGTTTTCTCCGAAACGAAATAAATAGCTATTTTTCGTTTTTTGAATTAACGTTATTTTTTTATTTCGTTTCAACGAAACAAAAAAAATATTTCGGCTACCGTTAAAATTAACGTTAACGTGCATGCCTGCTTTTTATATATTAAAAAAAAAATATTTTTTTTTATATCATAAGTTTGAGTGCCGGAGTAAACCGGTTTTTCGAACGCATTTTTTTCGAAATAATTTTTTTTTGGATTGTTATTAGGTACTACTTAATTAGGTACTACCTAGAGTAGGTACTAATTATTTCGAAAAAAATGCGTTTGAAAAGCCGGTTTACTCCGGCACTCAAGGAGAGATGATCACTAAACCGCTCATATCTTCAGAATGAATTCAGATTTTTGTTCAAAACTTTGAGAACATATTTTTGGATTATTTTACTACCAACTTATGATATAAAAACATCAATTTTTTTAAAATAAAAAAGTCGATTTATTTCTTGAAGAAGTATTCCTAACATCATCAGTAGTCCTCAAATATCACTCGTCTTTAAACGAAATGGTTGAGAAGTTCGACATTCATCTAGTCTGGTTGCCAAGGTAAAGGGACATTGCTGGATGTTCCAAAGCTGATAAACTTTCTAGCGAAGGCGCGGTGAAAACGGTAATACTGGACATTGAAGCATTAGCTATATTACTTGGGACGTGCAAACTTGCTCATAATGCTGTACAGACATAATGCTGTACATTTATTAGACTCGAAGTGAAATCATAAGTGAAATCATACTACCTGTATAAAACCTGTAACAGAACTATGTTTCCGAGGCAGGTTTCCGTGGGAGCTGTAGTAATGAGACAAAGGTCATGGGATTATCTTTCATAATTTAACATAATTTTCAGTTCATCTTAATCATGTTCAATTCGCCCCTACAGAAGTCAATAGTATTAAAAAGCACGTTTTGCTTTTGAATTACCTAAAAAATTGAATCATTTATCGTATCAGTGTCTTGTTTAACGACTACAACAGGCACTACTGCTCCTTCTTTCCGAAATCTTATCTAGTAGTGAAGACATGAATGAATGAAGGTGATGGAGGAGGAGGGATATGATTCTATTATATTCTGATAATGGAGCATATCATTTTTTGACCGAATTCAAACTAGCTCGAAAATTGTTCGTAAAGCGAAACCTATTGAGAAAATTTTCTGCCAGATGTGAGGGTTGAACGTGAACTGCAGCCGCCACTTTTTGACGACCACAAATTTGAAAAAGCTACGAATACGATATTCGAATAAAACAAATTGTCAAAAAAAAGAAACAATTTTTATAGTATCGTAAGTGTAGACGTAGAATTCCGTTTAAGTTGTAACCTCTTCTACTTTGTCTCTTTGGTCCAATCGTATGGTGACTATATCTCACGCTGAATACATGTCCTTTCCATTAGTGCCACTTTCACCTCTGTCCGATGTATAATTTGCGAGTAACACTCGCTAGTGCTAGTGGAATGTGGGATTCAAATTAGTTTTCATTAAAAACAAAAATTTAAATTTTACGCCATCTATTGGTTAAAAGCATAAAACGAAATATGATCCAACTCGTTTTTTCATAAAAGTTAAATCTAACCGGATCACAGACCCATTTCGTTAAGTTTGACAGTTTGAGTTCATTGACTGAGTTGAAAACAGGTTATGATTGACATTCTGTGTTAAAATAGAGCACTCATTACTAAGTAGTACAGACAAGAACCCAATAAAAAAGTAGCACATACAAGAGCCCAATGAAGAAGCCTGCGAATCAGTTCGTATAAAACAAAAACAATACAAGCAAAAACAAGTAAACAAAAACAAAAAAGCAGCAGGCAGAGCATAAGCCGCTAATGATTGATTTTCTTATATAAACACATGCATTTGTCTGCTTATATTTTACCATTTTGTGACTTTAGTGTAAAAGTGACAAAATCCAAAATTAGATATTCTTTCAGCGCAGGATATAGCTGATATTTTAGTATATATATTATCTTTAAACGATAAGTATTAAAGTCTGTAGTTATATCCAAAAGTATTCGTCAAAAAAGTTTCATGGCCTTGAAAAAATCTGTTAAAACGACTTCATACCAAACCGTGCTGTAAGACGTAATTCTACGTCAAAAAATTCGAAACAAATTCATTCTTCAAACTTATTCAGCACTGATTCCTCAACGAAAAACTGTCGCACTTCTGCAGTCGATGGCATCGCAACAGAGAGCTGCGACTGCCTCCATGCGAGGATTAAATTTTATCTTATTTATGGCAATCAATAAAATAAATGTAGCCATTGGCTGTTTTTGCTTTTCTTTTCCTTTTTTTGTTTTTTTTTGTTTTTTTTTTTGTTATTATATTTATTTTATGAAGCAATTTTTGCTGACTTTATTTTCATTAGATGTACAAACATACTCAAGCGGAAAGAAATTTATATACAAACATATTTATAAAAATGAACCTAATCAGTTATTCATGACAAAATATATTTCGATGTTCATAAATATTGCTTGTCGTTGGTATTGTGTTGCGTGAAATAGAAGTATGAAATAGAAGGCAATGCGTTACAATGAGAGGCAGGCATGACTTTTTATATGCGTGATCGAGGCTACAATGTTGGACAATTGATTTTGAAAATAAACGCAAAAAAAAAAAAATATGGTTATGCATATAAATAAAAGTAAAAAAAGTGTAAGTAAAACCAGTGTTTCACAACAAGGAGTGCTTATATGATTTTTGTAGGAGTCAATTTTAATGTTTAGTGGTTGTAAAGAAAATTCGACAAAATTAAAAGTTTTGATTAAAGCCACATATGTTTGCTGTAATTAATATAAATGTACAGCATTTAATAAGCTGCAGGTATCTGCTGCAGCATATATATATTTTTAGCATGTACAACAACCAAACGGCATAACATTTATTGGTTTGTATGCCCAATAAATCAACCTTAACTCTCTTTATCAACATAATTTTCAGTAACTCTTTATTTAATGCTGCAGGTAAATGTTTGTAAATTTGAAACATCAATTAAAAAAGTCATTTAAGTCCTGTTTTTACATTTTTTTTAAAGCAAAAAAAAGCTAAACGAGTAAACCGGGATTGTAAATAAATTGGTTTAATAAATGGTTTAATAAATTATCGCATAAAAATTCCTAGTCTGCGATTTTAATCTTATCTATTTATATAGAATTTTTTGTTTTCATTGTTTTAGCCAAATTATCAACACACTAATGTAACATTAATTTAAGCGTGCATACACACACACACACACACACATCCATCCCCTCACAAGTGTTGAGTTAAGTCAAACATACACAAAAACACAAACAAACAGCAAAACAGCAATTAAGATTGATGTTGGTTTGTAGCTAACAACAGCTACTTGCAAAGTACACACACCCACACTCCCACACACACACATACTTCTACTTGGCGTAGTAGCAAAAAGCAAACGCTGCAGCTTTCGCAGTAAAATTTATGCTCTTAAATTAATGTCTGTAAGTGTATGTGTGTGTGTTTATGTGTGTACATATTTACTGCATTGCATAGGCGCTTTATATGAGTCAAAGTCCACTCTTTACGTGGGCGCGTAAAAATGCTTTAAAATATTTTTTACCTTGTAATTGATTTACAATCATAAAAAAATATGCAACTGAACCGCAAGCGAAATTTTGGCGAAAAGCGAAAGTTTAGCGAAGGTTTTCAGCTCGTAGGTAAATTTATGCTGTAATTAATTTTTATTTATGCACTTGACGTTTCCTTGCGTTCTGTCTAATGCTAGAAATTTAAAAGTGGATTTTTTGTTAATAATGTGCTTTGAATTATTTTTTTCAATAAAAATTATTTTCAAATCAAAAGTTGTAAGAAAAAAAAATAAAAAAATATTTTTGGTAATAAGCCAAAAAATTTCTCATTTTGCTTTCAGTTAAGGCCATTAAAGCCAATCCATTAAGACCACCTGGCCTCTCCAAAAAAATTAAATTTCACAAAAATTATAAAAGATATCGAAAAATGCTTTTTTTAAATAGGAAAATATAAAAATTAACTGAAAAATTTTTATTGTTATGTCATATCAAAGTAGACCAATAAAAAAGAGTATTTCAAAATGGTGTCGATCTCCAACGGCAACACCACTCTTCAAATGCATCACATTTTTGACAAGTGACAACCTTAACAGGAACCATAAATGTCAGTTCGATCAGTCAATGAACAGTGGCGATACATTGTTCTCATTTAAACAACTTTTGGTATTGATATTTCCTTACTCAGAGGTCTTGCCTTGATTAAGCATTTCTTTTTACGTAACAAAAGTGTGAAAGAAACAAAAGAAAAGCTCAACCAATATTATGGTATCTGTTTCGTAATATTCAATCGTCAAATATTGGATTGCAGAGCTCAAAAGAGGTCATCAGTCAGCACAAAAGAAGAACAAGCCGACAGAGCATCAAAAGTAGTGACCACTCCAGAAAGTATTGGAAAAATCCACGTCATGATTTTCTACTAAACAATCCGAAAGCGAAAGTGCGTAAGATAGTTACAGCCAAGTGGGTCGGTGGTTTCGATTTTACATGAGTATTTTGGTATGAGAGCGCTGGCTGCAAGATGGGTGCCGCTCTATTTAACAATCATTCAAAAATATGAACGTGTTTGCACTTCCTGATAATGTGTAGACCTGTCTACACAAAATTCGACTGACTTTTTGCGTAAAAAAGTGACCATGGATGAAACATGAATCCACCACTATACACCAGAATCGAAAGAGTCAGCAAAAGAATGGGTAGGTTTCAGTGTAAGTGCTTCAAAACGTGCAAAGACTCAACAAATGGCTTAAAATGTGATACCGTCTGTTTTCTTCTGATTTAAGTGGCATTTTGTTCATTGAATATTTAAGAAAAGAAAAAACAATCAACATTGACTACTACTGCAAATTATTGGACTGTTTGAAGAATGAAATCGCAAGCAAACGGCACCATTTATCGAAGAACAAAATCATCTTTTTGCAAGACAATGCTTCAGCTGACAAACTGATCAAAACCATGGCCAAATTGTACGAGTAACGCTTCGAATTACTTTCTCATTCCCCAACATTCTCTAGATTTGGTCCGCAGCTACTTTTATCTGTTCCCAAACTTAAAAAAGATGGTTCCGGGAAGGAAATTTGTGACGAATGCGCATATCGAACTGTAGTTGGTAACAAGTGAAAGAATAAACAATAATTTTTTGCAAATAGTGTGTTTGGTTTATAAGACCGTTGGTTTTAATGAAAACAGTTATGTGCATTATTTCAAAATAGAAAGTAAAACTGGAACGCATTGAGTATAAATGCCGATTTCATCGGAACTAGAGTTAAGAGGGTCGTTCAACAAATAACACAATTGAAACATTAAAATCTTAAAATTTACAAAAACAGGTATTTTTTAGACAATAACAGACCAATTTTTTAATTGTTTCTCTCAAAGAATGTTTATATTTTATTGGTAACAAAATTAAGAGAATTCAATATAATATACGATAGAAATACATGTTTTTTGAAATATGGCTATAAATATAAAGAAAAATTCTTTCAAATTTTTACCAAAAAAAATCAAAAATTTTATTTTGAACCTGAATATCTCGCAGACTAAACAGAAAAATAAAAAAAAAAACCCAACTTAAAAGCTTGTTTAATTTTTTATCAGACAGTTGGATGGATGGATGGTTAGATGCATGAGATGGAGTATTCATGCTCTGCATTAAATGTTTTAGGCTGCGATTATAGTGAACGCGATTCAGACAGGCAGGCAGGCTGAAATCTGTGTGAAAACACAAACGAGATGCAGATAGCTATCTATCTCGCTTGTTCACATTGCCTGCCTGCCTGCCTGCCTGCCTGTCTGACTCGGCCTTCACTATAACCGCAACCTTAGAGTCCAGAGCATAAAAACAGGATGCAAGTAGTAAAAACATAACCCTTGCGGGGTTTTGCAAATTTAGGGGCGGAACATATTTTTTTTTTTGACATTTTTTTTTTTGTGGTGTGAACAGTGGATTTCTCTGCAATTCAACGCATCATTGTTTGGGTCTTTAACTTTTCCAGTATTGGGGTCAAGAGGTTAAATATTAATTTTCCAAACAATTCTTACCAAAAGTTCACACCAGTTGGTCAATAATTGGTCTGGCTAAACTTTTACTGAACTTTTACTGGGAACACAAAAAAAGTACGATTATCTCATGACTCTTTTTGAGTGTTTTGTCCCTTAACTCGGAAATGGTATGATTTGTTGGTAGAAAATTTTTGAAAAATTATTGTTTAGCGTCTAAATCCCAATACTGGACAAGTTGGAGCCCAAAAACTGATACGTTGAGTTGCGAAGAAGTTGTGGTGACCGTGGCATGCAGATTAAGTGTGTGGTTCAGCATGGTCGAAGCCTGAGTTTGATCCCCAGTCGCAGCGAAAAGTTTTTTCAATAAAAAATTTTTCTGATCGGTCACCACCTCTCTGAAGACAATGGCAAGCCTCAGAGAGTAAATAATGCCATGTAAAGCTTCTTGAGAACATAAACTTTAGCCGTTCGGAGTAGGCATACAACATGTAGGTTCAGTTCTCGGTCAATTGTGTGCAAACATTTAATAACACACACAACACAATTGTGATCATAAGAACCTCGGTCAAAGTTCTTTCAAGGGCTGAAATGGCCAATATTTTTTTTTTTAAGTGAAACTTCTTTGGCGGCGAGTGAAATTTCAAGGTCCTTTTTCGTGGCGCTAGGCTAACGTTTTGAATTCATATGAAAATTAAAAAAAAAATTATTGCCGCTGCCGAGAATTGAACCCCGACCATCGTTGCTTATGAGCCGGAATCTATACGTTTACGCCACGTAGGCACATGATAAATAGCCAAAAAAAATGTAATTAAAACTGAACGCGTAACATAATGAAAATAACATAATTAACATTAACATTAGATTAACATAAACATTACATTATTAACATAACCGTAACCATAATTTTCATCCTACAAGTATGCACGAAAAAAAAATAGAAAAATAGCTAAAACAGGAGCAGAGCACGTTCGTGAATAAAGAGAGCGAATTAGAGCTCTTAAGAATACAGCCGCAGCTGGGTCTGCAACTAATGATGAAGGTAAGGTGATTGCAACAACGGCTGAGTTTCAAAATGCATTTTTACGAAACATCAGTGTATTTTGGTGAATCTACAAAGAACCAATCCCCAAAGAACACACTGATACATCTCAACAAAATTTTAAAGCCAACCAAGCTGATGCACTCAACAATCAACGTTCGCTGCTTTATGAGACCCTCTATCAACATAGCAATTATTATGATTAGGAAGCAGGAGGTAATAATCAACAATATTTGCCTCTGCTTTCGGAGGCTCCTTCAACGAGTACTATGCAAATGCAATCTAGCATTCAAAAAGTAACAATGTTGAGAAGACATTCGAAAGCAACTAAAACACCAACTGAACTAAAACAAGTACCGAAAATAACTGTTATTTTATAATTTTCAAATGAAAAAAATTGTTGAAGGACTTTTTCAAATATACCATTATGTTTCAAATGTCCTCAGCCTCACGAATATTAAATCCCTTTTAAATTTGAAACTGATTCTTTAAAAGTTAATTTCTTGCCTAGTATATTTCGAGGAAAAATAAAGGTTACTTTTGACTTTTATTTTATTGGTCAAAAATAGCAGTTATTTTGTGACTTTAATTTTTTCGGTCAAAAATATCAAGCAATTTGTGTTTTCTTAAAGGCCGCTTGACAGATTGAACTGTTGACACCATGTGCAAAATGTCTCACCAAATATAAATTACCTGATATTTTTGACCGAAAAATAAACGACAGAAAATAACTGTTATTTTGCCCAAAAAAACTATAAGGCACAAAAAACTGTTATTTTTGTCCGAAAAAATAAAAATTAAGAGATAAAAGTTAATATGTGACACTTTCGACAAAAACCATATTCGGCACGGTCCCTGGATGCAAATATTGAATCAACAAATTATTATTCCATTTCGTATTGATTGCAGCGTTGTCAGAATGTGAAAAATATAATAAAACTGGTAAATTTTTTTTTCGATGTGAAAATGTTAAATTAAGTTTCATTTTGGTAAAATTTCTAGTGAAAACGAAAAACATTTTTATGAAAATTTCCCAAAAGCTTAAGGGCGAAGTAAGGGTTTCAGCGTAAAAAACACTTTTTTTGTGAAGTTTTGTACGAGTACGGATTGAGCAAATTTATTAAAATCTTTTGTACATTATTAAGTGTACTTTTAACAATACTCTTTTTCTTCCGGAAGTATTGAAAAACAAGCTGGTGACAGAGCTTTTCCCAGAGCGTCTTGGAAAAATAGCAATTTGCGGTGTTCACTAGTCTCGGTCGGAAATTATTTGAAATCAAAAACCATTAAAATTAAGTCAACGTTGGAAGAAAGTATTTTGTATGTAGAAAATGTGTAACAAGTTTGAAATAAATCGGTCAAGTAGTTTCTAAAAGACTGGCAGTGAACACAGACTTTGAAAACACAACGTGTGGGAAAACTGCTTTAAAGTTTTGTACACGTACGTTTGTACGTTCGAGGACATTTACTTAAAAATTTGTACCTCCGTTAGTTTTACTCGGATTGACTTCAAATTTGGACACAATATTCTAGAGATGTTGAGCATTCATATAAAAAATGGTTAAAAAACTTACCGCCCTTAAATGATCGTCTCTTTTTTTTGTCCATATATAAATAGGCGTAGAGAAAATAGTAAAAAACCATTTTCTCACGTGTTTCTAACCGATTTTGATTAATTTCTTTAAAATGAATCAAAGTGCGGAGAACGAGTGCAACGACTATTTTTTAAAAAAATTTTTTTGCCAAATTTTTGTGAAGAAAAATTTGTTTTTCACATTAATTTTGTATCGAGAGAATGAAAGTGAAAAGGTCGAATTTCGGGCACTATCGAACTCCAATTAGTTTTAAAAACGTATTCAAATTATTGGCCTTCATCATGTTGAAAAGAACATTTTTAAATTTGTACCATCGTAATACTTAATAATTTAATTACATTTTAGGGTTAAAGGATTAGAGTTCCGGTTACGTGTCATGCACAAAAGCAAGATTCAGATTCTTCAGACAGTGACACTGAAAACAGGTATTTAAAATATAAAAATGGGGTAGTACCAAAGACCGTAAACCTCAAACTCAATATTATTCGTTTTCTTCAATATCAGAAGTTGAATTTTAAGTTCCATTAACTGTTAAGAAAAAACATTTGAAATTTCTCGGTTAACCATGATATCTGTTGCATGTTTTAAAATATTTGAAACCTGAATACATGAATACTGGTATACAACAATATTAGTTGTGTTCGATGACAAATACTCAGTGCCAAAAGCAAACAAATTAAGAAATAAGCCAGAAAAATTACTAGTTTTCATTAAACTGTTAAAATAGGTAAGCAAAGAAAAAAATTTTAATGCTCTTTAAATTTTTCGAATTTTTCAACAAGAACCAAAATACTTGATTTATTTAAATGTTACTCTTACTTACAGCACAAAAAATATAAGCGTACAAAAGAGCTGAAAGCGTAACTTAGAGCAGCTTCAAAAAACAAAGAGCAATATCAAGTAAGAGGAGGTAAAAAGAGACTGATCTGTAGTGAGGAATCTAAATCTAGAGGAGTCATCAAACACAGCTTTTGTTATTACAATTTTATTGGTTGAAACATATGTCAAAAAAGGAAAAATATTTCGTTTTTTTCATTGATCACACGTATTTGATATTTTTTTTTGTGGTTGTGAAATTTTTTTCTTAAATGTGAAATATTTTTGGGAATTTTGGTAAAAGAAAATTTTAGGCTGTGGCAACCCTGATTGATTGAATTTCTTTTCAGATACTTTCTCTCTCCATTTCACACTAAAATCTCTCTTATTTCTTACTGTTAAAGAAGTTTCACTTCTGCCACGTGTACGTTGCTACACGCGAGTTTTTTTTTATTTATTTAATTAAGATCTTAATTTTTTTTATTTAGTCCTCTCATCAAATTTTGCACACAGGCTGTTTCTATTTTCCTGGCCATATTAACTCCTTTTTGTGGGAAATCACGTCTATTCCTGGCTCTTTTTTTGGATCTTAAGAAGGTTCCTTTTCATTATTGCCCAAAACCTTTCGATGGGACGGAGTTGTAGTCAATTTGGAAAATTGTTTTTATCAACATATTTGATTTTTTCCATATATTTGCAAACGGGAAAGATCGTTGTCCAATAGCTTTCGAACTCGAGTTTTTGCACTTTCTTCCAAGTGAGAGTTACGATTTGTGATTTTTTGTGCAACAAATGATTTCAAGCTAAGTGCGATTTTATTTTGGTGACAAGTGAGTTGGAAATTTGAAATTTTTTGGCCAAATCTCTATGAGATTGGCTTGGATTTTTTATCAAGGAACCTTTAACCTTAGCCGCTATATTCTTATCCACCAATCCTCTTTTAAGGCCAGCACCCTTTTTTTTGATATTAACTGTTCTTCCTTGAATTAAAGTTTAAAATTTCTAGCAGTTGCCCTGGAAACATTAGCTGATCTTGCTATAGAGGCAAACGAAGCAACAGGATTCTCAAAATATTGTGCAATCATTTTTTTACGATTTTTTCTTCTCTGGTCATCATTTCGATATCAAAGGTTTTAAATTGAATCACAACTAAATTACTTGGAATAGAAGCACGGCACATTCAAAATTTTAAAACTGCAAACTTATGCTAGCCATTTTTAATATTTTTTTGCCAGATATGTTTGTAAAAGTTATTTCGTGAACAAGCCACGATAATTCTTCGGAGCTTATGTGAGAGTACACATGAACAATGAACGCAAAATTCACTTTCCAAGTGTAGTTTTTCTTTTATGAATATACACATAACTTATATTTTCTGTGTAATAAACGCTGATATTTGGGAAAATTGATATGATCGAATGGTATCACAAGCGTACTTTTAGCACTCGTTTACGTATAAAAATCTTCGTTTTTAGTGCGACGAATGTTACAAAACTGATTTATTTGCAAGTGTTGGAAATGAATCATTTTATCTGAAAAGGTTCACAGTTGAAAAAATTTTTTGTGGCTTACTGGGAGGTCATATAATATTTTAATGTATGACGTTTTACAGCATGTCGTAAAGGTATTCATGTTTTAAATGAGTTTTTTTTTTTTTTTTGTTTATAGCTATCACTAAAAAGCGAAACTTTTTTACAGTGTTTCTTAAAGCATCTCAGTTGACTTAAGACTGCTTTTGATAGCTTTATTTTAACAATGCTAAGCTTTTGATTTTTAGTTTTTTTTTTGTGAAAAGGACTTTTTGTACAAATCATAAGAAATTCACAAAAATTCTGTGGAATTTACTTCAAGTACTCTTTTAAGCATATAAATAAGCAATTCAATATTCTCTGCACTTCGAGAGCTTGATATGGATTTGATTAGCCCAAAATTAATGCCAGCCAAATTGGAGCTCCTCAATTATTTTTGCCTGCCTGTCAACGACATGGAAATAATTACATTTCCAGAATTGTTTAATTCAAATAAAATTCTTTTGAGCTCTTTGCATTCCTTCTATTCATTGTTAAACATAACCTGCGGTGCTGCGTTGACTTCAAAGAAAATTAATTGTATTCGCATGAATAAATGGCATAATTTTCTCAAATAGTGAGTGAGTGGTTGTGCGTTGGTGCGTGTTGTTAATGATTTAAAAGCATGCATTCAGGAATTTCAGCTTGTGTATGTATGTGTGTGTTGTTAATAAATGACCCATTGCAAAAATTTACTGCTATTTTATTATCATTTAATTAGTGCTTAAATGCACTAAATTTGTTAACCAAAATTAAACAGAAGTTAAATAAAGCAACAGAGTTAAAATAATAAAAATAATGTTGGCAAGTTTTCATAACAAACTGATAACAACAGATACTTGTAGCAGAGACGCAAACATATAATTGTGTTTCAAATTTTTGAAAAGCTTTTGTTATGAACATTACCTACAAAATTGTTCACTCATATCTGTTGCAGAAAATCACAGAAAAAAAATTAAAATCTTATAAAATTAAAAACAGCTTTAAATTAAAAAGTTCCTTGTTGCTTTCGACCTAAATATTAATATAATTTAATACTTGATTTTAAAGTGATGCATTGTATTGGTTTTACCAACTAAGCTTAACTGCTGACTTTTAACACACATACATACGTTTGCATGTTACATAAATCAATAAAGCAGCATTAAAAAGTTTTCAGATATCTATCTAACATACAACAAAAGGCTTAAATAATACTTGATATTTGAAGGTCAAACAAAAAGCAAACATTTATTTAGCTCTTATGTAAAAAAATGCCTTCATCTGCATTAAATGTCAACCGCAGTAAAACTTCTAGCGTTTACGATGATTGCATTACACGCTGGTAACACACACATGTACCATTAGCATATGTGTGTGTGTTTTTGTTCGAGCGTTTAATTTTATACACACACACAAGTTTATAAAATTATGTTTCATACATACAAACATAGATATGCTCAACATACGCACACCACCCAACAGGGTAGGTATGCGTGCTACTTTTGCGCTTCTACATCACCTCGAATTCGTTTGCTGCAGGCATTCAATCACGCGTCACGTGATGACAGGCAACCCGCTGTCACCGCACATTGTGTTTTATGTAATAAATTCATTACATGAACTCAGTAACCAGAACAAACCTTAGACTAACATCATCATCATCATCATCATTATTATTATCAACATTGATTGTCTTACAGTGTTGCTTGTTGCCTAACTTCACTCCACTTTTACATTTTACTGCTTTATGAATTGTTTTAATACTATTTGCCGTGCCTGCCTTTATCATTGCCCTGAGCTTTATTTCCTTCTTCTGCAACTGTTTCATTGAATTATCAATAGTTGCCATACTTATTCAATTTTAACAATTTTTAATTGCATTTTACCGACAGTCTTAATTAATTGTTAACGTATCAATGTGATGTTTTTTTTCTCTTAATTCCTTTGCTGATGTGTGAGTAAATAATTAAAAAAAAAACCAATAACAATCAGAAGAAAAAATAACACAATTATTAAGCCATGAACTTTGATTGGTTTACAATTTCATGTTGCCGTTTAAAATCACTGAAAAAACATGTCGCTTCTCTTCGATGCGGAGATGTAAAGAGCGCAGAAAAACAAAAAAAAATATTCCCATAAAAGTTGAAATGCAGAGGTGGTCAAACTATTTGTGTTGCTTGTAATGAAAGAGTTAAATTAGGAGTGTGTATCAGGTTTGTAGACAGGATTTTCCGTTGGGGGAAAAGTTACGCAAAAACAAGTATTAAAATAGTTGCCATGCCAGATATGGGTTTAAGTCCGCAGTTGAAAAAAAAAACAACTATGTTAATCCTAGAAGGACATGCTTATTTCTTATACATGAAGGTCATGCTTCATCGAATCGACGACACCATTTTTTTAAAGGCCTCTACCGATGTCCTATGCGGAAAAATTTTCAGAAATCACTTGTTTTTGATTATTTGAATTATTAAGAATAAGAGAACATACCAAACAATTTTATGTATAATAGTTTTTAGTAAAAAAATAACTTTTTTCTGTTTGAGTTCATTTGACTTCTTTCAAAAAAGGTTCATATAACAAATTAAAATATTAACAAATTTAAGCCTACATTATATAAAAAAATAATTTTTATCTTAAAAACCAAGTTCAAAATTTTAAGCAGATGAAGTTTTTAAATGGATGAGCTTATAATATAGGCAATAGGCACAAAGCTCTATTTCATGCTCTCCACATAAGATTATATAGCATTATGTGCAAGATGATTTTTTTCGTGTGTCGTGTTTTTTTAGAATTTGTTTCTTTAAGATTTCGGTTTTCAGCTGGGAGAACACTATTGTTTTCGTACCTCCTTCGATTAAATGGGAACCCTAAGTTATCAGCTAATGACCTTTTGTCAGTGCAAAAAGTAATTTTTCGTAAATGTAGTTCGCGTGATCGAGGGTCTTTTTCTTGAAAGATGTTGTTAAACATATTGGCTCGAGAACTATGTAAGTATTTTAGAAATTCATATTTTTCATTCATGTAAATTCGCGCTAGTCTGCGTGAATAGCTTGGAACGCTGTAAATTTGATGAAATGAATTGACGTCTTCTTTAACAAGTGGTATATCGTCTTCATGATAGTATATATCATAGCTCCTTTGACTAGTTTTTGATCATCCAACGTTTTACTGAGAACGACCTCTTCATCAGTCTGATCATTATTATAATACGGATGACTGTCCATGTCGAAATTCAAATTTTTTTTTTTATCCTCCACTGTACTAAAGCGAGTGCTGAAGCAATAAAGTTCATCACTGGATGCTTTGTAGTCGTCACACATCGATAAAAAATGTTAAATTTTCTTAACATTTATATATGTATGTTTGTTGCGTTCCAGCAATAAAAATCGATTATTAATACAAAAACAATAAATAAAAAACCTAAAATATGAAACTCAAAAGTCATGCTTCGTCGTTTCGACGACGATAATATTTAAAAATCATACTTATAAACTATTTTTTTGGTTCTACGTCTGCGCATACGTTCAAGCTAGACTTTGACTGGTGCTATCAGAAAAATCAGAACAAAATAAACAAAAACAAGGAAGAAGAACGATATAATGTAACCATGAGTCGTCAATTCGACGAAGCATGTCCTTTCAGGGTTAAAAAATGCGCAAACAATGCCATTTTTGCTATATTTCGGCTGTTAAAACTTCAATTCCTACACCGAGAAAAAAATGAACTGCATTTTCTTTTAAATTTAATGTCATTTACTTTTTAAAGCTATTTGAAAGGAATCAGCTTAACTTTAAAATGATGATGTACGAATGAGCAATAACACATGATACTCTCGGTTGTGAGCATGATTCAATAAAACTTATATTTTATAAGATACTAGCAATACCCGGCGCGCGTTGCTACGCCTTAGGCCACGTGCATAGTAAACGCCGATTCAGACTGCCTGCCTGTGTCCGCAGAGTGTGTGATAAAGCGAGAGAGATAGATATTTGTATCTCATTTGTTCACACAGATTTCAGCTTGCCTGTCTGTCTGAATCGGCGTTGAAAATGCACGCAGCCTTAGACAAACACATGTACTTCATCTGTGAATTCAGAACCTATTCGATCAAAAATGTAGCTTGTAGGGGAAGGTGCACCCACTTGACCAAAGCTCAGACCAGTTTTCTATTAGAAGGACATTACCAAATGGCAACTCCATTCGGAATTTCACTGATCAGCGATTTTTATTTCCAATGCTATTTGCTATTAAAAATTTGGCTTGTATGGGCGGATTCACATCCCGTTTTCCAATGCCCGTGCTATATTTCTTGTCGAAAGACATTTCCAAAAATTAAATTTATACTGAGTTTAAATATTATGAAACATTAAGCACCACAGCTATTCGATATTAAACATTTAAACTATGTTCATGGTGTCACGACCCAATTTCCAATGCTTGCTGAATTTTTCCAGTGGATGGACACGACTAAATGTTATATTCCTTCCGAGTTTCACAAATTTGTGACTTATGTTTCTTAAATTATACTGAAAAGTTTGAATGCCTTAAAAGTGTCACGCCCCTTCTGCAACGGCTTTAAAATTTTACCAGTAAAACAGCACGTGAAAATTGAGGTCAAATACAGAATTTTGGAGCTGTGCAACATGTAATTCTAAAGCTATTCGATATCGATGCCAAACTTCACAGGAGCGCTCTGCAGACTTTGCTAAAGTTTCCCTGAAAATTTCATAAGAATTGGTTCTACTTGTAAGTCTACTTGTACATACAATCATTTTAATATACAAAGAAGATGTTAACATCCTTTGTTATCCTTTAAACACTAAAATATGCGTCAAACATACGTTTTCGATGCGTTTTACATGCGCTGCGTAGCTTATGCCAGGCTGTCTAATATAATGGAAAACCATTCAAAAGTTGAATTATAATATTAAGGTTCAACTAAAACTACTGGAGACCAATGCAAATGCATTATTTATAATGCTATTATAAAAAAACAGAGAAACCAACCAACTTGAGACCCTCCTCCTTTTTGAAATCGGTTAAAAATAAAAAATATGCTCCAATCACAATAACTCTTTTAATGTGCAACATTTATTAACACGCGAAATAAAAAACTTTGAGGGTTCTGTTTGGAACAAAATCGAAAATCCAACTAAATTAAAGAAGTTATATTGGTATTCCTCTACATTTATGGTCATCATTTTGTTACAACTTCATTTCATAGTACCAACCTATTTGATTTTAAAAAAGACGTTGGAAAATAAAAACAAAAATTATTTTCTGATGCGTCCAATATAAACCTATTGAAAAGTTTAAAGGAAATCTATTTTATAAGGTTGTATGCATGAACATAATTTCTGCGCAGATGAACCGAACAATGACATATCAATGCGACATTTCAGATCGTACTGAGATTCTCTGAGAAGCATTTGAGCATATGCAATGGAATATTTGTATACTGAAATAACTACAACAATAAAAAATTTCATCCCCCATTTCATGGTAAGATTTTAATATATTTATATTTCTCTCTGAGCAAGAAGTTGACTGCAAATAAAGTAGCTAGTGTTGCCATAAAAACAAATTTTAAATCTGAACTATTGTATAAAGCTTTCAATCCGTCGAGATTGTGTTATTGTCGATGAATAACATTTGCAATAAATAACAAAATAATAATTTGGTTATATATCAGGCATAAGAGGAAAAAGATTTTTTGACTGTAAATATGTATAAACAATTCAAGTCTGAAAACCATAACAAATACGATGTCAGATTGTTGGCAACACTGCTCAACAGACCAAACTGAGAGCAACTCCCGACACAACATGGCAGCCGTGCTGAGTTACTCTCACTCACGCATTGGTTTTCTGCTGCTTGTTGTGCTGCTTGTACAGCATTAGCATGAATTAAAAGACATGAATTCTTAAATAATTAAAGAAAAAGTTTTGTAAAAAACGTAGTACCCTATTTTAATTTCGCTTATCATAGCAATTGAATAGTGAAAAAATTATAAAAATCGGTTCAGCGGTTATTGAGAACACGTCGCCGCAAATCCGTGAGTCTCCTTTTATATAATAGTATAGATATACAATATCTCACAATAGCTCAATGGAATCGTGCTAGACTGCCACGCGGAAGACGTGGGTTCGAATCTTGGCTGTGTAAGTACCAACAATTTTAAATTAATTATTGAAATGCTAATTCTGTTTCCTTAACTGCTTCGTCAAATATAACCGTCAAAATAAGTTTTACTTAAAAAAACATTAATTAAAAAAAAATTAAAATATTTGGTGTTCTTGTTGGGGATTGAACCCAGGTTAATCGAGTTCCTAGACTCCAACGCCAGCACACTTGGCTAAACTTGAACTTGCAAAACAATGATAAAATTTCATTAAAGGCTCAACCAAGTTATGCGTAAGCATACAAAAGTTAGAAAGCAAAAGAACGTACTTGTTCAGCAGTATATTGAGTCGCCCAAGTTCTGCGTAAGCAATTTTTCGTTCAGTTTCTCAGTTTTCGTTTACTTTTCAAAACTTGAGTGTGAGCGCTCGACACCGTATATTGCTAAGCAGAAAAGGGTTGCAACATGTTTAATAAAAAATATAAATTTTGATTTTAAACACTTATGTATCGAAATTTTATTAAAAATCAGTAAAAAATGTATGTTTTAGACAGGATTTATTTATTAACCGAGGTTTGTATTGAAATTGACCGCTATATTCAATCATAAAGCATGGATGATGAATTTACCAACTTAAAAAAAAATTATTTTTTTATAATTTTAGTTGGTAATCTTTTTCGACAAAAACCAAATTATTTTTTATTTGTCATTTCATTCGAATCGATTTATATTGAAATTTTTTTTCAGGCTTACTTCGTTTTTAATTAAGTATGGAAAAGTGTGTTTTTAAACTTTTGTATACTTTTCGTTGACTTCTCTCTGAAACTTTTGTATGCTTACCAGGGATGATATTTTGAGTGGAATAGTACTTTTTTGAGTACTATTGACTTTACAAAAGTACCCGAGTACCTTCATATCGAAAAAAGTACTCTGGTGTATTTGAGAATTTTACTTGAGATTTTGTCAAGAGTTAAAAAAAATAATTTTTGAAAATGAAGTCATAAACTTATTGCCAAAATTCTCGACCAGTCATGTATTATTTGCCGTTTATTTTAGAAATGTTCCCAGAACAAGAACTTTTAAAAGAAAAAGTAAAAAATTTTCATTAAAATTCGCAATATCTTTGGTTAGGCGGCAAAGATTTGAAATTTTTTGGACCACATGTAAGATCTTCTTCAGTACTACTTTTTCCAACCATTTGTTTATTTGCTGCACCAGCTAATCTTTTTACGAAAACCATTGTTTTTGGATGTTTTCAAAATAGTTTAGCTCACTGGTGGCTATCGTTTTAGACAAAAAAAATGTTGTGCACTCGTCTTAGAATCGATCAAGGTTAATTTAAATGGTGGCAATGACAACTTTTTTTTTTGCCCCGTAGAGGTCGAGATGACCTAATATACATATTTAACGGATATAACTGAAGAAATCCCGATTATTAAAAAATTATTAAATTTAAAAAGTATTGGTTTTAATTTATGTATTTATTCACATATCATTACTTAATAAAAAGTACCCTAAACAATAAAAAAGTACTATTTGCCTTTGTAAAAAGTACTCTCGAAAATGATCCGACATCATCACTGATGCTTACGCATAACTTGTTTGAGCCTTAAGTTCGATGTTTTTTTTTCGTTTCAAGCAAGAATATTTTTAAGTTGATGACAACTGAATATTCAAAGAATTTATTTTCATTTAAAAAATAAAAGACAATTCATTAGAATCAATGCAGCTTTCTTTATAAATAAGACTCAAAACATTTTCTTTTAATTAAAAATAAATTTTCGCCGGCTAGAAATCGTGCATATTTACTTTAAGTTTGAAAGTTTTTTGTTTTAATTTTACTGTAATTTTGTCTCAGTGTACTAATGCACGCAGAAAAAAAAATATATTTACCACAAACATAATGGTAGAGGAAAGTATTATATTTGAAAACTTATTGAGAGCAAACAAGATTATTTTACTAGAAACACGTTTATTTTATTATATTTATTTTACGGTTACCATAAATAGTTTGCGTAAGAAAGTTACTTTGTTACGAATAATATATTATGTTACAAACAACTATGCTTTTGCAATAAATATATTATGTTTACAGTGCCCATTCTAGAGGCAACTAAGTTCATAGTAAGCTAAGAATACAGTTAGAGCGCGAACGAAATTTAAATTTCATTTTTAAGAGCTTGTTTATTTGATTTGAATATCCCAGGTTCAATTCTCAGCCCAACAACCAAGCTCGATTATTATTTTTTTATTAAAATTTAACTTTTTTAAAATTTAAATTTATATATTTTTATTTTTATTGATATAATTAAAGGAAAAATTGCATATCATTGCAAATGTTCAATTTGCCATCCCGGGATTTGAACGCGAACCGTCGCTCATCGTAATCCAACACTCTAACCATCATGTCAATCGTCTACTGGCGTGTGAGCGAACAAAATACTTACAAAACAAGCATACTAACCACGAATATTGCATCAAAATATTATGCTTAATACGATCATGTTGTTTGTTTCTGACAAACATGATAAGTTCATGGCAAGAAAATTATTATTTTTGTTACAAGCATGTTGCGGCATGTTATCCTCAAAATTTTTATACTCTAAACCTGAAAGGTCAGGGTATATTAACTTTGTGCAAACGTTTGTAACGCATAGAACGAAGCGATTCCGGTATAGAAAAGTATATATTTTCTTGATCAGCGTCACCACGTGAGTCGAGCTATCTATGTCCGTCCGTCCGTCCGTCCGTCCGTCTATGTGTTATCCGTATATAGTAATATAAGTTACCTAGTATATATAAACATACATATATTAAAACACATAAACATATATTTACATACATATTTACAAACATAAACTTTTAACTGTAAACTAGAAATAAGAGAATTTAGAATAAGAATATTATTAAGAAAAGAGAGGTTGAAAAATGGTAAAGTTAAAGACTTGTACTAAATAAATGAGTTGAGTTCTTTCCCAGACACCAAAGAGTGCGTTTGTATTTTAAGAACGTGAATATATACAGGATAAGCAGAAGGAGTTGAGGTTATGAATGAAACTTGGTACACATGGTCACATGGACCCAAGGATCTGCACTATTGAATATTTTTAGAATCCGCCCACAGACACGCCTACCCCCCATACAACGCAAAAATTGAAAACTGCATAACTCACCTCATAACTAACCTACAACAATAAACTTTGGTTTGTATGCATTTTGTATCAACACAAAGATGTTTTCGAAAAATGGATATCATCCGCTTACGGACACGCCCACCTCCCATACAACCAAAAATTGAAAACGCAATAACTAAGCCGCTGTTTAACCTACAGGGATAAAATTTGGTACGTCTGTTTTTTATAACAAAACAAAGATGATTTTGAAAAATGGACGTCATCCGCCCACGGACACGCCTACCTCCCATACAACGCGAAAATTGAAAACTGCATAACTCAGCTCATAGTTAACCTACAGCAATAAAATTTGATATGTATGTGTTTTATACAAACACAAAGCTGTTTTCGAAAAATGGACGTCATCCGCTCACGGACACGCCCACCTCCCATGCAACCCAAAAACTGAAAACACAATAAATAAGCCTCTGTTTGACCTACAGAACTAACATTTGGCATGTATGTTTTTTATGACAAGACAAAGATGGTTTTGAAAAATGGACGTCATCCGCACACGGACACGCCTACCTCCCATACAACCCAAAAAATTTAAAACTCAATAAATAAGGTTATGTTTGTCATAGAGAAATTAAATTTGGTATGTATGTATTTTATACCAAAACTAAGGTGTGTTAAAAAATTGGGAGTTGTCCGTCGATTAATACGCACACCTCCCATAGCGAAAGCACAATAAAGGCATTAACTGTGAGCTACAGGAATAAAACTTGGTAGGTATGTGTAAATTGTTCATCAACATTTAAATGCATATAAAATATAGGCTTTATCCACCCACGGACACACCCATTTTCAATAATATTATTTTTTTTTTGGAAGAGTAGGTTTAGGGTATTTCATAGTCGGCCTAAACCGACTTTAGACTTTCTTTACTTCTTTTTATTATTAATATAATTATTGTCACAAAAAAAAACATGTATAACAAACAAATGTGATCAGAATTGCTAGTTATATTAACAGTAAAAAGAAATATCTCTGTCTACAAGGAATAACAGTTAACTCATTTTGAAAATTTCAGAAGACTATTTTCCAGATGAAAATTGCTCCATAATATCAGGATACCTTGGCTTTTGTTGCTTAAATTTGATGGCCTCAAACATTTAATTTTCAAGGTACAACCGTAAAAATTTGAGTACTAGTGTATTTCGTTGCGAAAAAAAGGAAAGAAATTAATAACCTAATTTTTTCTTAACTTGACTTTAGCGGTTATTCCTTGTCGACACAGATATGTTTGCTGCAATCAAAGTCGAAAATGTAATTTTTCTTCGTATGGGACCCAAGATAATTTTTTGTGTATGTATTTAATTATGTGTGTGCAGATTGGACAAGTTTTGGTAGCTTTTAAGCAAAAACTGTGAAGAAGTCAGAAAAAAGAAACAATTTTTGAAATATTGATCTAAACATGCCCAGGAGTTACTTTTTGCCACTTAGTAGGTATGTTCACAAAAGATACAGCCTGAGACATTCTTAAACAACTTTTCCAAAGAAATGTTGCCAAAAAATCCAACTAGGTCATATAAAAGGAGACTTAACCCGAAAATTTTCCTTTGGTGGCAACACTTTCAAAAAATTTTTGTTTGTAGGTGTGCAGAAAACTTCAAAAACCCATGTTCGATTCCTTTAACTCGAAAAAAGGAGAAATCATGCTCTTCGGGTATGTTTTCAAATTTTTTTTTTTTTTAAGAGAACTATCACAGTGATATTTTTATACCCTAAACCTGAAAGGTCAGGGTATATTAACTTTGTGCAAACGTTTGTAACGCATAGAACGAAGCGAGTCCGGTATAGAAAAGTATATATATTCTTGATCAGCGTCACCACGTGAGTCGAGCTATCTATGTCCGTCCGTCCGTCCGTCCGTCTGTGTGTTGTCCGTATACACAGGATAGGAAGAAGGAGTTGAGATAATTGGATGAAGCTTGGTACACATGGTCACATATACCCAAGGATCTGCACTATTGAATATTTTTGGAATCCGCCCACGGACACGCCTACCTCCCGTACAACGTGAAAATTGAAAACTGCATAACTCAGCTCATAATTAACCTACAACAATAAAATTTGGTATGTATGTGTTTTATATTAACACAAAGATGTCTTTGAAAAATGGACGTCATCCGCTTACGGACACGCCCACCTCCCATACAACTCAAAAATTGAAAACGCAATAAATAAGCCTGTGTTAAACCTACAGAGCTAAAATTTGGCACATATGTTTTTTATAACAAAACAAAGACGGTTTTGAAAAATGGACATCATCCGCCCACGGACACGCCTACCTCCTATACAACGCGAAAATTTAAAACTGCATAACTCAGCTCATAATAAGTCTACAACAACAAAATATGGTATGTGTGTGTTTTTTACCAACACAAAGATGTCTTCGAAAAATGGACGTCATCCGCTCACGGACACGCCCACCTCCCATGCATACAACGCGAAAATTGAAAACTGCATAGCTCACCTCATAATTAGCCTACAACAATAAAATTTGATATGTATGTGTTTCATACCAACACAAATATGTCTTCGGAAAATGGACGTCATCTGATCACGGACACGCCTACCTCCCATACAACCCAAAAATTGAAAACGCAATAAATAAGCCTCTGTTTAACCTACAGAGCTAAAATTTGGCACGTATGTTTTTTATGACAAGACAAAGATGGTTTGGAAAAATGGACTTCATCCGCCCACGGACACGCCCATTTACAATTAATTTTTTTTTTTTTTTTTGAAAAGTGGGTTAAGGGTATTTCAAAGTCGGCCTAGACCGACTTTAGACTTTCTTTACTTGTTTATTACCAATTTTAGTTAAATTTTGGTTTGTGGCACCTGGTTCAATGTTATAGATTCTAACATTCTTACTTTCTAAAAATATATAACGAAAAATATAAATATTCAGGGTAAATTTCGAAAAAACAATAAAAATTTTTGACTAACGTTACACAATAATCGTACATAAATACGAAACATAAATACGGATCAAAATCCTCAATATTTTCCATCAAAATCTGACAGTTTGTAGCTCATCTATTAGACGTTTTCATATGGAATGTTCATTCAATTTTTATGGAATGTCGGTTTTATTCAATAATGCCCTGGGAGAATTTGCTTGTTTGCACATCTGCAGGCAAACTTTGAAGAAATGATTTAGCAGCTGCCAGTAACGCCTTATTGGAAGTGTGTTTCTTTGTGCTTTTTGTACTGCTCGTAAAAATATTTGAACTTACAAAATGGTTTATCGATAAATGACCCCAATACAGTAGTTAATTCACAAATTGGTGCCGCCCATGGATGGATCTAATATGATGTACATCGATTCGACAAATTATAATAATTTAAATGAAATTATAAAATTTCAAACAAATATGGTTTGAAGTAGTTTTACTTAAAATATAAGGTTCCAAAAAATAACCTTAATATACGTTTTTAAGATTTTTTTTTAAAGTTTTTCAAGATTTAAATTGGCTCATTATAATAGAAAAAAGCATTTTTCATGACTTCTTACTATCGCTTTATGCCCATAATGCAATTAGAATCTTTTTTATTACGAACTTTCTTATCATTAAAGCTTTAAAACTTTCTTCGGTATTCTAAGAATTTAGAAATAAAGAAGTTTCCACTCAAAACATTTAAATGTTTTATCTGTGTATAATTTTTTTTTTTTAATATCAAAATTTTCTTTTATTTGTTTGAGATGAATTCATTTTTCGTCTAGTATTCGGTAGCTTTGGGGGAGAAGGGGTTTAAACTCCGAAAATTTTCCTCTTGGCTAGGGGCTTGCCATACACAATTGACAGTTGAGGAATGCCTAAGGGTAATGTTGGTTGGACATTTTTTGAAAAATACAAAAATTTTATCCATTCATTCAATCATTGAACAATCATGTCGTTTGCAAAACAATTTCTATAGAAATATTTTATTTCTCTCTTTAAATGTTGTGAACATTCTCCAACAAAAAAAAAACAATTTTTAAGACTAGTATACAGTGTACACTCTAAACTAGATGACATACAGAAGAATAAATGTTTGGTCTGGAAGAAATTGAAGTAACAAGAAACCTGCACCCATGAAATGTACAGATTATTTACTGATATCATCTAATTTAATTGAGTTTAAATTTAAAAATATGCTTTTATATCTATTACTACTATTTTTAAGGTTTAACTCGATATTTGAAGAGCATATGAAATATTAAAATAAAGGCGTATTTCATTGATTTTCTTAAAATTTAGGATGCACTTTAAGTATATCTCTATATAGTATAAATAGTTTTAGGGTTTTTTGTTATTCTAAAATTGAAGTCTAACCAATCTTTTTTTTTAGTTTCAATCAAGAATCAAAGATTGTTTAATAAAAGGCTTAGGCTTAAATTTTGTCTCATAAAAAAACAGTACAACTATTTTCTACAGATCTATAATTTAAGTGATAAAATTATTAAGTTTTCATAGAAAACTACTAGTAGACTTGAAATTTCTGATGGACGCTTGATAAAAATTATTTAAAAATTAATTTTAACAAATCTTCCGAAATTCTTTGGAACTTTGAACTATTTTTAATATATTTCAACTGAGTTGATATTTCATTAAATTCTTCGCCCTAAGCTTAAATAAATTGCAAGTCAAAGCATTAAAAAACATGTTGCCCACACCTGCATTTACCAGTTTATGCGTTAAGTTGGCCGGTTGGCGATTGGAATTCCAATCACATCAATTGAAATATTTTTTTATTGATTGACTTTAACGGAACTGTTTTAAATGATATTGATAATAACTAAACTAAATAAAAATTTTCCAATTAATATTGCTTTTTTTAATTCAATTTAACTCAAACAATTTTATGCTTTAAAAATATACTAACTTACTCTAAATGAAATATTTAATATTATGTTTTCATTTCTGCTTATTAAGCAGCATTTAATAATGATTGTCAGTATGATTTAAAATAAATTTTATATATAAAATATATAAATAAATATAAAGCAGAAGGCCACAAAACCAAAAAGCATTGCCTTTATTTACTACTATAAATAGTTAAAGCTGTTATGATGATATGATTTAAAATTATTAATTTATGCACTAGAACGCCTCTTCTTTCTCATCTCTTCTCTTATACGTTCTCATCTTTTCTCTCAACGTTCTCATCTGTTCTCTTATAAATATTGATCACAATATCATATTTCGCTGCATGTGGTGACCGTGGCATGCAGGTTAAGTGTATGGCCTAGCATGCTCGGAGTCCGGGTTCGATCCCCAGCCGTGGCGAAAAGTTTTTTCAATAAAAAATTTTTCTGATTGGTCACCACCTCTCTGCAGACAATGGCAAACCTCAGAGAGTAAACAATGCCATGTTAAGCTTCTAGAGAACATGAACTTTAGCCGTTCGGAGTCGGCATAAAACATGTAGGTCCAGTTCTCGGTCAATTGTGTGCAACATTTAATAACACACACAACATAATTGATCATAAGAAGCTCGGTCAAAGTCCTTACAAGGGCTGAAATGGCCAATTTTTTTTTTTGTTTTTTTTGTCATATTTAGCTAGTACTTCATTGTATTCTTAACACAATATTTTTACAATTTTTCTATAGCTCATTTAAAAACCATTGTAAGCCTAACGGTATGGAAACAAACAATTACTTTGTTTAAAACAAAAAAAAAAAAATAAATCCTTTCAAAGTGCACTAAGTCAAAATGGTAATAAAATTAAGTAAGGTAGGCTAAGTGACAGCAATTTTTCGACCATATTTTTTCTCAATTTATTTCAACATGAAATTGCAAAAAATATGCTTCTTACAGTTCTTCATTTGATAGGAATCTGACATAAAAACATCGCAATCTTGCCGCTTTTTTATGTTTAAATTTTTTTTTTTTTTGGTGTTTCTTTCTTTTAACGTAATTTTATCCTGTTTTTCTGCAAAGAAAATGTGCTCTTTTCAAGGTTCTTTTTTCAAAGCTTTCGGTGAATAAATCGGGTACTAAGAAAAGCTCGAGCGCACACAATTTATGTCTTGCAGCGGAATTAATATATATTTTGTTTTTTTTTTTTTTGTTTGTTTCATTTTCTTGTATTTTCTTTTATTAACGAAATTACTTTAACTGAGTCGTTTTCTTGTTCTGTTTTGCTACAATGCTGTACATGGTGGCTGTTTTGCCAAAGGGGCCAGTGTACACTGATAAAAACATGTCTGGTCTGGAAATACAATTTTTTGAGTTACTTAGTTTTTTCGCAACACGCGGTTTTGAATTGAAATTTTCTAATTTAATTGCAAATTTTGAAGTAAGATTTAACATTTAAGTATTAAAAAAAATTTTACATTTTCGCTCTGTGTATTTTGCTTTGTAGACGCCACTAGCTTTGGTATAATTTAAGTTTTTCCTTAAGGAAAATATATTTTTTCCGCTCATTTTCCTAAATTTATGTTTGTCTTAAATTTCTAATGTTGTAAAAGTGCTTTAAAGTCTACAGAGGTTTATTTGAGGTCAACCAATATACTTTATGCGGTTCTATGTTTAAGATACTCTAATGTAAGGAGCAGCTTTAAGAAATCTAGTGAAGTGCTGATAATGTTAGGCAAAACAAAAAAGAATTTTTCTCTGAAGGAAAAAAAAATTATTGCTTCCAACAATATATTTGTACCTTTACTGAAGGAAAAAACAGTATGAGAGGCACTACTTAATCTAGAAACTCTCAGAAAAATTTATCATTTTCTAATTAAGCAGCAACTTGCTTTGAGGTTAAAAAATGCACTGGCTGACCCTCATCACAATAGAGTAATATTTTTGAAAAAATGAGTTTAATAGTAAGCTTGTTGGTTTTAGCAGCTGAAGAAAATATTTTTGAAGACTAGCTAACAAGAAATATTGATAAATGTGCACCTGGCAGACCATAAAGCATGTTAGAATCTTTATTAAGACATATTTTTTGTAAAACGGGATTGTTTTATTATTTTGGAGTTAGAATTTTTGGATCTAAGATTTTTTAAAAAAACAAAAACAAATTTTCCATTTCAGCCGACCGAGCTTCTTTGATCAATTGTGTCGGGTGAGTTATTAAATGTTTGCACACAATTGACCGAAAACGGAACCGACATATTTTATGCCGAATTCGAGTGGCTAAAGTTCATGTTCTCAAGAAGCTTTACATGGCATAATTTACTCGCTGAGTTTTGCCATTGTCGGCAGAGAGATGGGTACCCATCAGACAATTTTTATTGAAAAACCTTGCTGCGAGTGGGAATCGATCTCGTGCTCCAGTCATGCACACACTTTAATTGATTGCTTGGCCACCACTGAATTTTTTAAGATGTACGTTAAAAAAATAAAAAAGGAAATAAGGAATTAATGTGTCACCATTAGACTGGGCCAACATTTGTATGACAATTGGAAATAATATGAACAAAATTACATAAAAATGTTTTAAATTTAATGTTACATCTTTATAAAGAACGGCAATTTAAGTCTTAAAAATAAATTTGAATATTATAAAATAAAAAAAAAAATATTGTTAATATTCTTTTGATCATAATGCGGTCTTTAGATTTTATAAGATAGATCATAAGGTGTAATTTTCTTTAAATAAAATAAAATTTGATATCTCTATGACAAACATAATCTTATTTATGCAGTTTTAAATTTTTGCGTTGTATCGTAGGTAGGCGTGTCCGTGGGCGGATGATGTATATTTTTCAAAACCATCTTTGTTTTGTCATAAAAAACATACGTGCCAAATTTTAGCTCTGTTGGTGAAACACAGGCTAATTTATTCCGTTCTGAATTTTTGGGTTGTATGGGAGATGGGCGTGTCCGTGAGCGGATGGCACCCATTTTTCGAAAACATTTTTGTGTTAACACAGAACACATACACACCGAATTTTATTGTTGTAGGTTAATTATGAGTTTATTTATGCAGTTTTAAATTTTTGCATTGTATGGTAGGGAGGCGTGTCCGTGGGCGGATGACGTCCATTTTCCAAAACCATCTTTTTTTTTTGTCATGAAAAACATACGTGCCAAATTTTATCTCTGTTGGTGAAACATAGACTTATTTATTGCGTTTTAAATTTTTGCGTTGTATGGGAGATGGGCGTGTCCGTGATCGGATGGCACCCATTTTTCGAAAACATTTTTGTGTTAACACAGAAAACATACACACCGAATTTTATTGTTGTAGGTTTATTATGAGCTTATTTATGCAGTTTTAAATTTTTGCGTTGTATGGTAGGTAGGCGTGTCCGTGGGCGGATGATGTATATTTTTCAAAACCATCTTTGTTTTGTCATAAAAAACATACGTGCCAAATTTTAGCTCTGTTGGTGAAACACAGGCTTATTTATTCCGTTCTCAATTTTTGGGTTGTATGGGAGATGGGCGTGTCCGTGAGCGGATGGCACCCATTTTTCGAAAACATTTTTGGTGTTAACACAGAACACATACACACCGAATTTTATTGTTTTAGGTTAATTATGAGCTTATTTATGCAGTTTTAAATTTTTGCGTTGTATCGTAGGTAGGCGTGTCCGTGGGCGGATGATGTATATTTTTCAAAACCATCTTTGTTTTGTCATAAAAAACATACGTGCCAAATTTTATCTTTGTTGGTGAAACATAGACTTATTTATTGCATTTTAAATTTTTGGGTTGTATGGGAGATGGGCGTGTCCGTGAGCGGATGGCACCCATTTTTCGAAGACATATTTGTGTTGATACAAAACACATATATACAAAATTTTATGGTTATAGGTTAACTATGAGCTTATTTATGCAGTTTTAAATTTTTGCATTGTATGGGAGGTAGGCGTGCCTATGGGTGGATATCAAAAATATTCAATAGTGCAGATTCTTGAGTCAATGTGATTATGTGTACCAAGTTTTATCTAATTATCTCAACTCCTTCTTCTTATCCTGTGTATACGGACAACATACAGACGGACAGATGGACGGGCATAGATGGCTCGACTTACGTGGTGACGCTGATCAAGAATATATACACTGTTCTATACACTGTTCCGACTCTATTCGTTCTATACGTTACAAACGTTTGCACAAAGTTAATATACCCTGACCTTTCAGGTTTAAGCTATAAAAATAGGTTGCCCTGCTTGAGATGCAATAACATGGAAGTGGGACATTAAAATTGGCTAAACATACCTGTGTATCCATAGCAACTGATATAAAACATACTTTTCCCACGAGGGGAGTTAAGAAATCTGGTTTTGATACTGATAACTACTGGCATGAATATGAATCCAGACACATTTCTATGGGTAAAGAGTATAAATGATGATATTTTATTGGATTCGAGACAAATTGGTCTTATGGAGCATACATAAATGAACTCAGGATCATCAAGATAACTTCGTGATGCATTGAAAAAAGTGCAAAAGATTATCGGACGAAAAAAGCAAAAGGTCGTGACAAATCCTAGACAACAACCGTGCTACGACCGTGTAAAACTATCACAGGGCAACTCTACCGATAGACTACTCAATTGAAGTGTTTGAGCGTTGAGCATTGAACCAAAAGCATACCCATTTCAGGCATTCCAGAACCAACCGGCCAAAGCATACCTTGAATGCCTGAAATGGGAAGCCCTACCCCATCCACCATATAGCCTAGATATTGGCCGTTTGAACTTGTAAAGGATATTTTTTGAAAGGCTTGCTGATTTGAAATTTAAATAAAACACATCCCAAATTATGAAATGGCCAAAATAAAAAATTTTTATTTGGTAGACAATAACTTGGCATTTAACATTCAAATATAATTTCGGGCATATGGCCACCACTACTATTTTGCACAAAGATCATTCTGGAGGTTCAATTTTTTACCACCTTTTCAAGCATTTGAAGGCGTATTTCAGCATTGACACGTTGAATATTGGTTTCCACAACGCCAATCGTTGCTGGTTTATCCACATAAACCAATGACTTCACGTATCCCCACAAAAAATAATCAAGTGGCGTCAAATCACATGAACGCGGAGGCCAATTCACCGGTCGATTTCTCGAAATAATGTTGTCGTTGAAATGTTCTTTCAATAAGTCGATTGTTTCGCTCGCAGTATGACAAGTGGCACCATCCTGTTGAAACCACATTTCGTCTACATCCATATCTTGAAGATTTTGCAACAACAATTCATTGATCATGGTTCTGTATCGATTTCTATTCACGGTAACGCGTCGTTCCTTCCTCATTTTTAAAGAAATAAGGACCGATGATTCCACCAGCCCATAGACCGCACCAAACAGTACATTTATTGGGATGCATTGGTAATTCTTGAACGGCATGTGGATTATCTTTGAGTGAATGTAGACCAAAATTTGGTAATTACGTTCTTTATGGTGGTCTCAGACGGACGATTACAAGTGACGATTACAAGTGGATTGCAAGTGGCGTTAAATCACACAAACGAGGAGGCCAATTCACCGGTCCATTTCTCAAATTAACGCTGTCGTTGAAATGTTCTTTCAATAAGTCGATTGTTTCACCTGCAGTATGATAAGTGGCACCATCCTGTTGAAACCACATTTCGTCCACATCCATATCTTGAAGATTTGGATCCACATCCATAACCGAAATTTGGTAACTACGCTCTTTATGACGTCGTCGGTCTCAGACGGACGATTATGTGCACCATAAATTTCACGAAGTGCTCTATAAACATTTTTAATTGAACACTGTTTTTGAAAATAAATTTCCACGATTTGGAAGCGTTGTTCTGGAGTTAACCTATTCATGATGATTTGCCAAACAATACTGAGTAGAGATGTCACTTTAAATTGTCAAAACAACTGTCAGACAATAGAGTAATCCATATTGAAAACAAAACCCCATAAAAAACACTTTTTATTTGTTTCCATTGATGACGCATGACCTTGAGGATCAGCACTTTCGCTCTTCTGAAGAATTTCAAACTAGGATCAATACGTGGATCGCATCAAAAAATGCATAATTGTTTCAAAATGGTATGCGACAATTGCCATAAAAATGAGAAAAAGTGGTGGCTATTGATGACTTTGAATACTTCGAAAAATGAATTTGAAATACATTTTTCACAATAAATCGTCAAACTTGAAAACAAATCCTCTCAAATGTGTAAACACCATATTTAATACTAATTTTAAAGTTGCATTGCAAAAATGGCTTTTTTTCTACACTTATAATATAACTCGACTATAAATTTTATTATCAAAACTGTATATTTCCAAACAGATACTACCAATACAACTTGTTTGTTAAATATAATTTTATGCACTACCTCAAAAATAAATTGCTCGACAGACTTAAATAAATCTCTTCTCTACTTCTTATCACAATATTACCAAAATTCCTTGACATAAGCCACCAGGCTACACCATGCTACACAACTAAGCTGACAAATACGTTACAAGCAGCCTACTTAAAAAACTTAAAATTTATGCAAAAGAAAACAAAAGCGAAAAACAAAAACAAAACAAAAAAGCATTTTAATTAAGCTCTCAAATTGGCCTGAACTAACCTAAAAACCCCTTTTAAAATCTGAACTCCGGCCGAGATTTTCTATTGTGTGACTGGAATCTCCGTGTCCCTGTCTACAAAATGTGCTGCCAACAGCAACACTTTTGCGGCAGCATAATTCATAGCTTAGAGTTGTCGTGTTTGTGCAAATATTTGTGGTCTTATTTAACCACCAGAAAACCAGTGGAAGAACAAAAAAAAAAAAAAAAAAAAAAAAAATAAATAAAAATAAATTGAAATAAAAATAGGTTTGCTTAGAACGCCAACCTGCTTCAAGCAGCAAATATAAAGCCGCATTTTTTTATTTCTCATTTTTTATGCCAGCAAAAAAATAAAACAACAAAAAAAGCAAAAAAAAAAAAAAAATAAACAGTAACACAAAGTAGAAATTCAAAATGGTTTATGAGCCAACGAGCTTAAAGTCAGACTGCATGACCAAAATGGCATGAGCTGCCATTTTCACGTGACGAAGGTAATTAAAATGTATGAATTTACATGCATGCCAGGGATTAGTTTGTTTATAGCTCATTGGCAGAAAGGCTAGAAGGGTGTGGGTTATTGTGGTGGTGTGTTGTGGTTGGGTATTGGTCAAAAAGAGGGTCAAATAATAATAATATATGCGCTGGCCAGTCAGTGTTGCTGTGTTCACGCGCTTATTGTGCAGTTATTTGAAAATATTAAATAAAACTATAACATCAACAACAATAGAAAAAAAAAAACAATTGCTGCAAACTAACTACCTAACTTAAAATAGCTAAAGTTGACTGATCGACCTCCAGCAACCAACCAACCCACTTACTACCAACAAACAAAATATCAATTCTCTGAAAAAGTGCCATTTTATGCCAACTTTACGTGCTGCTGCTTGCTACGCTTTCAATACGCTCGACCGCTTGCATGTTGCTATCAACAGCTCAAATCTGGCCCATAACGAGGTTTACTTTTTGATAAAGTTAAAATGTTCATGATGGACGTTCTTTTTAACGTGTATGTCGCATGTTTATTAAATGCATTTCGGGACTTTGGCCGCGGCGACAATTGTGCTGCGGGTCACAATGGCACATTTGGGGGCTGCTGTGTTAGTGTTTGACAGCCAGATTTTTTTCTTTTCTTTTTGGACTACTGTATGTATCGATTTCGTTGACTACGTGGCTTAATTTTAAGCGATTTTCACAGAGGGAGGTCAACATGATGAAAAGCTTTGTTAAGCTTTGAACGACAAAGCGTAGCAACAGCACATTTTATGCCCTTCAGGTTAACGGCTTAAAAGGTTTTTTGGCTAAATGTGGCTATGGTTCATAAATTTAAAATGCCTCTGAGTGCGGGACAAAAGAGTAATTTTACTTGTGCAGCGTTGGTAAAGCGTTTATTGTTGGGCTTAAATGAGCATTTATTCGGCATGTTGAAGAGTTTTTGGTCATTGGCTTTTATTAACACTTTGTAATGAGATTTTTCTTTAATGAAATTAAAGGTAAGGCATGCCATTAGGCTGCAGTTTTTAATATATATAACCGTTTTTTAACAAGCTTCGTAAATTTTATGAAATCTGCTTACTGATATACCATCGCATTTTTGCTTATCAACTGAGTCGATTACAGTAGGCAGAGGATGGATTAAAAAGGGTCAATTTGGCGTAGAATGTGAGCACTATTTTGGACTTGGCATTCCAGACTTTTAATGGTGGCACAAATGTCGCATCAAACTAGAATTCTGAGTTTGCAAATTGCCGGACAAAGGATGTGTTCTGAAGCCTCTTCCTCCTCCTCGCAGATTCTGTAGATATCTGATTCAACTAGTCTTTGAGATCTTTTGAGGTGGTATCTGTAACAGAGACCTGCAGTGAGTCCCTTTTTCGTTATTCATAGTACATTCATCAAAAATAAGTATTAAACCAAGTATTCAATTCATTCAACCCTCAAAGCACGCAACTCTGATTCAATCCATTCACTCCAAAGAGAGATTGTGGTCAATCAATACTCATGATTCTAAGTGAAAAAGAGTTAAGTTGGCTTCGGCTCTGAGTATTATGAATGCTCTTCCTCAATTAACGCAATGACTTGTCGATAGTCATAAAATATTCAAAAATTCTTGGGAAAGTTAAATCACTTGAGTGCTGGTAGTGTGGCATAATTTCACGGAAGCACATGAGCGTTTGGCATGTTCTCTCATGTTGTTATTGTTTAGTGTGTGCTGGCTTTAAATCTGGTAACCAGTGCTGCCACTAATTAAACATGATTTAAACTGAAAATACTAAAAATAAAGATGCTTGCATCAAGTTGCACACAACAAGATAATTTTGTAAGAACTAAAATAACTGTATTGCTTCATTAATATAGTTAAACTATATTTAAATTCATCAAAAAACGACTTTACCAATTGTGCTTAGAAAAGTCAACATTTTTCGACGTCAATCTGGCAATCTTGCTAACACAATAGCTTGTCAGCTGAAACAGAGAGAGATATTTAAAGTAACACTCGGTTATCACTTAAACTCTCTTCACATGAATCTAACTCAGTTTGAGTACGGGTAAGCAAATGAGCATTTAAAAAGAGTTGAATGCGTATGAATATGGTGAGTATTTTGATAAGTATGAGTGAGTGCACGTACAAGCAAATCATGAATAAAATGGCGAGTATACTCGGCTGTGAATCACTCATTGCAGGTCTCTGATCTATAACCATCACAAATTAGTCTCCCATATATTAGATTATGGCATGATGCAACTCAGGGGAAAAAGTTTTTGGGTATAGAGGGTATGACTGTGGGTTTTAAGAGGGTATGACTGGAGCATCTGGAAGATCAATAATGAATACCAAAAAGCCTGGTATGATCAGTGCTTGGGGAAAGGCATCTTCCCTGACAGAGTGAAACAGACACGGGTTACCATTGCTTATAAATTCTGCGGGTTATAAATCCTCGGTCCTGTTTGAACAGAATGCAGGGATTTTATTCATACTTTGTTGAAACAATTTTTTCCAAGGACGGATATTGAGACCTCTTTGAAGTGGTTGATCACCTGGCCCTGAAGGAGGGTGAGGTTAAGTATGACATGATGCAATTCAGAGAGGAAAAATTCTTCGTGTTTAGATCTCAATATATAGATACATCTCTACACTCAGAAAAAAGTGTCTCGGAATATGATGAAAAAGGTATCATATTTAGAGAAAAATGGTAAAGAATTTGCTCCAGAGAATGCTATCCTCTAATTGCGATACTTAAAATTATCTAAAAATGATAAAAAGGTTCCATGAAATAGAAAAATATATCGTTTTTAGAGAAAAATACTTTTTTTTTTGAGAAAAAAATTTTTTTTTTATTGAAGAAAATACTTCTCATTGTGAATTTTTTATCAAAATATAAGAAAAGTTTTTCATTTTCAATAAAATTTCTCTATAAATGAGAAATTTTTTGTGCGAGAAAAATACTTATCATTTTTAGAGACATGGAAATATTTCCATTTCCTAGAAGTAAAGAAATATTTCTTCGAAAATGTGAAAATTTATTCTAATTGAAGAAAATTTTATTTGAAAAAGAGAAAATTGCTATTATCAAAAATAGAGAAATTTTTTACCGGAGCAAGGTATGTGTTTTTTTCTCAGTGTAGGTATTACAGAGAACATTCCTGAAAACGTAGAAGCCTTCTATGGTAAGTGCTTGGGCGAAGACATTTTTCCTGATAAATGAAAGGCGCGGTATCGTTCTCCTGAAGTCACCTGAAAGGCTGAGAAGCAATTCTTGGCCCTGTTTTAACAGAATGGCGGGATTTTATTCATGCTCTGTTGAACTCATTTCTTCTGAGGAGAATAGTAAGAACTGTTCACTTTTTAGAGAAGTAGTCTAGTCCCCGGTCTTGAAGGTGGATGAGATAATGTATGGCATGATACAACTCAATGGGTAAAAATCTTCAGGTTTAGATATTGATATATCTCTAAGTAAGACTGGAGAGATGTGTAAAAGCAGCTGGTAGGTTAATGCCTAGAAGACTTGTATGCTAAGTACTTGGGTGAAGGCATCTTTCTGACAAATGAAAGGCGCGGGTTATTGTGCTCCCAAAGTAACATGTATGCTGAATAAGTTTTCCGTTATGGATATCGATATACAGATATATCTTTGGCTATGACTGACGAGATGTGTAAACGTATCTGGAAGTATCTGTTTATTTCTGAATACCTGAAAGCCTCGAATGAAAATGCACGGGTTATCGTGTTTCTGAATTGCACCTGTTGGGCTTAGGAGCAATCCTCGTTCCTAACGGGACATCAGTCTCCTTCCGGTGCTTAGAAAGATGCTGCAGAAGGTCATAGTGGTACGGTTCCAGGAGTGCGAAGAGGTTAAGATTTGTGACAAACACTCAAACAATTCAGTTGCCGCAAAGGAAATGCCTGACTGTGCGTTAGAAGCATAGTACATGAGCTCCATATATGTTTTAGGGTGCACAGGAAAGGTTTGGCTTGGCAGGGGACGTGTTGGTGATGGTGTTGCTCAAGGGCAAATTATCAAGTGGTTGAACTCCTTTTGTCTGTCTGGAGGTTGAAGACCTCGTGACTGAAGTCCAATACCTGGGAATAACAATGAAGAAGAGGATGCACTTCTTGGTCTACTTTTAATAGTTAAGAAATCGTCTGTTGACTGTAGTAGCAGAATTCTAAGGAGTAACTGGGGTGGACGAGTTATATTCCCCTTTCTGAAGCTACTTGTGGTTAACAACATCCTTTCCAAACTTAAAGCTGGAGGCACAAAAGTGGAAGCAAATGCCGACGACGTTGCCATCCTAATATGCGGAAAATTTTTGCAAGAAATTAGTGATCTAATGTCGGACAAGAGCACTAAGAGACTATCAATGTGGGCAGAAACGAACGGCCTGGGTGTGAATCCAATCAAAACTGAACTCGTTCTGTCCACAAGAAAAAGAAAAGTAGCCAGCTTCATACTGCCGAAACTAAATGGAGTTACTCTGAAAGCTAAATATCTTCAAGCTGTCCTTGACAACAAGCTCAGCTGGAAACGCAACACAGAGAAGATAAGGAAAAAAACACTAGCACTCTTTATGCATGCCAGAGGACCTTTGGTAAGAAGTGGGGCCTGAGATCGTACATCGTCCATTCGTTGTATCAGCGATCGTCAGACCTATTCTCACCTACGGCTCTCTGGTGTGTTGGACAATTGTGCACATAAGGAGCCACCTTGACTCTCTAACAGGAGTGCAAAAGCTAGCTTGCATAGGAGTTAAAGTAACCATGAGATTTACGCCACAGGTGAGTCTAGAAATGATGCCACATCTTCTTCTCATAGAAGAATTTCTTAAGTGTTCGGCAACCAAGTGTGAAATTCGTCTTAGAGAGTCACAAGCCTGAAAAAAGAACACCTACGGACATGCATCTATTCTGAATCTCTATGGAACTGAGGAATCAAAAAAATAAAACAACCCACTACATCACACCTAGGGTGGCATTCGGTACTAAATACACCACATCCATTCCCAACAGACAAGAATGGGAAGATACGACCATAGAACCTTATGTTAATCTGCAATTCTACACTGACAGCTTCAAAATGGAGAAGTCTAACAATAGTTAAAATCGTCTAATATATCATTTGAAATGAGATCCCAAGTTTTGTTTTTGGTGCTTGTCAAGTGAGTGTTCTAAAGAAGTTTCTTGTCAAAAGTCACTCCTATGTACCGTCTAGTGTGGGTGGTTTTGTATGTAAGACGTAAGAGCCTCTTTCAAGAAAACGATACTAGTATGACTTTTTTGCTAGTATGATATTTTGACTTGAAACCATCTTTATGTTATGCGTAGGGCGCTTAGCATTTTGTCCGATATCGTTGGCCCATGATAGCCCCGACTTAAGATATTCAAATCATACGCATATCCTCTAGTAGGAAAGCCCTGATTGTACAGCTTTTCGAGTAGTTCATCAATATCGAATGTTCACAAAAGTGATGATACTTGAGGGCATCCTCTGGTAGCAGTGATGGCGTTAGATGTTCCACTGAGCTCGAACAGAAAGGTTCTACATTTTAATATAGTAAGAATTCATTCTGCAATTTGAAGAGGAACGTTTTTCCCAAGCATCACCTCTTTGATTGCATTATATGACGTATTGTCAAAGGTCCTTTGAATATCAGTGAAGGAAGAAAATGCTATTTGTTTAGACTCAAAAGCCTTTTCAATAATACCGGTTAGGCTACGCATTGCAAACACTATGGATTTGCCTGTCTGATAAGCAAATTGACACCTACTTAAAGGGATGCTTTTCATACTAGTCTGCCTTATAGTAGTTTCCAGAATATTTTCCATTGTTTTAAGAAAATCAAAAGCTCTCAGATTGATTGGTCAATACAATGAAGGTAATTGTTGGAACTTTTTAACCACTCTTGGAATACACAACTCTTAACTTTGTCGATTCGTTTGAAATGTAATTTGAAGCAAGGCTGACCTTGAACAGGCTAATAAGTAAAATAAAGTATTATGGTTAACTAAATATACACGTAAATAATTGCAAATTGGTTTAGTTGGCTCTATTTAAGAAGCGGAATATTTTGAATTTTTAGTGTCTTTAAAATATTTTCATTAGCATCGACTAATGTATGCAATGATTTGTATTAGGTTCGGAAGAGTAAACTTGCGGTTAATTGTGAAATATAACTTCTGCGGCGACAAATTGTCTGAACTTTTCCCTAAAGCAGGCAAAGAACATTAATCAACATCATCATCATCATCATCATGATCAATATGACCATCATCATCACCACCACCATCATCATCAGCATCATTAACAGTCAATAATGTTTGCTTCCTTCCTGTTTGGCTGTTTAAAAACAACGTTATGGTAAAAAGTAAAAACTTTTAGTTGCTTTTGCAAATGTTATTTTTTCTTCGTCCAGCAGCTATGTTTAAGCACCAGCGCGCGGAAATGCTTGTGCATTCAAAGTGCACACAATATCCGCTTCCGTTTACCCTGACTTGGGCCAGAGCACATAAATTTGTGTAGCAAAGAAGCATGCCCCAGCACAGACACCATCGCACAAAGCTTTCTACATGCGGGTTCATTTTTAAGCACAATTTTGAAGTTTTGAACGAACATTTTTCAATATTTTGCAAACTTAGCCTCTGTTGAATTTTGAGCACTAACAGAGTTGCCAGGCTGCTTTTACCACAAACACGCCAGCAGTCTTATGTTTTCTGGCATTGTTTTGGTTTTCAAAAAAAAAAAAAAAAAAACACAAAATAAATTAATTTAGCCAATCATCTTCCACTCATTCATACAACCCGACTCTTTTATGGTTGTATAATTCTTTTGGCACAGCTGCCAGCACATTGGACTACCAGGATACAACAACCAGTAAAATGAAATTTTTGAAACATGCTGCCAGCGACCGTTCCTGCTGTTTAATGAGCATAAAACTAACATGTCAACGTTTCAAAAGAATCAGCCATGAGTTTGGTATGCTTTTCGGCAAACGTTTCGGCATAAGTTATAGTCAGATGCTGGCAATGGGTGAAACGTGTCAGCAAAGCCAAACAAAAAAGTGTGAAAATCACTTAAACGCTTTTGGGCAAAGCACCAAAATAAAAGGAGCGTCGCGGTGCACTGTGAGTTGTCACCGCCACAAAAATGTGCAAAATTTAAAAAATTGTCTATATTAAAAAACAATGATATTAATATGAATATGACACAATGCGTCGGCCAGAACCTTTTTGAGAATTCAAAGGTTCCAAATCAGCCCTTGGTGTGGGAGGCCTTTCTACCAACTCTTCTTGTCTCTTACTAGCCTGAGGTGTACGGCATCCAGTTGGAAAATGTAACTTCACATTAAAGCAAAAGCTTGACTAGCGTTTTGGGTACTAACCACAACCACCACGAAGCTCCCCGAAGAGCAATTCCAACAAGTCAGCTTGGCATAAGCCAGGGGCTGCTCACTTGCCATCGCATCAGTCTTCAAGTCCTTGGTCAGATCTCGTAGCGATCTGCTACTAGTTGAGCTCAATATCGTTCTGGACTGGTGATCATCAGAGTTTTTGTTCTGCTCGAACAACACCTCAACAGCATCCATGAAGTCAGTTTAACGTGCTAAGCAAGCAAATTAATAGTTTTAACTAGCCATTCAGCTGCTACGACATTTCGTTAACACCTGGCATGTGAAATGTAGCAATTTGCTCACAAGATGCAAGCGTGTGCTTCGTTTATGTTAAAATTCATTGAGAGAACCATGGCCAGTCAACAAGAATCGAAAGTCCGCACGTCCTTCTACAAATATCAAATCCCGTATGCACTGGTAGGTTAATTCATCCTTCTTACTTCGCCCATTCTAGATTGCCTTCTAGACGTTGAGCTCAATTTTAGCACAGTCTTTATCTCAACTGAGTTAAAGTCCCAATTTAATATGTTCGGAGCCCAAGCAGGAGCCAACAACAAGGTCACCCCTATCATTACCTGAATGTCCTCCGTATAGACTATACGGCACACCGACATATATCCAATCAAGATGGCTCTGACAAAAGAGTATCTTCCGGAGTCAACAGTAGAACTGCTAGAAGATAGAACAGTCGGCTGGATACCAACTCAAAGGTTAGAGAGACTCTTAAGAACTATTGCTGCATCACTTTCCTTCGATCGTAGAATCATCATGGAGCAATTTTGGTTCTGATGAACCACTTTTTTAGCCAAATCAAACATAATTATCTTTGATTCAATTGCAAATTTGTACAAATTTTTGATGCAGATAGAAAGAACTTTTTCAGGCCTATAATTTGAGACAGTTTATTTACATCTATTACACTAGCCAGTATATATACGAAAAAAAATATGGAAAATATACGGATTTATGGAGGTTTTTGCAAAATGGTTTAGCTCACTGGAGGATTTTGGTATAGCTAAAATATTTTGGGAATCGTCATAAAATACATGAAGGTTCATTTTAAAATGGGTACAAATGGAAATTTTTTTTCTTCATATAAGTCGAGGCACCATAATTCACACGTATTCACGTTTATTGGAGAAGTATTTAAATATTCTTTCTTACCCTACACAGACGAGTCACAGACGAGTCAAACATGAGACGAACAGCCCGTCTACAGAATCCGCAGTCACTCTTAAGAATTGTAGGCACTCGCCTTACTAGACCCTAACCCTAACAGACGCTCTCTTAACTTCCCTGGGTGCACCAAGCACTACTTTTGATCCATTATTGATATCCCTGTGATTTAAGCCGGAAACTGCGCCACCTACGAACAACAGGCTGGCCATAATCCGCATCAAGGCAAAATTCTTCAACATAAGCATGAATTCGCGCACGTCCCGAAGAACGAAAAGGACGCTAATGTCAAGGACGGTTTCTAAATGACCCTAGAGAACGTTAATGATAACTGCACAGCCCAGGCCTATGATGTCAAAATAGTCATCGGCGATTTATATGTGAAGGTCAGAGGAGAAGGCATATTTGACTCAACTGTTGAGCAAATCAGTTTCAACGAGCCTATTTCGAACAACAATATAAGTCCAAAAGACTTCGCCGACGCGAATGATGTTTGTCAAAAGCGCCTGATTCAAAAACCTCGATATCCACAAGGCCAATGATGCAGAAAATGATCATGTTGTGACCGATGGAAAGCACGCTTCAAGCGTACTGGAGGATGTGCACACATTTTCAGGGTCAATATCAACTACAGCCATAATTTTGTTGCAGCCAACATCCATTTGCAATACAGGACACAGGTATGCAACGAAAGCAAGATGTCGCTTAGCTGCATTTACAACGGACTGCCAAGGGCTTCTCCGCTCCAATTTTGGTTAAACTCAAGTAAACCTAATTCTGGTCGCGATGACCTTAGAGGACTTTGGAGGCAAATATCCCACTCCATGCAGTCTGCTGCTAAGGAAGTCATAAATTTCCGGCACCCGCAACCTCTGCAACGCGAGCCATTTGCGAAAACTATCGCAAATGAGAAAAGAAGAGAAACGCCTTTTCAGACAGAAAACAAGGGAGCTGGAACAGCGCCATTGTGAGAAAATTGAGGTATACAGGGCAAGAAGAATGCTCGAAATTTATATCAACAGGTAAAGCGTCTAAACCAAGGTTTAAGGCCCGTAGCATCCACTTCTAGAGATGAAAATGGGGATCTGCTAACAGTTACGCAGTGCGCACTGAAATTGGGGAGGCAGCATTTTTCCAATCTACTTGTGGGCGACCATCCCAACTATTCCGCCCTTAGAGAATGCATTCCGAAACCATCAATCGACGATAATAGAGTGAAAGTCCAGCGATTCAAAAACAACAAAGGCGCAGGTGCTGATGGCCTGGCTGCTGAATTGTTCAAAACCGGCGCGGTGAATTTATAAGGTGCATGCATCAACTCATGAGCAAAATATGGCTAGCGGAAAGCATGCCCGACGATTGGAATCTCTGTATGCTTTGTCCTATACTAAAAAAAAAGAGACCCGACAATCTGCCCCAACTAACGAAGTATCAGTCTTATTTCCATCGCATACAAGGTCTTTCGAGCATATTGTGTGAAAAATTAAAGATGCCAAAACACTTATTAGACCTTACAAGAGTGGCTTTTTTCCAAGGATGTTCACAATATACCAGATTTTTACACCACGACGAGTTCTAGAAAAATCCCAAGAAAATCAAGTCGACACCCACCATCTCTTTGTAGATGATAAAGCTGCGTTCAAAAAAGCCAATTTGGCATTGCTTTACGTCTGAACAATGTCTGAGTTCAGAATACCTGCAAAGTTGATAAAACTTGGCAGGATGATGTTGAGCAATACATGCTCCATCATGGTAGGAAATGACCTCTCCGGAACCTTTAAAACGTTCTTTAAGCGATCTCTTCAATTTCATCATGGGGGGAATCCTACGAAAGGCAGGTGTTCATCGCAATAAAACCATATTCTACAAGGTCCAGCTCCTTGTGAACGCTCATGATATCGTTATAATTGGCTGAACGGGCTACTACGGGCTCAGTTAGAAATTAAGTTAAATTGTCCTTTTTCAATCGATAAAATAAACCCTCTATAAGGCGCTAATTTTATTAGTGCTTCTCTATTGCGCTGAACATGCTTCAGTTAGCGGTAGTTCTTCTAACAGATGCAGCCGCTTTTGTGGTTTTCGATAAGAAAGGTTTTCGCAACATCTTTGGACCTGTTCGAGGTCGCGACTACTATCGCATTCGAATGATTCACGAGGTGATTGAGCTCTATGACGACATTGACTTGGACGAGCGAACAACAGTTCTGCGATTACACTGGCTAGGTTGTGTCTATCTTATGGATAAAGAACCTCTTGTGGAAAAGGTGTTTAAGTCGAAAACCGAAGGTCGAAGAGGAAGACCAAGCTTTCGATGGATTGAACAGGCCGAAGAAGCTTTTACCATGCTTGACAAAACATATTTAAGCAGGCTCTTACCAGGTGTCGTGACGAAGTTGACTGTTACTCTACCACAGGTTGCCATGGCCACCTTAGTATCTTATTTAATTATTCAGAAATATCCTTCCAAATGCTTTGTACATCTTTCCAGTCATACCATCAAAACGTGGAGTTTTCTTACTGACTTGGATCATCTCCAGTCAAACCATCAATACACGGAGGTTTTTTTTTCTAAATAACATCATGAAATACTATCTCACCCACTTCCAAAGGCAGGGTATCAACCACTTCCCTAAAAAAAGAAAAGGCCTCACCATCGGTCCTCAGAAAAAATGAGTTCAACACAGCATTAAAACAATACCATTCGCCATTCTGTTAAAATAGTACCAACATGGCTTAAAACTGCACTCAGGGAAAAATGCTGTTACCTGATTCTCGTTATTTTTTACCTGACCAAGTTGGTTAGGAGAGTCAACACGTTTTAATAACCTGATGCTACTGTAAACTGACGCTACTATAATCTGACAGATCTGTTAAATAGAAGCATGTGTAAAAATAAAGTTTTTGTCTACATGAGTTTTGTCTACATTTTGCTCACAAGCGTTGGTTAGTCGATGGACTGTCATGTGATAGCTGCGGAAGTTCAAGTTCGATTCTTGTAGTGGACGGTTGTGAACACTTATAAGTTTTTATTAGTAGTTTATTAACCAAAAAAAAAAGGGTAAATATTCGGTTATGTTAACCGCATTTCTCAGTTTGATTAAGCCACAAAAACAAGTGAAATTGTGGCTACCTTAACCTGACGACTCATGTTGGAAAATTTTTTAATTTTTTTTAATTTTTTTTATATAAATCAGATTTCTGGGGTGTGATAACATCAATTGATCCACCTTATCCTCGACATATTTTGTTTGTCATGCACTAGGTGGTCTTCTCTATTACCCTAGACTGTATCTTGTACGATAGGTAGTCATCGAATTCTAACAGATGGCCGATTTTGGATAATTGAATGATAATTAAACTTTTATGTAACATCTATTATAAAAACTTGAAGTCACTTCTTTGAGAAGTAATACAAATTGATTTGTGCAGCATATTTTCAGTGGTGTTCAACAATTTCTGTTTTTATCTACCACTTATTCGGAAACAAAGCACTGTGTGGTGCGAGCTACATTTCGCTGAAATCATGTTCGAAACCGAAGCTTTTTGGCTGGGCCAAGAAAATGCTTGGTACTCTTGACTGGGCAGCGTAAAAAATGTTATTACAACTAAAAGTGTTTGAAAGTAAAGTCAAGTTGTTGTTGTTGTTGTTGTTGTTGTTGTTGTTCTAAAACAAGCGTACTAAATCTTATTTTAACACAAAAGAAAAATACTTTCAGCGCGACCCAAATATTTGCTGATCCTGGCAAAAGTAGTGACAACAAAGAAAAGAAAAAAAAAAGAAAGGAAAAAAAAACAAAGAAATAGAAACAAAAATTTTGTGAAAAAAAAGTTATACTCTTAGGCAAGCATGACTTGACTTTTACAAGCTGAAAAACACGCCATATCTACTACGAAATGTTTTGTTGCTACCTTTTCTTGCAATGCTATTTGTTGCTACTAAAACTGCTAAAAATTAAAACAAAAGCAACAACTTTTTGCTGCCAACTTTTGCAAAGTTATAGCACTCATGCTATAGTAGTTATAACGAAAGTAAGGAAAACAAAATAAAAATCTAACTTAAAGCTGGTTAGACTCTGTTCAAAAAAAATGTGGGCTCAAAAGTGGCAAGAAGAGGCGTGTTGGATGCTTTGCTTTTCTGCTGTTCAGACAACCCTCACACACACACACATACTTAAGGTGCAAACCCATTGAAACCGTGACACCATTAATACAAGCTGCGCAAATTAAGAAAAACCAAAAATAAAACAAAATGAAAAACCAAAAAGCAAGAAAAATCCGCATGACTTGATTTACTTTTGCTTTGTTGGCAACTCTAAAAACGCCATTTTGTGCATGTCCGTCTAATGTATGTTTGCTTTGTATATATATTTTTGCTATAGTTTTAGTTTTTGGCTGATTTGTTTTGTTATATTTTTATTTAAAATTTTTCAGCTGCACGTGACGGAAGCACGTATTTTGAGCATTATTTATGTTGTGTTCGCAATGATTATGTTTTTTTTTTCTTTTCTTTTTCATATAAAAATATTTCATGTGCTGCTAACAAACTAAAAATCAAATATAAAGGTTTTACTAAAAAGCTTTAAATCGTCAAGTCATTCGCTTAAAGAGCCGTTTATATAATGTTGAAAGGTGATAAAAAAAAACCAAAAGTTTTGCCATTTTGTATGCTACTTTTTAAGCACTTGTTAAAAAGTTGAAATTCTGATGAGTAACAGGTACAAATATTCATGCTGATTGTGGAAAACGGCGGATCAGTTGCGGCGGGAAAATAACTCGAATTCGTTGTTTTAGCGATTGTAGAAACCGGCGAGTAAGTTCGTTGCGTATCGATAATGAAGTTGGCGGATTCGGAGTGAAAAAGTGCTATTGTTGAAAACGCTGTCCATCCGCACTTCATACAAATTTTTTCACTTTTCATCCGCAACAAAATTGGTGCGGATCTGTGCGGATTTGATGAAAATTTCTCAAAAAAGAAATTTTTTATACGATTTTAGGCTAATTTGAGGTCGCTGAACTCAAATCTGGTGGTTAAAATATTACTACATTTTTTTTTAACTCAAAAATAATTTTTTATAAATTTTAAAATAAATTAATTTTTATCATAGTAGTTTTCGGATTTCAAAGGAAAACAAATTTTTCAGACATTTTTCCAGTTGCTACTTTGATAAGGCTGTATGTATTAAAAAACAACGCGATCGAGTCCATTTCTTTAACAAAAAACGAAAATATTAAAACAGCGTATCTAGCCAAGGTAGAAATATAAGCGCCGGGCCAAAGAAGCAGCAAATAGCATCGGAATCTTCACCAGCAGCAGATATAAGGCTCAAATGTCTTGGTGTCGGTTCAGATGTCTCAGGAGCAACAAAAGCACCATATCAAATGCAAAAAACATCACCAGCCACAAAAAAGAGCTAGTGCGAGGCGTCCTGACGGCAGCATCGCTGTGCTGCGGTGAAAGGGCCACTCGCCTAGAGCTCCATGTTGCCAGAACAATGTATTTGTGATTTTTAAAAATTATTTTATGGTAAAATTACTTTTAAATTTTGTTTTTATTTATATTTTTCACTTTTGTAATTAATATTTTACACTTATGCAAATTCACTAGTTATTTAATTTTATTTTGACAGCTGAACAGCTGTTTTTCGGAGTTCGGAGTGCGGATCGGTATTGCAGTTCACTCGCACGGTTTCAACAATGGGATTTTTTGTTGAAGTGAGGAGAGTGCGGATCTGATGAACTCCCGCCGCAACCAATCCGCCGTTTTCCACAATCAGCATGATTGTTAAAAGTATTTTATAAAAAAAAAAAAATTACAAAAAAAAAATTGCCAAACAAGCTGAGTAAAAATGATGAAATAAAGTTTTATGCAACTCATTCTTAGGTTCTGTACATAGTGAACGCTGATTCAGACAGGCAGGCAGACAGAGTGTGTAAACAAGCGAGATAGGTAGATATATGCGTCTCGTTTGTTCCACACAGATTTCAACCTGCCTGACTGGCTGCCTGTCTGAATCGGCGTTTACTGTGTACGCGGCCTTATTGTTTTAATAGCTATTTGTAACTTATGTTTGCATTTTTTGCCTGTTTAGCGGCTTACATTGTAGTAGAAATGGGCACGTGAGTGATTTTTACTGACGATAACGCACGCTCACGATGTGATTGCGTCTAATTACGCACGCTCACGAGCAAAAATATTTTTTTGAATACGATCATGATGTAATTTTTTCTAATCACGCACGCTCACGCTTTAAAATACATTTTTATTATCACGATCACGATGCTATATTTACTCACGAGTTCTCACGAATACGTTTTATAGGAAGAAGAATGCACAAAAAATTTTATTAAAAGTGAATTAGTGTATTTAGAGTACCTCTGGTAAAACCAGAATACAGGAAGAAGCAGAAGTAACAGAGAAGTAGATACAGCACTATAAAAAAAAAATTGATAAAATTTCTTAGCTTATTATTTGTAAGTAATAATTATTTAAAATTACCAAAATTACTTCAAGTTGTCGCTGACGTTTCGCCAAATTAAGTAAAGAGAGCGAAATAAGTTATTGTCGCTTTTGTAGAAGTGGTCTGTGTTGCATTTTGTATGCAATTGGTAGCAAAAACTTATGAAAACATTATTACGAAATTTGGCACAGGTTTTAAAAATTTTGGTACACAATTCGTGACACGAATAATTTTAAGTCACGCACGAGAAAAATTTAATCACGCACAATCACGAATTTTTCGTGATTTTTTATTGGTTCGCTTACGATCACGACGTGATTCGTCGTGACACGTACCCATCCAACAAAATTTTTGCATTATCAAAGTTTTCCATACTTTCACAAAAATATCGAATTTTTATCTCGAATATCACGCGAAAGGAAATTTTGCGTTAATTGAAATAATGAGCACTTTTGTTTACTAGATAATTTTACATAAAATTGCCATAGACTTAATTCCGATGAATAAAATATGTTGAAAAAAGACGTTTAACTTTTTCAAAAAACTCGTTAAAGGAATTTTTTTCTTGACAAAAAGTGCCAGTCAAATGTTTCGTTCCAAAAATCTCGTGAAATGGGATTTTTGCCTAGTTTGGGTCAAAAGTACTGTTGTTCTTTAGATATTTTAGTATAAAATATCAGACTTTAAAATTTGCATGGAATCAAAAGATTTTCCTTATGCAGAACCAAAAAAGTACACATTAATTATGAATCTCAACATGATCTACATGAATCGCTTTCATGAATTTTGCTCCAGTGACCAATAACATAAGTCATATGGCATCAATGTATACAATACGGTGCAACTAACTTCAAATAAAAAATTTATTTTAAAATAAGCAAATGTACAACTATTCATCATGTCACAAAGGTACTATTATAGCACAAGTCGATCAGAATGCAGCACAAGCTACAAATTTCTGAAAAAAATAATATAACAAAAATTTCAATAAAACAATTTCTTTGAGTACTCTAACAAGACAATCAATCGTTTGATTGCTACATCCTTCTTCATAACATGTTCAATAATCGAAAAAAATTGCAAACAAATGTTTGTCAATTTTAAAATTGATGACGAAAAAGTTTTCAAAATTTATACATAAAAAATAAGCAAAAACATAAAAATATCACTGCAAACTTCCATGAAAAGAATTTTTTAATTATAACTTGTAAATTGGGCTCCACTTAGAAACAGACGACAGCAATTTTAAAGCCCATTTAATGCTAATTTTTTTATTTATTTTTTGTTTTTTTTGTTCTTAAATTATTCGCTTTAATGTCTTTAGATTAACCTTGCTTTCAGCTGCCTGCTCATTGAGCTTGAACAAGAGCAGCAAGTCGTAAAATTTTGCATACTTTACGGCGTGCTCTGTATGTGACGCCATTGTTAAGAACATAAATTATAGTCAAGGCCAAAACAAATGCTGTAAAAACCAGTAAAACAAAAAAAAAAACGTTAGGGAAAAGACAAAAAAAAAAAACACAAAAAGAAAACAACAAAAATAGCAAAGAAATTCAGCTTAAAAGTCGCTGTGTTTTTGTTTGACATTCTTAGCTTACCTTTGTCATCATTGGGCGTTGTTTGGTCATCACTCATCTTGATGGATTTCTTGCAAATGTTGTAGTTGTTCTTGTTGTTGTTCTTGTTGTAGTCGCTGTCTGCAGCTTTGTCTTAGCTGCTGTTGATATTTTCGTTGTTGTAGATGTTGTTTTTATGGCTGCTCTGCACACCTTACGCTACTCCTTACACCGCACACACACCGAAACAAACAAACACCAACACAAACACAAATCACTGACAACACTTCAATTCACTCATTTTTATTTTTTTTTTTACTTCCTTCTTCTTCAACTACTTAGCCTTTACTTGGGCTTCGGACGCTGTTGATTTTCTTCTGCTTATTGCGCTCTTTGTAAATTCTGAGTTCCCCCGTTAACTTCCGTTCTATACACCTACCCGATAACTTCCGTTTTTGTTTACACTATTTTATGTTATGTAATAAATTTGTGGCTGCTGTTGTTTTTGTTGCTGTTGCTGTTGTTGTTGTGTTTTGAACATTTTGATTAAATTTGCGCATCATGTGGCTGTTGTTTTTGTTGTTGTTGTTGGTTTATTTATTATATTTTATTTTTTTTGGGTTTTTTTTATATTTTTCTGCAATAATTTTGCTCTAGTTTTTGAGTCTTTTTTATTATATTCGCTGATTTTTTCTTTTGCATTTCAATGATTGATTATCAATGTCCTTGATGCGAAACATTATGTTTTCCCCGCACAGAGTTTGTTTAATATGTTTTATGCACTTTGGCAACATTGTTAATTTTTACATCGTGTTGACGGAGCTGATATCTGCATGACTGAAATGATAAAGATAGAGACAAAGATAAAACATCAAAATATCGTCAAGTTATCGTCAATGATTAATTATTATACAAAAAAAAAAACCAATAAAAAATTTGCATTGTTTGTTTTTAAATCCAGAATGTGACCAACAATTTGCTTTGATATCATTCGACTGAAATTTCTTGAGTTCCCAAAATATGTAAAATTGATTTTAAAAATTTCATGAATATTAAAAATTCACCAAATTTCATACATTTTTTGACTTCGAATGGATATGTATGTTAATTGTTTTTCACCTGCAAGGAAGACCAGATCAATTAAGAACACAATTTCAAATTGAACTTTAAAGTAAATTTCAATTCCGAATTAAATTCAATGTGAATATCAAAATCAATTCAACTTTAACTTCAATTTTAACTTTGATTTAACATTCAACTCATCAATTGAATTTGAAATTCAACTTGAATATCAATTTAGTGTCAAAGCAATTTCAATTTCAATTTCAATTTCAATTTCAATTTCAATTTCAACTTCAATTTCAATTTCAATTTCAATTTCAATTTTAATTTTAATTTTAATTTCAATTTCAATTTCAATATGAATATGAATATGAATATCAATATGAATATGAATATGAATATGAATATGAATATGAATATGAATATGAATATGAATATGAATATGAATATGAATATGAATATGAATATGAATATGAATATGAATATGAATATGAATATGAATATGAATATGAATATGAATATGAATATGAATATGAATATGAATATGAATATGAATATGAATATGAATATGAATATGAATATGAATATGAATATGAATATGAATATGAATATGAATATGAATATGAATATGAATATGAATATGAATATGAATATGAATATGAATATGAATATGAATATGAATATGAATATGAATATGAATATGAATATGAATATGAATATGAATATGAATATGAATATGAATATGAATATGAATATGAATATGAATATGAATATGAATATGAATATGAATATGAATATGAATATGAATATGAATATGAATATGTATATGAATATGAATATGAATATGAATATGAATATGAATATGTATATGAATATGAATATGAATATGAATATGAATATGAATATGAATATGAATATGAATATGAATATGAATATGAATATGAATATGAATATGAATATGAATATGAATATGAATATGAATATGAATATGAATATGAATATGAATATGAATATGAATATGAATATGAATATGAATATGAATATGAATATGAATATGAATATGAATATGAATATGAATATGAATATGAATATGAATATGAATATGAATATGAATATCGAATATGAATATGAATATGAATATGAATATGAATATGAATATGAATATGAATATGAATATGAATATGAATATGAATATGAATATGAATATGAATATGAATATGAATATGAATATGAATATGAATATGAATATGAATATGAATATGAATATGAATATGAATATGAATATGAATATGAATATGAATATGAATATGAATATGAATATGAATATGAATATGAATATGAATATGAATATGAATATGAATATGAATATGAATATGAATATGAATATGAATATGAATATGAATATGAATATGAATATGAATATGAATATGAATATGAATATGAATATGAATATGAATATGAATATGAATATGAATATGAATATGAATATGAATATGAATATGAATATGAATATGAATATGAATATGAATATGAATATGAATATGAATATGAATATGAATATGAATATGAATATGAATATGAATATGAATATGAATATGAATATGAATATGAATATGAATATGAATATGAATATGAATATGAATATGAATATGAATATGAATATGAATATGAATATGAATATGAATATGAATATGAATATGAATATGAATATGAATATGAATATGAATATGAATATGAATATGAATATGAATATGAATATGAATATGAATATGAATATGAATATGAATATGAATATGAATATGAATATGAATATGAATATGAATATGAATATGAATATGAATATGAATATGAATATGAATATGAATATGAATATGAATATGAATATGAATATGAATATGAATATGAATATGAATATGAATATGAATATGAATATGAATATGAATATGAATATGAATATGAATATGAATATGAATATGAATATGAATATGAATATGAATATGAATATGAATATGAATATGAATATGAATATGAATATGAATATGAATATGAATATGAATATGAATATGAATATGAATATGAATATGAATATGAATATGAATATGAATATGAATATGAATATGAATATGAATATGAATATGAATATGAATATGAATATGAATATGAATATGAATATGAATATGAATATGAATATGAATATGAATATGAATATGAATATGAATATGAATATGAATATGAATATGAATATGAATATGAATATGAATATGAATATGAATATGAATATGAATATGAATATGAATATGAATATGAATATGAATATGAATATGAATATGAATATGAATATGAATATGAATATGAATATGAATATGAATATGAATATGAATATGAATATGAATATGAATATGAATATGAATATGAATATGAATATGAATATGAATATGAATATGAATATGAATATGAATATGAATATGAATATGAATATGAATATGAATATGAATATGAATATGAATATGAATATGAATATGAATATGAATATGAATATGAATATGAATATGAATATGAATATGAATATGAATATGAATATGAATATGAATATGAATATGAATATGAATATGAATATGAATATGAATATGAATATGAATATGAATATGAATATGAATATGAATATGAATATGAATATGAATATGAATATGAATATGAATATGAATATGAATATGAATATGAATATGAATATGAATATGAATATGAATATGAATATGAATATGAATATGAATATGAATATGAATATGAATATGAATATGAATATGAATATGAATATGAATATGAATATGAATATGAATATGAATATGAATATGAATATGAATATGAATATGAATATGAATATGAATATGAATATGAATATGAATATGAATATGAATATGAATATGAATATGAATATGAATATGAATATGAATATGAATATGAATATGAATATGAATATGAATATGAATATGAATATGAATATGAATATGAATATGAATATGAATATGAATATGAATATGAATATGAATATGAATATGAATATGAATATGAATATGAATATGAATATGAATATGAATATGAATATGAATATGAATATGAATATGAATATGAATATGAATATGAATATGAATATGAATATGAATATGAATATGAATATGAATATGAATATGAATATGAATATGAATATGAATATGAATATGAATATGAATATGAATATGAATATGAATATGAATATGAATATGAATATGAATATGAATATGAATATGAATATGAATATGAATATGAATATGAATATGAATATGAATATGAATATGAATATGAAAGTGAATATTGTTTTTTTAACTTTAAATCAAGGATTTTAGGTCAAGTTTCGAGATGCTTTGTAAATGGGTTGATAGATATGTACACTCAGAAAAGACACCTATTTTTAACCACTAATAAATTTTCTATTTTCGATAATAGCAATTTGCTCTTTTCAAGTAATGTATCTTATAATGATTAGTACTTTTCTCGCACAAAATAATTTCATGTATAGAGAAAAATTTAATGGAAATGAAAAATGTTTTCTATATTTTGATAAAAATTTAGCTATGCGAAGCATTTTTTCAATAAAAACAAATCTTTTCAAAAAAAAAAATAAAAACTCTTCTTCTATAAAAACGATATATTTTTATATATTTCTCTTTTTCATGGAACTTTTTTATCATTTTAATGAAATTTTTAGGATCACATTTAGAGTAAAGCATTCTCTGGTGCATAATCTATATCATTTTTCTCTAAATATGATGCCTTTTTTATCATATTCCGAGAAGGATAAATCAAGCGAAGCGAGTGAAAATGATCTATGTGTGGCGAAATGTTACATCAACATGCTTATTTTAAATCTGAGACAAGTGTTATGCCTTTACCTGTAGTCAATCCAAGTTATCAATCAATCTAATCCACGATTTTCTCTACCATCATTCATCTACAACTTCCAAAATCGTACATATTAATGTATTTCAAATTTCAGTTGATTAGAAAATAAGTAAAGAATTAAAAGAAGGTAAAAGCGTAGGACCATGGACTGACAGGGATTCGAAACCGGTTACTCTGGGTTGGAAATCAAGCACACATACCAATCCACTAGATCTTTGCAAACTTTGAATTCGTTAGTTAAACAATTATGAATATTATGGAAGCTATTCAGATAAACGTATGTTCTTAAGTACCATTGCATTGCATATTAGCAAAAAAATATATTTTGATAGGGAAATTGTTTAGCCATGAAGTTTTAAGAGAGTTGTATTAACATCATAGGACGGTTCAGGTTTTGTGACTGTTGGGGAAGTTCGTAGTTTAGATTTGCAGTTCAACTTCTTTTTGTCATCTAGGACTCTTTTGGGAGGAATCCAATAAAGGATTAGGTTTTTGTTTCATAAAGCAATGACAGTCTCTAAAAGTGCTTGGAAGTTAGTGATATATTGAACCTTTTGTGTGGGTTTTATTATCTTTGAAGAGAAACATGAATAATGAAACCATTTTTAAACCATTTTTTGCATGAAAGGGATTTCATTATAGAAATTTTACATGTATGTATTAATATCGAGTGGATAACGATATAAGTTCTTATACATATTTACTAAACAAATAAGTTAAGTTAAGTTTAGCTTGGCCTCTATTTGGAAAGAAATGTGAATCGGACTGAGTACCAAGCTGACTTAGTGGATATGTCAAAAATATCTTTTTCGCATCGCTTCTTGCATTTTCGAGCACAATAACAATGAGGCGGATAAGTCAGTGTGGGTCAGATAGTTGTACTGCACTACATCAAGATTGTTCTGCTTATATTGTGGCTTATTTATAAAATCCTGAATAATTTACTGTCTGGAAGGACTACTAAATACTTGTCAGCTGGAGAAATTTATGCTTTCACCCCTTGGTGGATAATGAAAATGTCATGAAATTGTGTAACGAACTTTTTATGTGCCTCTAAGTTGTAATGGTTGAAATGGGCAAAGTTTTAATACTCAATTGGGGCATGAAACAAAAAAGGTTGAGAAACACTACTGATTAAAGCGATATTTAATTAAAGCCATTCAGGCTTGTGTTAGTTTTTTTTTTTTTTGTAGCAATTAAAATAAATATTTATCACAATACAACATTAGATATTCAATTGCATAAAAATTTGCTCACTCATAAAAAGAATATCAACCAAAAATACAAAACAAAAACAAATAAAAATAAAATAAAAAAAATCCCATCAAAAGCTGGTAATCAACAGCATTTTTAAATAATAAATTTGTTGCATGTTGAAATAATTTGCAAATGGATTTGTCAACATGGAACAACAGCAACACCTACAACAACTACAACAACAACATCAACAGCCACAGCAACACAAACAAGACTTTAAGTACCAAAGCAGCCAACCCAATTGACTCGATCCCAATCCACCACCCAACAACCATACCCGCCTGTCCGAATACTTTTCGTTTTCATTTTCATTTTCAGTTTTGGTCTAAATAACGATTTTGTTATTTTTGTTGTTTTTGTATTTGTACGCACGCTACTCTTGGTGTACGGTACGTCGTTTTGGGTTTTCATGCTTCCGGTCTTGCTTCGTGACATGCAAACGGAGTGTTGTTTGGCGTGAGGAACAGGCAGCTCAGAGGGTTGGGTCAACAACAGCCACCTACTTTTTTACTGTCGCGTATGAATTTATTATTTCACTCCATTGAGCTGCTCAGGGACTTAAAAATTGAAACAAAACGGAAAGGAAAAACACAAAAATATCAAACAAAAAAAAACAAAAGAAACAAACGAAATAAAAAATAAAGTTTGTTCCAAACGAATTAGTTAAACAAATCCTTGAGTTGGTTATGCTATGGCTGGGTTGGTTGTTTTGCTGATGTTGTCGTCGTGTAATTGTAAGTTGTTTGAGTGAGTATGTGTCGATGTGTGTGTGTGTGTTTGAGTTAACATACGTGTTGCGAAATGTCTGTAGGTGATTTTTAAGCATTTATGGATTATATTGTGCACTCCAAAAGCAAAACGCCAAAAACAACGAAAAAAACTGACAATAGCTTTACAAAAACCACCAACAGCAAAGTGATAAAAAACAAAAACATAACAACAATTTTTAACAACAAAAATTATTGTTTTTTATTTTGCACAGTGCTGTAAAAGATTTAATTTTTTTTTTCTTGTTGTCTTTTATAACGTTGTAGAACGTGCTGAACAAGCGCAATGAATTTTATATTTTATGACAAATAAATTAAAATTATGTGTGCATAGGTGTGCTTGTGTGTCTGTTTTTAGTATCTGTAAAACAACAGCAACACTGAATTTAACAGCCAAAGTTTTTGCATTAGTTTAAAAAAAAAGGTGTTAGGCTAAAATAGGCCTGTTTAAACAACTTGTACAACATCAGTATAAAACGGGATTGAACCCAAAATATTTGTGGTTTGTACAACATATACCACAAGGATTTTATGACATACATAACAATAAAAAGTAGCACATTGCATATATTAAGAATACATATTTTGAAACTTTATGCAATTCGTTGGCAGAAACATTCATTATTGCTTAACTTTTCTTTATCATCTTTCACTATTTATGCTTCATCACATTCTTAATTGTTCATCGTTACAAGCTAACTTAATTAAGTTTCACGACCGTTGTCTCGTAACTTGTTATAGCGAAGCGTTTTCTAAATTAAAAATTTCGTTCAAGTGTACTTCAAATTCATAAAAAAACCGAAAAAAAAACAAAATTATTCCGCTTAGTCTAAGTGTTGTTATGGCTTAAGCTACTCTGCTGACAGTCTTCTATCGGGAATTCTCATCCCATTTGTTCTCATGCTAAGCGAGCATTTTTTTTTCTTTTCTTCTACTAGCTCATAATGCGAATTTATCGTTTGGTTAACTACGCTTGACTGGCTAGATGAAAAACGGAAAAACAACAAAATAAACAACATATCAAGCAATAAATGAAAATATATTGAAAATTGGCCCCTTGTGTCCATTCATCAAATATTACTCAAAGCAGAACGTGCGTAAAACTCTGAGCTAAGCAATATTCTATCGAAGTTTATTTAGTGTATCTTGAGCGATTTTATTACTTAAGAAATACTTTCGCATCAGTGATGCAGTTTTAAGAACACAGTATCTTAATTTTAGAGTTTTTTAATTGGATGAAAATAGGTCGAAACTACTATTCAATAGAAAAAATAGCTTCAAGTATGTAAAAATAGCTTAACATATAACCAGGTCAACGAATATTAAGCGTGTAGCATTTTAAAAGGCAAAGCTTAGTCCAGGACAGCGACTAGATAATTATTAAAAGTTAGATAATTAATTTGTGTTTTATATTTTTATCATTTTCATGGTACTCATTTTACATGCTGCAATTGAGTTTTAAAACTTCGATCACTTCCAACATTATAACTCAAAGACCCATTACAACTTATCGACAAAGGGGAAAACATAACTTTCTCCACTGGCAAGTAGTCAGGAGTTTTTCTAGACTAAAATTTTCTAGTATTTTAAAATTAAACCGCAATATAAGGAGAACAATCTTGATAATATGCAGTATAATTCCTTTACCTACCCTGACTTAACCGCCTCATTGGTACCACAAAAAAGTGCAACATTATTTTAGTAAATCTTGGTGCTGAGGCCGATTAATATTTATTTCCTATTTCCAAAAAGAGGCCAAGCTTATCTTATACAGTCTGTTAGGGAAGTATGATCTAGGGCTAGTATCGTTATCCCTCTTTTATATTTATCTCTAATACATATACATAAAATTTCCATAATAAAATCCCTTTCATACAAAAAATGGTTTTTTTATAAAGGTTTAAAAATGATTTCATTGCTCATTCTTCTCTTAAAAGATAATAAAACCCACAAAAAAAGGTTAAATATACCACTTACTTCCAAGCACTTTTAGAGACTGTCATTGCTTTATGAAACAAAAACCTAATCTTTTGTTGGATTCCTCCCCAAAGAGTCCTAGATGACAAACAGAAGTCGAACTGCAAATCTAAACAATGAATTACCCCAACAGTCACAGAACCTGAACCGTCCTATGATGTTAATACAACTCTCTTAAAACTTCATGGCTAAACAATTTCCCTATCAAAATAAATTTGTTTGCTAATATGCAATGCAATGGTACTTACACTCAGGGAAAAATAGCAACTTAAAATTAAATAATATCGTCTCAATTTTACGTTGTTCCACTTTCAAAAAATCGTCTTTAAATTAAAATTGAAAATCTTCAAATCAAATATGAAAATATTTTGATATTCAACTAGAAGTAGAAAAAATTCCAAATAATGATGAGGCACTTTACCCTTTTATTCAATGAAGTGTATCCTCTTGGAAAGTAAGTTGAAAATAACGTTGTTTAGATTTGAAGTTGTAAAAAGTGAAAACGAAGAAAAATATACTTGTCTTAAAGTGGACGACACTTCAGTTTGAAGCTTCATACTTTCGTATATCAAAATAAATTATGAAAATAATTTTAATTTTCTGAAAGCAATTGTGAAAGCTGGAAAATAACTCCTCTTGGAAAATAAAATATAAATATTTTATTTTCCAAGAGGAGTTACATATATTTCACCATATTTGATCGTAAGAAGCTCGGTCAAAGTCCTTTCAAGGGCTGAAATGGCCAATTTGTTTGTTTGTTTGTTTTAGTTACATATATTTCAATAAAAGAAAATTTCTGAAAAAATAATATTATTTTACTTATTTGTATGTTAATATCTCTAACATGTTGAAGATTTGATTCAAAGTGGTAATCACTTTGATGTATAAATGTAACAATGTGGAATCAAAGTATTAAATAATTTATTTCAAAGCTAAAGTATATTTAAAATAAAGACGAAGTACTTCAATTAAATAGGATTCCGCTTTGAATTAAATCTAAGTCCACGTTAAATTAAAGTGAAATACTTTTCATTTCAAAGTGTGTTATACCTTAGTTTAAAGTGGAAACAACATCAAACTGGATATGTTTTTTTTCGAAGTGGAAACGCTTTGAATTGAATAATTTCGTGTTTGATGCCAAATTGTTCCGAAAAATATTTGAATCGAAGTGGTTTTCTTTGATTTTACGTTGTTTTTTAGCTCAGTGTAAGAACATACGTTTATCTTAACTAGTATCGCCTGGGGTCGAAATTCGACCAAATTATTGATTGCCTATTTATAATTATATGCGAGATGATTAAAATAAGTTCGAGGCTATACTCTCAATTGATTGGAGATATAAAGATATTTTCTTCAAAAAAATTATTTTTTTATTTTATTATTTTGTTCGAAACAGAAAAACAACATTTTAAAAAATTTAATTTTGTCAAAGAAATCATAGGGGGTAAACCTTGATTTTTTGATGACACGGACAGTTTATTAATTTAGTGTCAAGACAAAATAAATTCACCTTAAATCCAATATAGACTTTGAAAGAAAATCAAAAACGCAATTTTGAGTTTTTGTTTTTTTACAACAAAAATCATTTTTACCCCATATTTTAAGAATAAATCAAATTTTATGGTCTTTTTTTTTAAGGAATAATTTAAACTAGCAAACCTGTTGCCCGAATTCGAGCAATTCAATAAAAATTAATTGTTAGAAACGATATATTGAGTCTCAATAATGATATAAAAGATCATTATCTGAATGGTTTGACTTTAAACGTTTGATCTGACACAAAATTTATTAATGTAACTGTCAAAATACGAAGACGGACTTACACTAATATAACAACTGAGAAAAACATTATAACTATTCGAAAACATCGCAGCTTAACTCTTCCAGCTATAAAATATACTTAACTAATGTTAAAAAAAAAACGCATTAAAAAATAGATTTAATAAAAAATACTAAGATATATTTCAGAAATTAATAAAAGGTACTTACAGAACACCTACAACATCGATTTATGACACATTTAGATGAAAAAACACCAAAAAACCCAAAAAAAAAAATTTGACTGACTTGTTTGCTCGGAAAGTGGAATTTTTGATTTTGGAACTGCATTTTTCGGACAATTGACATTTGAGGAATGCATAAAAGATAATTTTGGTTAAAAATTTTTAGTTTTGAAAAAAATTCAAATTCGATCAACTCATAAGCTCTTCTCAAACTAAATTTCAAATCGATAAAATAACGGATTTTTGTACAAAAATTTTATTTCTGTGTTAAAAGGTTGGGAACCCCCTGAAGTGAAATCACAATTTTTAAAAGTGGTTTGCACATATACAGCCTAAACCTGATTTAATGACATCTAAATCGATAGAATCGGTCCATTGGTCTGGGAGGAGTTGAAGTCACAAAAAAAACCTTAGCCTATTAATTATATAGATAAGCAGTATGATTAAAACAGATTCGTGGCTATAACTTTTAATTGGTAGTAGCTATTATGAAATTTTTTTCAAATATATTGTTTTTGAAGCTTATTGAAGATTTAAAAATTATAAGAACAACATTTAAAAAAAAAAAACATTTCGAGCAAAAAACCATAGGGGGTAAGCCTTGTTTTCTCGATGACACATAGTATTTATTAATTTTTCTGTCAAACAAAAACAAATTCGTCTTAAATAAACTATATACAATGAAAGAAAATCAATAATGCAAATTTGAAATTTTTTTATTTTTACAACAAAAACAATTTTTAATACATTTTTTGAGAAAACATTAATTTTATTGGACTCTTTTTAAAGGCAATGATTAAAATATAAATAATAAAGTAACGGTAAAAACTTTGTTATTATTTTAAAGTCAATTAAATGCAATTAAATACAAAAAAGAAATAAATGAAAGTTTTTAAAAAGTGACAGAGATATTCGCTTCCAAATACAGAACTTTAAATTTCAGAGAGTTTTTTTCTCTGTCTTGGCGTTTGATAAAAATACACGTTAAACAACTAAAGAAAATATTAAGAAAATTCATTAAAAATACATTTGGCAAGATAATTACCGTAATTGCCAACACATTTCAAAGAAAATTAAACAAAAATTTAGAAAAACAAAAAAAATTTGAAAACCGTTAAAATTTGACTTAGTCGTTTGCTCGGAAAGTCGAATTTTTGATTTTGGAACTGCATTTTTCGGACAATTGACATTTGAGGAATGCATAAAAGATAATTTTGGTTAAAAATTTTTAGTTTTGAAAAAAATTAAAATTCGATCAATTCATAAGCTCTTCTCAAACTGAATTTCAAATCGATAAAATAACGGATTTTTGTACAAAAATTTTATTTCTGTTTTAAAAGGTTGGGAACCCCCTGAAGTGAAATCACAATTTTTAAAAGTGGTTTGCACATATACAGCCTAAACCTGATTTAATGACATCTAAATCGATAGAATCGGTCCATTGGTCTGGGAGGAGTTGAAGTCACAAAAAAAAACCTTAGCCTATTAATTAAATACTAGTATCACCTGGGGTCGAAATTCGACCAATTTATTGATTGCCTATTTATAAATATATGCGAGATGATCAAAATAAGTTCGAGGCTATAACTTTTCATTGATTGAACTCTCCTCCAACCAAATTTCATATCAATCAAAGAGCAGATTTTTTCTCAAAAATTTAATTTCTCTCTTAGAAGGTTGGGAACCCCCTCTATCAGATATATCATTTATATATACATTCTGCACATCTGGACAACAAAACCTTTCAAATGATATAAGTTTCAATTATTTTGAGTTTTAATAAATACCAAAAAAGCGTACGACAAACTTTAATGTTCACGTATTAATATATAAGATATAGATATAAACAAACAAAAAATGGTATTATTTTCAAAAGTTTTTTTAAGTTAACTGATAAGACTTAAATACAAAAAAGAAATAAATAAAATCTATTCTTAGATGGCGGAGATATTGGCTTCCCAATTTAGAACATTCAATTTGAGACAGTTTTTTTCTTTCTCTTGGCATTTGGTTGAAACACACGCTAAATAACTAACGACAATATTAAGAAAATTCATTAAAAATACTTTTGGTTAGAACTTTGCTGTACTTTTTATTACATTTGAAAGAAAATTTAATAAACTTTTAGAAAAAATGAAAAAAATTGAAAAACCGTTAAAATCCGACCAAGATATTTACATGGAAAGTCAAATTTTTGAGTTCAAAAAACATTTTTTTACAAATTTAACAATTGATGAATGCATAAAACTACATTTTTTTAAAAAATTGTAACTTTTAAAAAAAACTCAAATTCGAGCAACTTAAGAACTCTCCTCAAACCAAATTTCATATCAATCAAAGATTTTTTTCTCAAAAATTTAATTTCTCTCTTAGAAGGTTGGGAGCCCCCTCTATCAGATATATCATTTATATATGCATTCTGCACATCTGGGCAACAAAACCTTTCGAATGATATAAGTTTCATTAATTTTGAGTTTTAATTAATACAAAAAAGCGTACGACAAACTTTAATGTTCACGTTTTAATATATAAGATAGCTCACGGTATTGGAATTTAAAAAAGTTCTATAAAACTGAACATACTAATTAGTTGACTCTTTTTTTGAGAATGAAAACGCCTCTAGACATTTCTCATATAAGAAAAATAAACATTGAAAGCGAAACAAAATCAATTATCATGATTTTTCATCAAAATATAGAAAACATTTTTCATCTCCATTAAAGTTTTCTCTTTATATGAAATTATTTTGTGCGAGAAAAGTACTAATCATTATTAGAGACATTGAAGTATAACTAATTAAAAAATATTTCTTCGAAAATGTGAAAATTTATTTTAGTTAAAAAAAATTTTTATTTGAATAGAGAAAATTGCTATTATCGAAAATAGAGATTTTTTTATTGGAGAAAGATAGGTGTCTTTTCTGAGTGTACATTTCTATTAACCCATTTTGGAAGCATCTCGAAACTTGACCTAAAATCCTTGATTTAAAGTTAAAAAAACAATATTCACTTTCATATTCATATTCATATTCATATTCATATTCATATTCATATTCATATTCATATTCATATTCATATTCATATTCATATTCATATTCATATTCATATTCATATTCATATTCATATTCATATTCATATTCATATTCATATTCATATTCATATTCATATTCATATTCATATTCATATTCATATTCATATTCATATTCATATTCATATTCATATTCATATTCATATTCATATTCATATTCATATTCATATTCATATTCATATTCATATTCATATTCATATTCATATTCATATTCATATTCATATTCATATTCATATTCATATTCATATTCATATTCATATTCATATTCATATTCATATTCATATTCATATTCATATTCATATTCATATTCATATTCATATTCATATTCATATTCATATTCATATTCATATTCATATTCATATTCATATTCATATTCATATTCATATTCATATTCATATTCATATTCATATTCATATTCATATTCATATTCATATTCATATTCATATTCATATTCATATTCATATTCATATTCATATTCATATTCATATTCATATTCATATTCATATTCATATTCATATTCATATTCATATTCATATTCATATTCATATTCATATTCATATTCATATTCATATTCATATTCATATTCATATTCATATTCATATTCATATTCATATTCATATTCATATTCATATTCATATTCATATTCATATTCATATTCATATTCATATTCATATTCATATTCATATTCATATTCATATTCATATTCATATTCATATTCATATTCATATTCATATTCATATTCATATTCATATTCATATTCATATTCATATTCATATTCATATTCATATTCATATTCATATTCATATTCATATTCATATTCATATTCATATTCATATTCATATTCATATTCATATTCATATTCATATTCATATTCGTATTCATATTCATATTCATATTCATATTCATATTCATATTCATATTCATATTCATATTCATATTCATATTCATATTCATATTCATATTCATATTCATATTCATATTCATATTCATATTCATATTCATATTCATATTCATATTCATATTCATATTCATATTCATATTCATATTCATATTCATATTCATATTCATATTCATATTCATATTCATATTCATATTCATATTCATATTCATATTCATATTCATATTCATATTCATATTCATATTCATATTCATATTCATTGTTGGAATTTAGGTTTGTGAATCTCTCGTGAAAAAAGTTGCCATATTTAGAAATTTTGTATCATTACTTTTGCCTATTGGCTACCATGGCGTATACGTAACTATAATTAAATATTCTGATTTATCAGTTTTATATTTAACACAAAATTTATAACATGGTAAATCTCTTATTTCAACGTTAGCAGGTGAGGATTTTCTTATTTTGGCAAGTACTTTCACGAGAGATTATCATACCAAGTCCCAAAACGATGACCTCAAATAAGTTGCACAGTGTAAGGATTAACAATTTGTCAGCAGTATTATTGAATTTTAATTAAATTGTTATGCTTTTGTAAGAGAAATTCATGCTTTATTATTGAAATAATAAGAAATATTTTAGTTTGTTGTAAGAGTTATTTCGAACGTGATTTGCTTTGTATAGATTAAACATTTGCATTTAATTAATTTTCCAGTTAATGCTATCTGTTATTAAACTTGGCAATCATGTTGTTTCAAGTTTAGATAAAGAACTCATTGCAGGAATATTAAGCAAGTTTATGGTCACGTACGTGACCAAAGGCAATAGCTTAGAGCATATTCAATATTATTATTAGTAATTTTACTTTGTATTCTTTATTGAATATATTTTTTTGGTTTGTTAAGTATTGGAAGTTTTATTTTGTATTGCATTTATTATTCAATAAAAACATGCTGAAAATCAATCACGTAGTTAGTGGATGATGATTTCTTACTTAAAATAAACAATATTTTCATAATGTGATATTGATACTGTCTTGTTTATTTCGCTCATAATTATGAATGAAGAAAGAGTCTTCGACGGTGTTATTTAAAAATTTTTTTCGAAAACGTTCGCTTGATTTTCTGTAGGTGGAACATAACCTTCGCGGCAGAGAAAACTGACATTTTTTTAAAAAAATTTATAACTCAGTCAAAAAACATTTTTCGAAAATTTTATTATTACAGAAAATTCAAGAGATTACAAGAAAAAAATTCAAAAATATATATTTTTACTCCAACATGGTTTTATAGAGCTCCAAACTGGCGGCAAAGAAAAATACCGGGGAAATAAAAATCAAATCTGGAAATAAAATTATTTTATATATCTCATCCAAATTGGTTATCGTATGTATCTACATGAGCTTTTTTTTAAATTTTTTTTTCAAAAATTTGAAAGTGTGTTTTTTTCGAAAAAAATATTGACTTCAAAAATTCATAAAAAATCGAGAAAAATTTAAAAAAAGCTCTTGTCATACGATAGCGAATCAAATTTAAAAAAATACCAAAAAAAAAAAATTCGTCAAAAATTAACCCATTAGTGTCGCAACCAGTTCGAAAAACATGGTTTCTAGATAAACGCGTCAAAGTTTGTGAACAAAGAAAAATGCAAGGTAATATAAAAATGCGCTCTCACTGCTCCGGCTGTAACTTTTGAACCCGTAAGAATTTTTCCATGAAATTTTTTTGTGAGAATTTTAAGAATATTTACTAAAATACAAAACTATAAAAAATTCGCTTTCAAGAAACGGCCAATATCATGTCCCCCTTAAATAAACTTTTCAAAGTAAACTTTTAAAACGATCGTTTGATATTTTAAGATTAAAATTTTAGACGAATAAAAAGCTATTTTTAATGTGTTCATTTCAAAGTGTACTAATTTAAAGATAAATTTCTATCTGAAAATGCTGTCCAAGCTAGACTTTTTCGTCAAATAACTTTTTAAAATAGTGTCTGAACGAAATGTTTACCTTAAAAAAAAAACGATATTCTTAACTACATCTGAATATGTGGGATGGAATAAAGTCATTCATGATCATAGAGAAAATTAAATACACACACCACATTGAATTTAATGTAGCCCACAAACATACCTACACTGAATAGTAAAAAGAGTAAAAATTCATTGCCTGCTTTTGGGGGAAAAAATCAATTGCAATCGAAGAACGTGACTAATTAAGAGATGAAATCAATGGAATGAGGGGCGTTAGACTAAAACTGCCAAAATTGCCAGAAAATAAGATAGCAATAATTGCTGGTAGTGGTAGCAAGAGAGAGAGACAACAAGAGGGTTGGGTCTATTGAGCGCTAAGCATATATAAATTAAGAAAAGAGTAAAAGCTGCGCTTAAAGCACAGATAAAATGTTTTCAGTGAGTTCAACTAGAAGTGTGCCGAGGCAAAAGTTAAGACAAAAGTTTGAATAAAGTTTTGTTAAGAAATACGAGCATAAATTTCGTAAACAGCCAAAATGATAGTGCTTGTTTAATAAAATTTTCTGTTCATTTAGCAAAAGCAGCAGCAGCAGCATTATAACAAGCATAATTATGCTAGAGTGGTTTATATGATATGTTTGAAAGAAATAATTGCGTTTATATCAATTTCTTTGTTGTTGTTGTATTGCTTTTTTATTTTTTTTTCTATTTTTGGCACATGGTCATATTATCAAGCCTGCTATTAATTGAAGTACTGCGAATATTTTAATGTATTTTCCGTTCTTTCTTGCCAACTAACATGCTTACAAAATGAAAGGGATAATTTGTCAGCTCAGCTGTCAGTGTGCTCGTATTCAGCTGTCATTTTGAATGTCTCAACGTTGTTGTCTTCGAGTATAAAGCAGCATGTTATTAAAATTTTACTTAACTTTCTTTTATGCTTTTATGCTCTTATTTTGCTACTTCCTGCTGTTGCTGCTGCTGCTGCTGCTGCTGCTACTACAGTATAAATGTATGCATAACGATCTCTTGTATACTGCCTAAGGCGGCTGCCTCTGGCAACTACAACAGTAACAACAACTATCACAACAATAAGATTATAAAAGCACAGTGAGTACAAAACATGAGCAAAAGCAAAAGCAAAAGCAAACGACGAAGAAAAAGAAAGAGAAGCAGAAAAAGTATTTTAATAAAAACAGCGAAATCCTTGCACAGGACATCACAACCCAAAGTCGATTGTAATTCCGAAAAGCTGACACGAGTAAAACATTATTAACAAAAAAAAAAACAAAAACGAACTCAAGGAAAATCCCAGCAAACTGGCAACACTGACAATACATTTTATTACTTTAATCCTGCTTACAAAAAAAGAGCAGCTTTACAAGTACGCGTTGTTATAATAAAAAAAAAAGTAGGTAGTTCGGAAATTAAACAAGCAGAAAAATTGTTCGAAAAGAAATAAACGTCGAAAGAGACAACAACAATAACAACAAAAAGAAAAAGTCGACAAAAATCAATGTTAAAATGTTGCCAGTTTCAACAGAACAATGAACATTGAATAAAGTTAGATGAATAACGAACAATTCGTACAATGAGCGACGAGCGATGAACGCTAAAGTTAGCCATAAAAACTAAAACTTAATTGAATAGCAGCTACAAAATCTTAACGAAATGCAACTTAATATAAAATAAAACAACTTTTCAAAATTAAAGCAAAATCTTATCGATTGAATCGCTGCTTATGAAAAAGTATCGGGATTGGGAACAGCTACAAGCAAGACACAACAATTTACATGGAATACTCTTAATAATTGAACACAATGATGCAAGTTTAGCACATGAGTGAGTTAGCAAGACGATCAAGATTTTTAGGTAAAGGTTTTCATTTCAGATTTTGCTAAAGTATGAAAACAAGTTTCACTTCATTTAATTTACTGCCCTAGGGACAAAGAAAATTGCAAACACACAGCATATAAATGAGCCACAACAAAGACTTTCATCAGATAATTCTTTTATGATTCGGGGATTATGCAAATAATCTAGCCAAAAAGAGAATTCTCTTCAGTCAATTATTTGTTCTATTAAATATTAAGTTATTTAAGTAGTTTTATGGTATACCAGGGTCGTAGCAAGGGAATTGATCTAAGAAGTGTTTTTTTAGCAAATATATTATAAATACTTAAAACATAAACATAGTTTTCCTGTCAATGAAGCTCTACCAACTACTCTTTTTTTCTTTTTTTTTTTAAATACAACATTGAAAAGGATCTCCAAAATTAATTATATGTTTTGAATTTGTCCTTTTCGATTAAATGAATTTTGGAAAATGTCGCAACGTTTTGATTTTTGCATATTGTAATATAAATTTTCGCGTAAAATTCTTTAAATTTAGATAATTTAAATAACATTTTAACGAATTACCTTAAGTGGCGGTCTTTTATATAGAAGTTTTTTTTAGAGACCTCCATTAGTGTTTGGAAACAATTATTTTCAAAGAAGAAAGTATAGAGTTTTTTTTTCGATATTGAATTAATAATGGTAATATAAAGAAATGTATTTTTGATGATAAAAACCTTGCGGGAAAATCAGATCGGATCGGATGAATAGGTGCATGTTCATTGGATAAAACTTGTGTCAGACTAAATATTTTCTCAACTTAAAATCAAAAGTCTTAAAATTTTTAGCCTCAAGGTTAATATTACCAAATAAAATCTCACAGCACGATAAGGAAAATATTTCACGCTATAAATGCGTGAAAGCTCTCTTCTGCAATAATTTCTCTCTCTCATAATATAGTATGACTCCCGCTCTTTTGTTCATAGAAAAAAACGCAAGAAATGCGTTTTATCTCTCACGCTTGTCTCTCTTTCACGACATATCCAGCTAAAACAGTGTTTTCTTAAGCTTTTTATGCGTCAATTGTCATTGTAAGAAAAAAATTCGAAACAGTGCAATTTATCCCCAATTTCAGACTGATATTCTCATCACTATAAAGAAACTATTGAAACAACATTTAAAACTACTATTAAACTACAATAAATAATTGTTATTTGATGCGTTTTTCAGTATGAATCTTCGCATCAAGAAAGCAATAAAATTCAAAAAAAAAGTAATATAAAACACATTCAAGTAAAGATGCATAATATAAAAATATTATTTTTATTATTAAATAAATTTGATTTCTTAAACATAAATTTTTGAAAAATATACAAAAAGACACAAGAAACAAAATACATGTTACGCTAAAATATATTTTCTTTACTTCCAAACAGCACTTTTAACATTATTTTATTTAATTTTAAAAATTGTTGGCGCATTTTAAATAATTTAAGGCAAGGGAATATAATTTAACTAAAAATTTAAAAACTACATTTGTTATTAAAACCGAACATTTTTAAATACGGGCTTTGGTTAAATGTTATCGCGTTTGTTATTCAAATCTAACTGAAGAAAAATATGTATTTGTTAAAAAATTGCTCTTTTTTATCATAGACAAAATCCGCCACAATAGCGTAAAATATCGCTCAACAGCTTTTCATGAATTGATGAGCGAAAAACGCTGAAGTAGCGTGAAAAAGAGAGAAAATATAATTTTTTGGAAAAACACGCGTAATTTTTGGCTGAATTGAAATGTCCCACTGCGATGCGTGTTATTTTTTAAAAATCGCAAATATATGCGTGAAATTTTACATCAATTATTGTAGTGATATTACAATCAGTTTTTAGAGTGTAATATATAAAATCTGTCTGTCTGTCTGTTCCGTATAGGCTTACGCACCGTTTATCCGATTGAGCTGAAATTTGGTTTTATAGAGAGAAAGAACATAGGGGGTGTAAAAAGTGGGCAGAAGTATGTGGGCGTGGTACTATATAATAATTCTAAACGCATGGACCGATTTTAATGACATTTGGTATGAAGGTTCAACTGCTCCCAAAATAAAAATAGGTCATACAAAATTCCAAAGACTTCCGCAAGAGGGCGCTTTAAGTAGTGCATTTTTAAGACCCAATTACTCCTAAGCTCCTCGACCGATTTCAATGAAATTTGGTATGAAGGTCCAACTGCACCCATGATAAATTCATAGGTAAAAATGTGGGCGGAAGTATGTGGGGCATGTCAGTCTATAATAACTCCTTAAACACCTGGACCGATTTCAATGAAATTTGGTATGAGGGCTCGACTGCGCTCAAGATAGAATGGCTTTAAAAATTCAGCTCGAGGGGATGGATGGTGGCGCTTAAAATTTTCAAAGTAGTGGCTTTTCCGTTTAAGAGTGGGCGACTTTTAAGTAGGGTTTTTAATTAGATTTAAACTAAAACTGTTCAAATGCATCAAGATAAAACATAAAACATTAAAAAATTTCCAAAACTTCCGGCAAAAGGAAGCTTTAAGTTAGTAGTGTTAAGACTCAATAGCTCCCTAAATGACTTGACCGATGTTACTAAAATTTGGTATGTGAAATAACTTGACCCTGCAACAGAATTGAGGCTAGCTATTTAAATTTCAGAAAGCTTCCGTGAGAGGGTGCTTTATTCAATCGACTATGTTTAGATCATTCACGTCAAAACGGATGAACCGATTTTGATGAAACTTGGTAGGTATTTGTATCTGTTACTGAAATAGATCCTATGCTTTTAAAAGTTTTTTCGACAAAAATCAAGGAATGAGCCGAAGGCAAACGAAGTCAAGAACCAAAGACTAAAAAAAAGTAGTTTAACGAATATGAGCAGAAGCTACATAAAGATGAAAAAAAAAAAAATAAACGAACAGTATCGACCAAAACCGAAGTTGAACGAAGACAATCGAAAAGTAGAATCGATGCTTATAGGATTTTTTAATATTGGAATTTTTTTAAATGCTTTTTTAAATGGAATTTAATTAAATGCATGCTAAAAAAAACTTTAAACGCATTTTTCTTGAAATGACTTTTCAAACTGCACTCAGAAAAAAGTTTCTCGGAATATGATAAAAAAGGCATCATATTAAGAGAAAAATTGTATAGACTTTGATACAGAGAATGCCTTTCTCTAATTGCGATCCTAAAAATTCCTTAAAAATGAAAAAAAGTTTCTATGAAAAAGAAAAAGAGAAATATATATATATATATATCGTTTTTAGAGAAAAAGACTTTATATTTTTTAGAAAACATTTGTTTTTATTGAAGAAAATACTTTTCAAGTGAAGTTTTTATAAAAATATAAGAACAATTTTTCTTTTTCAATAAATTTTTTATCTATAAATGAGAATTTTTTGTGCGAGAAAAATATTTATCATAATAGGAGACATTCAAATATATCAATTTTTTCAAATTGAAAAAAATTTTTTTTGAAAAAGATAAATTGCTATTATCAAAAATAGAGCAATTTATTGAATTTCTTTTCGAGATATTTTGTTCTTGTCTAAGGGTTACGAGACCCCTTGGACGAACCCTGGAGTAACTGAGCAAACCTCAGCCTTCGATAAAAAAATACTTGCTACACACTACACACAACCAGAGCTGTAAAATTTGCATTCATATTCAGAATTCTAAGTACAAGTGAATAAGGACAAAAGAATGCTATTCATTGAAAACAAAATTGATCCATGAATAAAATTTTCAATTCACATTCAATTTCAGAAAATTGATTTATTATTCATTTCGATTATTCATTTTTCTTTATTCAGAATAATGCATTCATTTTTTTATTCAAATGAATGCTATTCATAAAGAATGCAATTCACAAAGAATCGTTATTCATTTTGCATTCATGCATTCATTTTTTATTTATTATTCATTTTTTATTCATTATTCATTTATTATTCACAATTCATTTTTTATTCATTATTCATTTTTTATTCATTATTCATTTTTTATTCATTTATTCATTTTTTTTATTCATGAGAGAACATTTTTTTCACTCAATTCACGCGAAGCTATCCAGTTGCAAATTTAAAACTGAAAATTTATTTCAATTAAAAATATAAAACAATTAGCCCAAGGCCCCGGTAATTGTGCTGTTGCACCAAACTAAAAATATACTACTTTGGTTGCAAAATTAACACCAATTAACAGGCATGAATAAAAAATGAATAATGAATAAAAAATGAATAATGAATAAAAAATTAATAATGAATAAAAAATGAATAATGAATAAAAAATGAATGCATGAATGCAAAATGAATAACGATTCTTTGTGAATTGCATTCTTTGTGAATAGCATTCTTTATGAATAGCATTCATTTGAATAACAAACTGAATGCATTATTCAGAATAACGACAAATGAATAATAAAAATGCATAATTAATCAATTTTTAAAAATTGATTGTGAATTCAAAATTTTATTCATGAATCAATTTTGCATTCATTGAATGTATTCTTATTTCGTTATTCACTGATTCAAAATTTTGTAGAAGCAATCAAATTGAATGCATTCTTTTACAGCTCTGCACACAACACACTTCATACACGGCCGGATTAACCTGGAGGCCAGTGAGAACCCTGGCTTCAGGCCCCCATTATTCGTGTTAAAAATGTGAAAAAAATTTAAAAAAACCAATGTCGTATCAAGTACTCAATAGAATTGTTGTAGAAAGAAGCCCCCATTATTTTGCGGATTCTTGATGTATATTTATACTGTTTATGTAAAACCAGCTCAGCTGGCTCATATTATGTTGCATATTTGTAAAGGAACACGGAAGAGAATTTTTTTCTTTTATTATGAGAAACATTTTATGAAATTTTATATTAAGAAAATTAACTAGTTGTAAGTCTAGTTTTAGGTCTACTAGTTTTAGGTCTAATAGTAACACATTTTCTTTCGTCCTAGTTATTATCTACAAAAGCAAACCTATTTCATTTAAGAAAATTTCAAATACATTGACCGTTTTTTTTACTTTGTTACACATAATTTTCGTTGAGTTATTTTTAAACATTTCTTCTTTATCAAAACTCGGAGAAAAATAAGGTTTATTTTAAAATAATATTTCTTAATACTATTCTTAAATATTCAATGAATTAAAAAAATTTGAGAAAGATTCAAGAAAAGTTGTTTTATATATCAAAATGCAGAAAATATTGTTTTGAACGAGCATCTTATTTTCTGATTAAACAACAGAACGTATCAAAAGTGTCATGTATCATAAAAAAGAAAAATCGTGTTGATTGTTACCAAGAAGATGTAGGATCGACTCTTGGGAATGAATTGGTTCAATTCACCGAGCTTGCAAGGCCCTATGAACGAAAAATCGGATAATCTAGAGCACAACTTATTTATCGCATAATAATGGAGAACAATCTTCGCTCAACTTTTGTAAATGCTAAAATAGTTCTTCGCATATACTTGTCCATGATGGTGACCAATTGCAGTGGAGAGAGTTCATTTTCCAAAATGAAACTGTTCAAAAATAGATTGTGTCCGAGTATGGGACAGAAAAATCTTACTAGCCTCATGATTCTGTGCACAGAAATTAGCATTGTTCGTGATTTATCTTTCGAAATAATAACGATATTTATATTACAAATAACGACTTTTCTAATTCAATATTTTAAACATAATAAAAATTATCTAATTAAAGGTATAATAATGACTTTGTATACGTTTTTGTGCAACCAACTTTTTACATTCATTACCAGGGGTCCCCACCAATAACTGGCCTCAGGGCCCCCACCAACTTTAATGCGACCCTGACTACACACTAATTCTGTCTGTGGAGCTGACGGTTGACAGTTATTGATCGCATGCTTGGGGATATTACCAGAACAAATAACTATCGTAGACTTTTTTTTGCAGGAAAAATTGAGGTATTTTCTGGAGACAAAAACTTCCAGTTATACTTTATTTATGGGCTTATGTTAAAACAATAAAACTTGCTATTTGCTCAGAGTGACACGTTACCTAAGGATGCTTCCAGTCAATTAATTCTTGACCATCGGATTTTTGGGAAAGGATTGCCAATGGATTTCATTAAATGACATACAAAACGACATTAACGGTCAAGCTATATAAGAAAAACTATGCTCTAAGTCCACCAAAGAAGTGTGGATGCGTTAATTAACTTTTCAACGGAGTTCTTTAAGAGCATTGAAGTGCTAAGTAAAGAATTCAATTGTCATGCTTGTAACGAATATTAAAACAGCGAAAGAGCTTATTAATTGAACCCGACAGTAGATTATTAATCTGTGCAACAATTCTCTCGACTGCTGTTAAGTTTTATTGTTTTAACCGGTGTTAGCTGTGGGGAATTATCTTACCAAATTATCCATTGAAAATGCAACAATTTTTATTTCCAGTCTCTTCATCAATTACCATGAATATTGTAAGAGTCAGGGGCAGTCATTGAATAAAGTTGCGATATATGTATCAAATCCGGTTTTCACACATGTTTTATTTTATTTGGCGCTTAGTTTAACTCGCACTTTTACTGGAGTTAAAATTTTTATTGAAGAAAATAGTATGCAGCACATTTTACCTAATAATGATGGCTTCACACCTATCATTATAGTTTATGCTGAAAAATGTTACGAAAAAGTACCACTGTCCTAATAAAAACAAAAAAATTAAACCTAGGTATCTTTTATTTTGATGTTTTAACGCCACACGGGCTTACTAATTTTTTCAAGCACAAAGATAATGATAATTTAAAAAAGTTTAATTCGAAGTAAGTCCGTTTTTTAAATTTTCTCCATGAAACAAAGATTTGTGCGACGGTTACAAATGCTTAAAAAAGTGCTTTAAAACTTTGTCTCTCTCGAATATCATTCATAATTTCCAGACGTTTTGGATTAAAGACAGATTTAATATTTTAAATTAACTGGAAAATATATTTTTGTAATTAAATAAAAATAAATTAAAGTTAATACTGGCAAAAGAACATAATAAACCGTTAATAGTAAATTTTTAAATTGCATTTTTTTATGATGCTACTTGAGCATTACTCAGACCATACGAATTTATAGAACAAAAAATATCTATCACTTGGAAATCTTACCAGCTGTTTGCTAGAAGTCAACGCAAAGCCAAATAACGATCAATGTGAGGGTAATGCTATGTCTACACAGAGAGTTAAGTTAATTTTAACTAACATTTAACCGAAGTTGTTCACACAGAGATACCGTAGCAGAATTGAGTTATGCTGCTGGTGTCTCTGCGTACACATGCGTTTTTTTCTTACTATGCGAAAGCTCTGCCCATATTTGGATGAAAACTACTTTCCCCACTATTGCCCAAATCCTTTTCGAAGTTCTTTTACTCATTTTTTAAAGAAAATAACAACATATAGTTAAAAAAAATAAATTGTATAATTAACGAATCAGCTGTTCTATTTTGACAGTTCTTGTAAAAAAAAGTTTCTTTCATGAAAAATACCACTGAATATACACATTTACATTATTTTGTAGTGTACTTTTAGGCACTTTTTACATTGAGTCATAAAAACTCAGAATATATAATGAGTTAAGTTGAGTTAAATCGTACATTTTTGTACTGGTAACGCAAGAGTTTATTTCTCGTTAAATGGGAAAACTCAGCTTTGTACTGGTAACTCAAACTTAGCTCTCTGTGTAGACGTAGCATAAGACTAATCTCATCTCTTCATGAATACTAAACATAGAAACAACCCACAAATAGGCTTTATAATAAAATAGGCTAGAATAAAATAGTTCTTTGATCACCTTTATGGCAAATGCAAGCTTAACTTACCCAAAAAAAAAAAAAAAAAAAACAAAATATACAACAAAACCAAAACATTTATATGCCACACTAATAAGCTTGTTGAAGGTGCCGCTGCCTCTAAATAAAATAAATTATGCCTAAGCAAATGGCTGACTTTGTCGTATGCTATTTAATGCAGCGGCTCATTAATTGTGAATAAATGAAATAAAGTCGTCTTTAATATAAAAATAACGAGCTTCATGCTGCACGCGCTACGCTTACGATTGCCTAATGAAACAGCTTTTTTTTTTTAATGTAAGCAACGCGTTGGCAACCAACGCCAAGAGCAACCAACAACACCGACAACAACGACAACAACACAACAAGCAGATTGCGTACTTAAGCGCTTACAAACACCAATGCAAGCAATCATTTCCGTTTCCGCTTCAATGTTGAGTACTAGAAATGTGGGTGCTTATTTTTTAAGCTAATCGCTCGATATTAATCTTGAGTGTGTTTTTTTGCTCAAAGGCAGTTAATATTTGAGCGATAAAATGTTGGTATGATGTTGCTCTGGGTGACGGTGTGTGTGTGTGACTATTGTTGTGGTAGTTGATGTTGTTGCTTCATTAGCATATTCAAAATTACAACTCATTAGAAACTATTTTACACGTTCCAACAACAACAACAACATCATCATCATCATCATCATCATCATCATCTTCTACGTCTGACAACCAGCGCTATGACGCACATCATATCTCTAGCTGTAATGCTGTCTTTCAGTCAGAATGTCTGTCTATCAACCATTGTGAGCAAAATAAAGACGTTTTAATCTTAAATAAATTATAAACTTTAAACATTTTTTAAGGCAATTCTATTATGTGGCTTCAGAGAATTACAGCACATTAATTGAGCTGGTAGCGATGGATGAAACTGGTGAAGCCTGGACGTTTCATTTTTCTGTGGAACTCTTTATTTTTCACTTTTTTATAGACATGTTTTTATTACAGCGTCGTGCTATACATCAAAAAAGTTATTAAAACTATAAATTCGTAGCTTTTATGCTGCTGTCTCAACTTTAACTATTTATTTTAAATATTTACCACAACAGCATCATCAACGTAAATGAAGTTGAAAATTGCTGGGATCTTGAAGTTATATTCAACAGTGGCCATCAATTTTTGCACTGATGTCTTTTAACTTTAGTCTAATTTTGTCTTTTGTTTTATGTGTCTTATTTTTAAAACCTACGCCACATTTTGGTCTAGAGAATGTAAAATATATCTTTAAGGGTTTTTCCAAAAAAATTATACCTATGTATTTTTTATGAAAATGTAGCATAAAAGCTTTAGAAACCTTTATTTAATAGAAGTGTATTTCACCAAAACTTAAATAGTGTCGACAAAAAAGTTCAACTTAATAGAAGTGTATTTCACCAAAACTTAAATAGTGTCGACAAAAAAGCTCAACTTAACAACCCAGCAAAAAAAGTGCTTCCAAAAAGAAGGTAAAGTGGAAGGGAAAGTCTTGAGTTCCATAACTTCTAGTTTCATATTCAGAAGGCATTCTTTTAACACATGCATGCCATTGGCAGGAATGCTTTCCTAAGTTTTCTCTAGAAGTGCTTTCAATGGAATTTTTCAATATAAGATTTATTTGATGTCTTCTTCAATGAAAGGGTTCTAGTAAAAATTTTCCAGGAATACTTTAAGAAGACATTCCATGATTTAGCAGACAAAGATCAAATACTTTTGAGGAAATATTTAACCATTGTCTTAACATGAAAGCTATTCAAATAGTATTTTAGAAGTTTATGAGTGTTTCTCCTGAAAGCACTTTTCGATAAGGCTGAGAAGAACCACAATTGGATTTTTAGAATGTCTTCGGTGTATCCAAGAATGCATACCAAGTTTGTATCACAAATTTTGCTGAGGACCTAATTCGAAAGCTTATTAAGTACGATATCGCACATATAGTTGGTTGTAAAAATTGTCATAATTTTTGCCTACATATTATCTCACATAAGGCTTGACTCCTCGAAGTATAGCTTGTATCAAGTCCATAGTCAAGTGGGGTTTTTGGGGTTCAACACACCCTCTCCCTTATAAGCACCGAATAGTAGACACAAAATCAACCAATATTTAAATTCTAAAAATTCTCAAAACATTTTTATTGCATACACGGTTAAAAATCTTGGACTAAATTTTAAACTTTTTTGGATTACATATAGGACACGACCAAAAAAAGATTATTTTTTAATCCAATGAAAAGTTTTAAATTTTTCAATCCAAAAAGGATTTATTTTTAATCCGCAAAAGGTTTAAAGTTTTTAATCCAAAAGGAATAATTGTTAATCCACAGAAAGTTTAAAATATTACAATCCAAAAAGGATTAGATTTTAGTCCAAAAAAGTTTAAAATATTGTAATCCGAAAAGGGTTACTGTTTAATCCACAAAGGCTTAAACACTGCTTACTGTAATCTAATATATAAAAATCTCGTGTCACGGTGTTAGTGTATGAACTCCTCCGAAACGGCTGGACAGATTTTAATGAATTTTTTTTTGTATATTAAGTAGGTATGAGAATAGGTTATAAAGTATTTTTTATCTTCCTGCCCACGAAGGGCGTGGCATTTTTTCAAGAAAACAAATTTTCGGTTTTACTTTCGTTCAAAAATCGCACATAAATGAAAGTCGGTACGAACTTACTGTTGACACGCACCCTTCGACTGTCAAATTTGGGCGATCTTTGGAAAGGGGAGCATGGCACCGCCCACACAATTAAACTTTTTGATATCGAATAGATTTGGAACTTGATGTCGTATAACAGCAAAGCTCAGTTTGAAATAACTGATTGGTCAGGTCTTTCAATTATAAAAAAGACACGGGCGCTGGAAAAAGGGGCGTGGCTACGCTCATACAACTCGAATTTTCGACACAAAATAGCTATGGAAGTAAAATTCACATAACTGGAAGACAAGAATGGGCATTGTATAGGGGGTGTGGCTCCACTCATATAAGACACATTTTTTAAATTGAATCGCTTTGGAAATAACAGTCACAGATCAAATAAACTCGGTTTGGAGTAACAATTTGGTGATATCCTACTACTCGAATATACTCGCAAACTAAAACGGGTGGCTCCATCCATAAAATAAAATTTTTTTATTTAATAGCTTTGGAAATAATGGTCAAAGAATGTTGAAACTCAGAGTGGAGTTTGTCTATTGACAATCTGGAACAGGCATTGGACAAGGACGGCAGCAACGCGCCGGGTATCAGCTAGTAATGTATATAATAATATTTTGGTTCAGATTTTAATAAACAATTTGTTTCATTTAATTAAATATAAATTCCGGATGCTTTAACAACATTCAGAATTATATTTAGCTTAAATTTCGTAGTATTAGTAGTTTTTAATTTTATACCTGAATTACAATGCGGCACTGGCAGCGTCAGTGGCAGTGGCATTGATCAGCTGATATTTTAGTGGTACTGTTGTTCAATGGTGAAACTAACATAGCAGCAGTGGCAGTAAGCAGTACTGCCGAGGTTAGCCCTATTTCTAAATTCACTGCCAACATGCAAATAATTAAACTACTAAGAAAAATTCTACATTCACTGCTTTTGATGCTGACGCTGAAACTGCTCAATTGTAATTTGCAGGCAGTAAAATACGAAACAGCTGATCACTGCCGCTGCCTCTGACTTAGCTGCTGCCACTGCGACTGCTGCATTGTAATTCAGCTATTGTAATTCAAAAATAGTCTTAAACTTAAACTTTTTCGGATTAAAAAAAATTAAACTAAAATATGGAATAAAAAATAGTACTTTTAGGATTAAAAATTCCTTTAAACCAAAGTTTGGATTAAAAACTAGTCCAAAATTTTTAACCATGTAGAAAGCAGTGATGATAATTGATAAATTTGGAGGGGAAACAAAAAATTGTTCGAATTTCGACCCCAGGCGATACTAGTATCAGTAAATAAGCTAGGAGTGGGAAAAGGATATATGGAGATACTAGGATTTTGATATCCAACAACCCGAAATTTTGTGAGGTTCGCAAAAATTGCTTTTGAAAAAAAAACAAATTCCGGGTGAGGTTAAATGGTGCCACATCGGTGTTAAAGGTTAGTGGAAAGTGGAAAAATAACTATCCAAGTATTGCCCCTAAATGGGGTGAAATGTTCGACCGACTCCCATTAGTTTTTTCCCCCGAAATTTTTCAAGAACATACCTGCCCTAATCTCCACCCACTAAGAGGGCTCCCAAACAAAATTGAAATTTTTAGGAAACTTGACCCCACCACTTCCAGGGATGCGCCAAGTAGGGTAAAATGTGTGCCTGACTGCCATTGGTTTTTTCTTTACAACATTTTATCGCAACATACCTACCCTCTATTTCCAACCATTTTTTTCTAAAATCATCTTCCAAAAGGCTGAAATGAGAAAACGACCCTTTTCTTCTCCAAATTTGAGTTGAGCTTGTGATGAAATTGTGGAAAGTCTTTCAACCGCTTCTTTCCGTTAAAGTTAACCCAATCAACCATTTAGAAATAGTGCTTGGATTAAGCTTACATGCAATACAAAAAGCAAGGCTTATCCAAGCACGCTTAAAAAACAAATGCCCGGGTAATAAATTTCCAAGTTTCTTTGTATAACTATTGCGTAAAACACAAAAAGCAAGTGATGTACAATAATACTTGGAAAGGCTTGCATTAAGTAAGTGTTTTGCAATCATACTTAGATAACGCTGACAACGGTAATAGTTTCACAACTGTTCAAAGTTGTGATGCTCTCATATATACATACATTTTCATTTTGTTCGCTCAGCAGCCATAAGGCTAACGGCAAGCTGTTAGAGTGTCCGACTCAAATGCGGTGGTTCGCGCGTTCGATCCCTGGGGTAGCAAACACAAAAATTTTTGAAGGCATGCAATTTTTAATATAAATATATGCTTCAATTTTAACAAACGAAAATAAAAAATAAATAAAAATAAAAATGTTCCGGTTGGGAATTGAACCTTGGATGTCCAAATCACAACAAATCAAATAATCAGTGGCTTACCAACTGAGCCACGGATTAAAAATTTTTCGCGAGTGCTAATTGATTTGTTGAATGTAGCACACTTGGAAAAAGCTTATTAAAACACTTATATCCAATTGTAAAAACAACACTTGGATTAAGCTTGAAGTAAGGAATATTATTCCAAGGGTTCACTTTCGTTTATCCTACAATTACATGTAAGCGTTCTACAATACTAAATGAAAGCGTTATCCAAGCTTGAGGCTTACGTGTGTAAGCTTGTTTAAAGCTTATTCCAAGCTTGTTTGGCTGATTGGGAATGTTATTTTTTTTTTGTTTTTTAATGAATCGTTTTGTGTGTGTTTTGCTGAAACCGCTATTCACTTTTAAATATTTGTTAATATTTTTAATTTTCATTCTAATAAAAAACTATCGCACCATACTTAAAACACAACTTTGCTAAAATAACACTAACCACAACTTAGCAAAACGAAAAAAACAAACGCGACAAAACAAACGGAATATTATGAATTGACAAACTGCAGCCAAATGAAGATACACAAAAACAAAAACAAAACAAGCAAAAATATTCATAACATAATGAGAAAACTCATGCCGAACTGACTTTTGCTCCACACACTCAGGGAAAAATAGCAACTTAAAATTAAATAATATCGTCTCAATTTTACGTTGTTCCACTTTCAAAAAATCGTCTTTAAATTAAAATTGAAAATCTTCAAATCAAATATGAAAATATTTTGATATTCAACTAGAAGTAGAAAAAATTCCAAATAATGATGAGGCACTTTACCCTTTTATTCAATGAAGTGTATCCTCTTGGAAAGTAAGTTGAAAATAACGTTGTTTAGATTTGAAGTTGTAAAAAGTGAAAACGAAGAAAAATATACTTGTCTTAAAGTGGACGACACTTCAGTTTGAAGCTTCATACTTTCGTATATCAAAATAAATTATGAAAATAATTTTAATTTTCTGAAAGCAATTGTGAAAGCTGGAAAATAACTCCTCTTGGAAAATAAAATATAAATATTTTATTTTCCAAGAGGAGTTACATATATTTCACCATATTTGATCGTAAGAAGCTCGGTCAAAGTCCTTTCAAGGGCTGAAATGGCCAATTTGTTTGTTTGTTTGTTTTAGTTACATATATTTCAATAAAAGAAAATTTCTGAAAAAATAATATTATTTTACTTATTTGTATGTTAATATCTCTAACATGTTGAAGATTTGATTCAAAGTGGTAATCACTTTGATGTATAAATGTAACAATGTGGAATCAAAGTATTAAATAATTTATTTCAAAGCTAAAGTATATTTAAAATAAAGACGAAGTACTTCAATTAAATAGGATTCCGCTTTGAATTAAATCTAAGTCCACGTTAAATTAAAGTGAAATACTTTTCATTTCAAAGTGTGTTATACCTTAGTTTAAAGTGGAAACAACATCAAACTGGATATGTTTTTTTTCGAAGTGGAAACGCTTTGAATTGAATAATTTCGTGTTTGATGCCAAATTGTTCCGAAAAATATTTGAATCGAAGTGGTTTTCTTTGATTTTACGTTGTTTTTTAGCTCAGTGTATATTTTAGACTAATTTTTAAGTAATTGCTTTTAAAGTAGTTTTTAAACTATGACGAATTTGTTTCATTACTAAAGGAATGTAATTAATTGTAAAAGTATAAAATATAAAAGTACCAGGGTACTTTTTTCGGCAAGAAACTACTCGGGTACTTTTATAAAGTCAATAGTACTCAAAAAAGTACTATTCCACTCAAAATATTATCCCTGATAGAAAGTTTCTAACAAGGAAGGTTTAAATTGAACTATGTTTATGAACCATGTAAGAAGCCATGAAAAAACTTTTTTCAATCATCATGAGCCGTTTAAACCTTTAAAAAACTGTTTCAAGTATGAAAAATAATAACATCGTTTAAAAGGTATCGTTTAAATTACCTTTTGTAAAAAAATCGCTCTCAATAAAATGCTATTAATACACATTACCAAGTACTAAATTTGCACTAAAATTAGTGATCAAATATATCACTTCGATATTTTTTTTTTATTTTCTAAGACATGCACGAAGAGAACTGCATCATGTTTTTTAAGTTTTTTGGCACGACTTCATACAACATTTTAGTTCAAAATTTTTCCGCCAAAAGAAGATTTCTCAAGTTATATTCCCTAATAAATGGCTTGTTATTTTTATCTGGTTGGCTTCTTCAGCAAGATTTCTTTGGAAAAGTTGTTCAGAATGTTGCAGACTTCAACTTTTGCAAACATACCATATATGAAATAAGTAAAGAAACTCTAAAGTTGGTCTAGTCTGATTATGGGATGCCCTGAACCTACTTTAATATTAACATAACTTTAAATTTATGTAAATACTCATATTAATCTTAATATATAAAAGACAAGCGTCCTGCTACGTGCTCTTTATCGTAAAACATGTTCAGCCTGGACCAGAACCTGTTGTAAAATTATCCATTTGAAATCTTTCTACGTACTATTCTTTTTAAAACCCTTTCAGCCTGAACCAGAACCTGTTCTAAAATTATCCATTTGAAATGTTTGTACTTACTAAACCTTTTGTTCTATATCGTAAAACCTGTTCAGCCTGGACCAGAACCTGTTGTAAAATTATCTATTTGAGATCTTTGTACGAACTGTACTTTTTAAAACCTGTTCAGCCTGGACCAGAAAAAAAACAAAAAACAAATTGGCCATTTCAGCCCTTGAAAGGACTTTGACTGAGCTTCTTATGATCAATTGTGTTGTGTGTGTTATTAAATGTTTGCACACAATTGACCGAGAACTGGACCTACATGTTTTATGCCGACTCCGAACGGCTCATGTTCTCAAGAAGCTTTACATGGCATTATTTACTCTCTGAGGTTTGCCATTGTCTGCAGAGAGGTGGTGACCGATCAGAAAAATTTTTTATTGAAAAAAACTTTTCGCCGCGGCTGGGGATCGAACCCGGGCTCCAAGCATGCTAAGCCACACACTTAACCTGCATGCCACGGTCACCACCAGCCCGGACCAGAACCTGTTCTTAAATTATGTATTGGAAATCTTTGTACTTGAAGACTATCGTCATTTTCCTCAACTACTATAAATCAAACATCATGTCTTGCTATTACAGTGCTTCTTAATTAACAGAACCAGAACCTATTTGGTCTGCATAAACTGAACAGCTATTATTATTTTCAGTGACGTTGGTGTCAATTTGAATTGCTAGAATTAAATCACAATGTTCGGTCTTCTGATCCAAGTTTTAGCGATTGGCTACTCAAGTTAGGAAATGGAGATGAATATATCATAGAAACTCCCGATCATTTTGTTTGTAAAGGTTCGCTTATTAACCCTTTCAATGGCTTGCCTAGAATAATCGTGGAGAATTTTTTTGAGCTTATATTCCCATCATTTAAGCAATAAAAAGATTAAAAAAAAAAACATCCCTCTGATTTTTACATGAGCTGCTTTGCTTTTGGCAGGCTGTCTAATATAATGGACAAAACCATGATAACGTTGTATTAAAATATTTTAGTTCAACCAAAACAACCGGAGACAAATGCAAATGCGTTATTTATGCAATTGATATTATAAAAAAAAAATTATACTTTGCACACCAATCACAATAATCACTTCTTTTTTGCAAAATTTATTAACACGCGATATAAAAAAATTGAAGGCTTCTGTTGAGCATAAAATCGAAAATCTAACTAAGTTAAACGTTATATATCTCCCTAAAATTATTTTTGTCATGTTGGCACAACTTCATTTCATAGTACCAACCTATTTGATTTTAGAAAAGACGTTGGAAAATAAAAAAAAAATTTTTTCCGAAGTGTCCAATATAATGGACAAATCCATTGAAAGGTTTAAATAGATTTTTGGCTATACTTTGAGTCCGAATAACATCAACCGTTATTCCAAAATTGCTATACTGTGCCCAAAAAATTCCGATGTGAACGAAGTCAACGAGCAAGTTCTAAATATTGTAGTTGGTGACACAGTGAGAGATCTGAGCACAGATTAAATTGATGACAGTGATGATAACGATAAACAAAATTACCCTGCCCAGTTTTTGAATGAATTTTAGCCTTCAGGAATGCCACTGCATAAGTTAAACCTTATTATAATACTTCTTCGAAATTTCCATACCAAAAGAGATATCTGTAATGGAAGGTGGTTAGTTTTGAAAAACCTAAAAACTTAATTAATCATCGCACAGGTTTTGAAAGGCACACTAGCGAACATGAAATAGTTTAAATACCTACAATTGATTTGTCCCCGACAAACACAGATTTGCCTTTCACTCTCCGGAGACGACAATTTCCAGTTAAACTGAGCTTTTCAATGATCATAAATAAATTGCAAGGTTAAATATTGCAAAAAGTAGGAGTTTTCTAAAAGAACTGGTTTTTAGTCATGGGCAGTTTTAGCGGGCTGATGATGTAAAACTAAGCATTATAGAGGCAAGGAAGAAGGTTAATTGGTAAAAAATTCTAAAATTTTTTTACTAGAAATGTTGTACATAAAGAAGTTTTATCAAAATAATTTAATAAACATGTTTTCAAATAAAAACCTTTGTATATAAATTCAATAAATTTTTTGTCGCATTTTGCACTCTAAATGGTTCCTTCCCCTCGTAGGATGGGATTTTACACTAGTAAGTAAATAATAAACAACAAATAGAACGAACTGCTCTACACTCAGAAAAATATCAAATATGTCATATCACAGTCGGCCGCTGTTACTTCAAAGCACTGTTTGGTTGAATGATTTGCGTTTAACGGGGGACATGACATTGGCCATTTTATAAAAATTGCATTTATTTTAATTTTGTATTTTAGTAAATATTCTTAAAATTTTAAGATAAAAATTTGATGGCAAAATTTTAAAGGGTTCAAAAATTACAGCCGGGTTAGTGAGACGCATTTTTATTTTTCCTTGCATTTTTCTTTGTTCACAAACTTTGAGCGCGTTTATCTCGAAACCATGTTTTTCGTACTGGTTTATATTTTTTTAAAATTGATTTACTATCGTATGACACGACCTTTTTTTAAAATTTTTTTTCGATTTTTTATGAATTTTTGAAGTCAATATTTTTTTCGAAAAAACACACTTTCAAATTTGGAACATCACCAAAAATTGAAAAAAAAATTTGAAAAAAAGCTCCTATCATACGATAACCAATTTTGTTAAGATTTAAAAAAGTCATTTGTTTTCCAGATCGAACAATTTTTGCGACTTCCAGCGCTGCAACCACGAGGCCCCGTTTTTTCTCTGCCGCCAGTTTGGACCTCTATAAAACCATGTTGGAGTGAAAAATATATTTTGTTGAATTTTTTTTTCTTGTAATTTGTTCATTTCTCTATATTAATAAATAATAAAAATTATTTTGGAAAAATGTTTGTTTTTGACTGAGTTATGAATTTTTAAAAAAAAGGTCTATTTTCTCTGCCGCGAATGTTATGTCTCTTCTTAAGTTAACATATTTCTTTGTTAAATGTACGTTTCAAAGTACTTTTGTGCTGTTAAAATCAGGGTTCAGAAAATTTCACTCATGAAACAAAAATCTCAAACAAAAATGAAAATAAACACTGTTTGAAGCAAACAACACACAATTTTATTTTCATTTCATTTGTGTGTGTGGCCTAGTTGGCGTGCTGTCGACCATCCTTCATAAATTATTCATGAACAAACTAAGATCGATCTCAACGGTTCGATGTGATTTCATCTCAAACATGTGTTGGATTTAAAATGTTCGTGTCATTCACCAACATTCATTGTTGTCAGGTCTTCATGAAGGCGAAAATGAATACACATTTTTTAAACACGACTTGTTCGTGTTGGAAATTGCTGGCGGTCGTGAATAGAAAAATGAATGAAATGACGTATGAGTTTCTATGCATAAATCGATCACTTTGTTGCGTTGATTGTGACAAAAACATATACTTTTTGTACTGTTGCATGGTCGGATGTAATTCATAAATAGTGGTAAAAATACAAGCAAATTACATTCTTTTTTCTCTTCACGACCGCCAGCGTTTTCCAACACGAACAAGTCGTGTTTAAAAAATGTGTATTCATTCTTGTCTTCATGAAGACCTGACAACAACGAATGTTGGTGAACAACACGAAGATTTTAAACCCAACACATGTTTGAGATGGGATCACATCAAACCGTTGAGTTCGATCTTACTTTGTGTACGTGAAGCGCAAGCAAGTTTCAAAAGAATACATGAAGAATTTTCGACACCACGCCAACTCGGTTACACACAAAAATGAAATGCAAATAAAATTGTGTGTTGTGTGCTTTAAGAAAAAGATCGTGATCGAAGGTGTGTGAATTTTCTGAAGCCTGGTTAAAATCATCTGTGGAAATATTTTTGTGCTTATGTTGAAATATCCGTCTTCTTTAAGCAATAGTTTTAAACGTGTTTTGCTTTATTTATCTTATTGTTATCAATATCTCAGTGAAAGTGTGCTAGACTGTCATATGGAGGCCATGGGTTCGCATCCTAGCTATGTAAGTATCAAAAATGTTAATTTAATAATTGAATTCTAATTCTGTTTCAGTAACTGTTTCGTCAAAAATAATCTTCAAAATAAGTTTACTTAAAATTTAAAAAAAAAATTTATTTTTAATTTTTTTATTAAAAATAAAATATTTTGAATAAAAAAAATGCCTTATTGGTCTTGCCGGTATGTACACTAGAGTGGGTCGAAAAAAAAGTTTGAATAAACCACCCCCTATTTTAAAGTTGACCTCGAGAGGATTCCGAAAACAAAAAAAAATTTTTTTTTGGACCACCGGAAAAACAGCCAAAATGGTATTTTTTGCATAACTTAAGCATTACATGTCAAATCTTAAAAAATTATATGTCATTGAAAAGGACTTTACGAGCACTACAATATTTTCTTAGAACATTTTTACTTCTGAGGTCATATTCAACTAGTTAGCCCCATTAGCCCGATTTATCCCCCTTAATTTTTTTTTTTTTTCCCCCATAAGATTAAATTCCTTCAAATTTGTTTAATTTGTGTTCAAAAAATTATTTATTAAGTTTCTTTTACAATTTTGTTTATGTTATGTAATTGTTCGTTGACTAAACTTAAAGTAAATTTTTTATAAAAAAAAGGATTATATCAAATGTTTGAACTATTATAACTTCTTTGTTTTTAAACTGAATAAATAATTTTTTGAACGCAAATGAAACAAATTTGACGGAGTTTAATTATATGGGAAAAAGAAGAAATTTAAGGGGGGAAAATCGGGCTAATGGGGGCTTACTAATTGAATATGACCTCAAAAGTAAAAATGTTCTAAGAAAACATTGTAGTGCTCGTAAAGCCCTTTTCAATGACATATAATTTTTTAAGATCTGACATGTAATGCTTAAGTTATGCAAAAAAGACCATTTTGACTGTTTTCCCGGTGGTCCAAAAAAAATTTTTTTTTGTTTTCGGAATCCTCTCGAGGTCAACTTTAAAATAGGGGGTGGTTTTTTCAAACTTTTTTTTTTTGTATGGAGGCCGACCCACTCTAATGTACGACCCACTCTAATGTACCGTGGACAGTACAGTACTAGATTTCAGTAAAAAGTTTTTATATAGGTTTCTTGTTCTACTCGTATAGACAAACAGTCAACTGACTGTTGATTTGAAAGTTTAATTTGTTGGATGGTAGTTAACAGTGAAATCTGTTATTTCAACCCATGATTTATTTGATATAACATTACTTTTTCCCTGAGCGTATGAACAAAATTTATGTATTTCTTTATAATTTCAAACAGGTTTCACTATTGTTAACTGTTGTGTGGCGATGGGCGTATATGTGGGTGAATGACACCCAATTTGTACTCACATCTCAGTTTTTATATATCATACATACCTAACATACCAAGTTTTATCCTTGTAGCTCATACACGGAGAGAAATTTGAGCTGAGAAAGTAAAGTATAGCCATAATATTCTTGATATCGAGCCCTAAAGTGATTGTTTAAAAAACTAAACACGCTCATTTGTGCATAATGTAAATGATTTTTGGATTGTTCGTCAAAAAAATAATATGATCTTAGGGCCCAATTTATGACCTTTTGGTATAGATTTTTTTTAAAAAATATGCTCATTTCTGTCAACGCATGTCATTTATGGCTTGTGAATAAAAAAAGTTAACATGCTCTCATAAATAAATATAAAAACAATTGATTTTGCATATTACTTCATTACTTTTGCCCGCCACTGTACTTATTTCGCTCGTCATAAAATCAGAAATTGAAGTTAAAAGCTTTGTATTAAACTTGCGAAATAAGCATTTCCTCTTCTTTTGTATTTAATTTTTTTTTTGTTTTTTGTTCTATACAACGAAGTTGAAAGTTTTAATTTTATATGCTGCAGATGCTATCTTATATCTGTTAGATACTATTGTTTTGTGGCACATGACCTCCTTAGAGTAAAATAATACAAAAACTCTTGGTTTTAAAAGTTCTTACTCTAAATTATCACATTTATATTTGCATATATTTGTTGTTGTTGTTTTTGTTTTTTTTTTTTGTTCATTTTTTATTTTATTTGCCTGCTGTGTGTGGCTATTGTTGTCTCACACAACAACAACAACTAGTACTACTAGCACTACTTCTGTTTTACAACAAAATTGTATCGCATAGATATGCAAATGTCTAAAACGTGTGCTGTCGCAGTTATATCCGCTATTCGGCTGAGCTTTTGGGTGGCTTGTTGTGGCTTAAAGCTGACTTGCTTGTTCTTTTTTTTTATAGCACTGTTTTTAATAGTATTTTTTTTGTTTTTGTTATTTTGTGTTTGTTATGTTGTTGCTGTTATTATATTTGGTCTTGGGTTATATCACATTTATGGACAACTAATCTGGCCAAGCCAACTATTTTGGCCATAAATGTATGTTTATGGCGCGTATTTATAGCGGGTGTTGTTGTTCTTGTCTTGTTTACAGAAAATTGAATGGTTTAACTTATAGGCAATAAAAAACTATGCTTATTCTTTTTTACTCTTTTTTTACCCTACATATATAACTATATCTATAGCTATTTGTAAATAGTTGTGTGAGTTTTTTTTTGCTTGCCAAAATTTAATGTCTAAATTTTGGGGTTTTGTTTCTAAACAAAGCGACATTTTTTTATAACTTTATTTCTTCATACAAAGAAAAGTTTTTGTTTTTACAAACTTGAAATTTTAACTCGCGGATATTATTAAAAAAAAAATATATATGCTTAATAACTTTTTATCGACAGCCACATCTATGGAAAAGTTATATAAAGAAAATATTTTTGTGACAGGCGAAAATCGTAAAAAAATCCGCTGCTTTCGCGGAGAACTCTTATCAGGTTTTGCACAATTTAAAAGACTCAATCATGGCATTATTATATTGCTCATGAGCTCATAAGCGTGGATCCATGATTTCTACCCACTAATTGAACATATAAATACTTTTTATTATTTCAGTTTCATGAATTACGTTCTAATTCATGCTATACAAAATTGTATTCAATAGAAACGTAAACTACACTATCCTAAAAAAATGGGCGATTAAAGTCTAAGATATGCTGCTCCTACGAATTAAATATCTAGTTGAAGACATATAATAAGATGTCCAATAAACAAAAAAAAAACAAAAACCCTTTATTCAGTCTACTGTAGGGACTGGCACGCACACATAGCAGCAACCAACCAACCAACCAACAAACATTACCACATAATTTCCAAATAA